>OZ022576.1:34250837-34285837 GCA_963669155.1 Arbacia lixula
GCTCGCTCTTTCGCTTCAGAATGAACGTTGATGTGACGAAGCCACCAAGGCATTGGGGTTACATGAAATTAAAAGTTTGTGGTCAAGATTCTGATTCGCTCGACAGAACTTTTTCACGGATGAGGTAGATCCGGAGACGGCTGGCTAGCCTGAGAGGAGAGGAGTGCATTAAACCCTCGCTTTGGCATCTCTCTTGAGTTGAAGCATGTCTCGCGCGCAAATATGCATTTTTCTGTTCGCGCCCATTTCTTATCGTTATCGTGCGTATGGTATGATACCATTCATGTATGAAGGATGGTGCATGTATTTATAAACATGCGGGTGAATGGGTTATCATTGATATCATGCGACTTCAATGGCTTGAACTTTAACTTAAACCTGGGCCATGATGCATGAAGTTTTTTTTTTTATTATTGTAGCTTACGATCAATGGTAACTAATGGCAACAACCAATGAGCTCTCATTATTGCAGCTATTGCCATGGTAGTTATATGGCCCAGGTAGTCGGTTCTCTGATTAGGACGGTAAGGTTTTGAACAGCTGCCACTTGTGTTTTTCCACAAAACATGTTAATCCACATAGGTGTTAGGTACCTGGGAGAGATATAAAAACCTGGTAGGATTCTTTGATCCAGTTATTAAAATCATAATCATAGTTAAACACTGATGAGGCTACCCTGGTTGAATGGGAACATGTAACTATTATTTGTTTTTATTTTGATGCCGTTTTTTTTTAAAGATATGATGCAAAAAAGAGTTCCATTTAAAATAAATTCATTAGCGAGCTTTTATTAAGATCACCACCAGAATCTCATAGAAACCAAATTACGGGCAAAACCCGTGAGTTAGACATGGCTACCAATGTCATGAAATTGTCCATGTCTTTTATGAGTTATATACAGATCAAATGCATACCCATCAACATCAAACCATAGAATCTAGGTCATCTATTATCAAGGGCACCTGGCTAATGAATCGTATTAAATAACTCAAAAGAAAGCTCTGATAAGAGTATACATATCACTGCATTCAATATGATACTCTTCGTGTAGACCGACCATCGCATACTTGGCAAGATATTCTTTAGAGGGGTACATGTATGTTGTCGGATTAATGTCGTGTTCCCATTTTCTTGTACCATAAAATAACGCCAATTTATAGGCGTTCCCATTGGGGATTGCATTTTAACACCCTTTCGAATCGTTTTGACAGAGTGTGAAAAGTACATACATATACAGCTTTATGTGGATATCCTATATCGTGTATGATATATATATTACACTTTACTTTTTTTTATAATTGAATATTATATGCCAAATCAGGTGATATGAAAGATAGCCTAGCAATGTAACCTTATGATATCGACGATCTATATCCAGTAACAACATATACAAGGGAACGACCTCACCTACACTAACAGAGGGAAGAGGATGATATGTGGTAAGATACTAAAACAATACCATAAAAATGCAATAACAACACATCGTTCACAGGCACTTCCATTAGACCTGATCAGCGCGTTCATGTACACCTCGGAGCAACGCATGCATCACCGAAAAACAACCTTTAAAATGCTTCGTGTAAAGTGAAAAAGTGTTACCCTTGTGTTATCCTTCTATACGAATGCCAATATCAAGATTATGTACGTATTCAGTTATGACTGACGGGTGATCGAGCGAGAGTCGGGCGGAAACGGACACTGAAAGCAAGCGAAATGTAACCGATATTATAAACGAGGTCTTCAAGGTATTACAGGTCATTGAAATCACAGAAATCCCCCAAGGTGCTGGTGGCTGTTTTAAATTCGTGCTTGGGAGAGGTCAAAGCTGAGGTCGGAGTATTCTGGTTTTTGATTTGTTCTCTTGCTGGCTCGAGAGCTCCCAGCGGGCTCCCTGCATGGCCAAGGACCCAGAGTTACAGTTGCAAGGGAAGAGTGGAACAAATAACGAAAACAAAACGCATGCAATATATCTCGAGCAGAGGAAGTATAGTTTTACCTACCAAATTATCAACGTACTTATTCTCATGCGTCGACCGGAAGAGTGAGAGTTAATAATAATAATCGGTTCTTATACAGCGCTTTCCTAGTAGGCTAGGACGAAGTGCTACCCAAAGCGCTCGATTGTTACTCTTGCTTTAGCTAAGCAGCCAAGTATGAAGCGCTAAAAGCTAGTTGATCTATATAATAAAATCAGGAATACTATATTCCTGCCAGGTACCCATTTACTACACCTGGGTTGAGAGGGACAAACATGAGCAAAACACCTTGTCCAAGGGTGTAGGCACCGGGCTGGGCTTGAACTCAGGATCTCTCTGCGAGAGTCAAGGCCACCAACACTATACCACAGTGCCCACATCTTTAACCCTTTGTGTGCGAGCAAGAAAACAACACACTGCTACACTACATTAAAGTGTTTCATATTTGCAAAAATGCATCAATGGCGAATAACGTGTGAAAATGCAATGACAATGCCCGAAACATATGTACAATGTGTGTATGATGTTATGAATCGTCAAAATATCATTTCCACCTTATCTAATATATTTTACTTTATCATACTGTATGTAGATATCGGAATTATGATATCGCGTAAACAGATAAATGGACAGCTTCGATTGCTGAGTTATTTTGAAAAACTGAAATTTTAAGAGAACTGGATTTTTTTTTCGCATAGAGAGTGAAATGATTATTTCTTTAGGAAACGACTGTTAACATGGATAACCCACGTATGTATCTATGTCACGGTGTACCGAGAAGGTTGACGGACAATGGGTAATATGAAAGTATAATTTCCTTCAAAATAATCCTCATGTTGTGGGAAAGGTATTAAACATACAAATTCTAAAGAGAACTAGGGAAGGTCTGAAGGTTATACATATAGCCACAGCACAGCGCCTCCATGTTTTCTCATCCGTTTTCTACATACCATACTCTCATTAACATCCACATCTACAGAGTACATCAGTGAATGCATGTTTAGACATTGTGAGGTTTCTAAAGCCGTGGTAACACCCGGCCGTGCGTGTTTTTTTGAAAGTGCGTGTCCGCACCTTGCGTGCCCGCACCTTGCGTGCCACTTTCTGCGATCTCTTGCGTGCGTCATCCTGCGTGCTAGTACGTACGTGCCTGAAAATACGCGCACTCCTTGCGTCAGACGCAAGGATTTTCTGCGAAACCCGACGCATACCGCACGCAGAGAGGTGCACGGCCGGTTGTGACCATGACATAACGTATCTGTGTGCCAGATAAGATACCGCTATGAGGGATGTGTGTTGTAGCGACAACATACACTTGACACATAAAAGGTTAAACCATTTCTAAAGGAAACAGGAAGATTACGCTAGATAGGGATAGAGGTATAATACAAATATGTAAATAAAAGTCAGTCGGTATGAAGTTGATATCACGTATTGACCGTTAGCCATCAGGTTAAGTCAAAACTTAAGTTCGTTTTCAGAATAGCACACCTGAAAGCAAACGGACTTGTCCTGTTAACGATAATCACGTCACATCACAAAAAAGCACCGCTACTTTGACCTGTTCTCCCCCGCTTCCGTCACCAGCTCATCCCTAATGGACCTTAATTTGATCCACCAATTTTAAACGTCCGTCAGTTCCACGCGATGACAGGCGAACTACAAGATTCCAGACCCAGACTAGATTTTACAGACATTAAACAAATACAGTTATTAAAGAAATTTTCAAACCATGTTGCCGAAAAAAAAACACTGTTCAAGTTCTTTCAGAGACTCTGAAGATCGCTATGAGAAACGACCTCGCCCGTCTCAGACGATGCTAGCGGTCAAAAACGGACCTTCGTCAATTATTTATATAAACAACCCGCATGACGAGCCCTTGGGAAATATTTCGAGTAATTTGTCCAGATCGAGGAGTTTTGGTAGAAATTCTCACGATGTTATTGATCGATGAGTTTGGGTCATATTTTGACATTTTCGGACGCGGTCACATACACAAAATGATAAAGTAGAGAACACATGTTTGGAGCTGGTGCTGAAAGAAGAGAATTGACATTGAATTCGTTTGTTTATGGTGACGTTAAAGTTGTTGCTGTGGTGGAATTTGTATGGAGATGACAGCTGATAGAATGGCTTGGTATCTTAACATAAAACTCTGCGTTATGAAGAAAAAAACTTTTATGTTGAGATTTGTTTCTGTAACTTGGAGCTCGTAGGATGTATACTTGCTTACATCGAGTAATACGATTATCAAGATCCCTCCCGTAAATGAATAAAAACATATAAAACATATTGCAGCCAGAAAGATTCGAACCTGTCATTCAGAGATTGCCGGGATGCGATTTTAACCACCGGGAACATTTCTAGTCGACGGTAAAATCACGATGCCTGGAAACGAACCCATAAATGCTCTTGATAAATGTAAGCATTGTTGTATGTCTATTGTGCAAGTCATCACTGATTATCTGAGTAAATATGGAGTAGAGAAAGCATATTTGTAATCATATTCCACATACTAAGAATGTTGCTATATGATTGGTCAAGAGTTGATCACGTAATTCAGCGTAGTTTTGCCCATCTGATCATCTGAGAAGAAAAGGTCGTTACACTCTAGGTGATAGTACTTTTTGGTTTCGCTGATCTCTTCGCTCCTCACAGTCCTAACGCGTGATCAATATTTTGAGTACGCGCGAAATAAAAGTGCGTTACACTCGGACTATCAATTGACTACTAACGCGTCCTAACGCGCGTCTTAATGCGCGTCCTAAAGGGCGTCTTAACGCGTGTTTCCCATGGCAACGGCTCGGGGTTATGTAGAGAAGTAAACGTTACTTTTTTTGTCGTTTTTGGTATAGATAGTTGGTTTAGATGTGATGCGATCTGAATGTATACGCTAATCTATCCTCAGCTGCGCTTCGGAAAGATAGCTACATCCAGATCGCCTCGGAAGTGATAGTTCGTCCCATCACCCTCACCAACGTTGATTATTTGCTTATTATGTAGGAATGTCAATCTCAAGTAGAATATCGAATAATGATGTATTTAGTAACTAAAACGCACACCTTGATTTAATCATAACAACGTCACACATGTTTATCATGTTTATGTCAAGTTTTCCCCAATACTTCATATTCAGGAGCATTTTTGACTGGTATTCCATCAGTGCAATCATGGCAATGATCAAAAATCCGAAATTAGCGATGTTAGCTTACCAGGTGTTGTATTTTAAAAAATTAACTTAGTCCACAGCGATCTGTGACTTGGATTGGCCTCTTAACGCTGTTTTTTTTTTTTTTTTTACTCTTTTTCTCAACTAAGACAGTTTTGAACTAAGAAGAAAAGTCCGACCTGACGTTAAATTGATTTGATTATATCAGAAAGATTAAAGCAAAATATAAGTGGAGATTTGAAGAAAAGCCGTCAAAGGGTAAGATAGTTATGACTTCGTTAAGGTTTTAATGTTGTGACGTCACTTGCGAGCTGCTCTCTCTCATGTGCTATGTGCCGTATGATTACATAGATTTCTCTTTTGGGACATCGATGAAGAAATGTATGTTTTTCATGGAGGTATGCGTGCAAAAGCATGTGTCTGATGATAAATAAGATGCACAGGTAAAATGGTTTATCCTTTAGAGAGAATGGAAATTGTCCAAAAATTGTATACAACGTATATCAGAGTAGCTCTCAACCAACGTCACAAAATTATGAATTTGAAAAGTCATAACTCTGTCATTCTTTGACGGATTTTCGGTAATTTGTTTCTTTCATGTTTCTGTTTTCATTAAAAGCAATTTAACTTCAGGCAGGTGTTTTCCTTTAAGTTTCTTTAGGAAACCTCATTTAACTCGCGTTTCCTTTATCGTGTTGATCTCACCTCATCCCCATACAGGTGCTTTCCTGTTACCATATCTACTGACTCTCATTTTTGCTGGGATCCCCGTGTTCCTCTTCGAGACATCACTGGGGCAGCTCCTGAGTCTTGGAGGTCTGGGAGTCTGGAAGATATGTCCGCTCTTCAAAGGTGAGACTTGCGATTCAGATTCAGATTCGGATGTAAATCCATATCCGATGTTCGAATAATCTAGAATAGGGGCTGTGGATCCTGTCAGATGCACTGATGTAATGACAGCTAAGCCTGGACATTGTTAGCGTAGGTTCTAAGCTGTGGGTTGTCTGGAAACTACTATGTCTGGGAATGAAGAATATACGCCCTCTTCCATCTTCATAATCGTGCTCTCTTTCACACACATTCAGTTGTGTCTATGCCCTCCACAGCCTAGAACCTATGTGTGGACATAATATGTTCGTGCTTTCTTCCCAACTTTAAGAGTGAGGGGAAATACTAAACGTATGTCTAGAATTAGTTGTGGTTGCTGCAATGCTTTGTAAAGAAATACTCTCCTGGAACATGATTGTGGAACCTAGGGAATGCCCATATCTCTCTTGAGACGGTCCAAACACTGTCTGGTGGCGTGCCGAACTATAACGCCTGAGATATGGGTGTATGTATGTGTCATAAGGTGGTGGTAGTGGCAGTAGCGGTGGTGATGATGAATTGATGATTGTGGTGATGATGGTTTTGATAGTGGTGGTAATAGTGATGATGGTAGTGGTGATGGTGGTGGTGGTGATGGTGGTGCTGATGATGATAATGGTGGTGGTGAGTGTTTTGATGGCGGGGGCCGTGGTTGTTATTGCTGGTTGATTTTAGGCGCGTGTTCAATCACACCCGATTATGTACACGCCGGTGGTGGTGGTGATGCTGGTGGTGGTGGTGGTGGTGATGGTGGTGATCGTGCTGCTGATGGTGGTGATGGTTTCGAGGGTGGCGGTGGTGGTGGTGGTAATAATGGCGGCGATGGTGATAGTGGAATATATGATTTTCTTATTATCTTAATGTGTTTAATATATCAGCCGGTGTTGCGATGCTGCTAAACTGCGATTGAAACAAATTATTATAGTTCTATATGTGTTTATTGATTTACTGTCAGTCATTAAATCATTGCTTTATCAAAAGTCCTTTAACTCGTAAAAATGCTGATGCCTGAATCCTTATCGTTCATTGCATGAATTTTTGTCAAGCCCTACCGGTATTCTGTACACAATTTACGGATGTGCCATAATTCTGTACTGTCGGTAAAAATATATTATGCATTAAACATAACAAATTCATGGTCCGTTTTAGGATTGCGCGCAAAAACAGTTTCTCTTCAAATATCCATGAAGCCTTTTCAAAGTAAAATAAACATTATGATATTCTTTAGGCGGAGGATGTATTATTTACGACATCATTTTATAGTATCATGGCCATATGGAGGTTGTTTATTAGGTGGATGGAAATCTGTTCATACATAAAGTTCATAAAGTAGGGAAACCAGCCAACTTACATCAGACTGTTGACATTGCGAACTATCGTCGTTAATACTGTGTGTGTGTATGGGGGGGGGGGGGGGAGGGGAGGGGGGATGGGCTCACCCCACCCCGCTCCTATGCTGACTCTCTTCAATAATGAAGCATATCCGAAAAGTGAATTAAACGCAGTATGAACATATTGAAGTAATACTAACATTTATTGGTTTGAACTTGAAAACTGCGGGATTAGGGTCATATACATGATAAACATATGATACGGATATCATGGTAGAACGCTACGATCAAGCTATTCGTATATCAAGCGAAGAACGTGAACAAAAACGGGAAAAATGAATGATGGGAATAGCAAGCCCCTAAAAATAAAACCACAAACTTCGATTACCTGTTTATAAACGGTCCTTGAACGTAGAAGTCGACCACATTCCTCCATTAGCGTATACGGCATAGACGGGAAGAGGTTCATAGGCCGTGTTAGTACAACCAATGATGTATGCAGCTTGTTTCATACATCCTTAGTACCATGAGACGTTAAAGGTAGCCCGTCCCTTTTTGCAGACCTAATTCTGAAAGTACCCTGACTTTGTCATCATTTGAGAGAGAGTGGCTATATAACCTTTCTCTGGAATCGTAAAAGCGTAATATTCGGTTTTGAGGAAATAATCTTCGATAATTGATCGAGCTTTCTTTTTCGTACCACGAAAAAAAGTCAAATCGTAGTAAAAACTAGTTAGATTTATTCTACGGGAGTTATAATACCTCTGACCTTAAGATTTCACAGTAGGTATTCCAAATATGCGTGCTAAATATGTGCAAACTTTCATGAAGTTTGCAGATATTTGTAAAAGGGACGGACCATCTTGAAGCGCAGACAGTGTTATGGGGAAACACTTAGTTGGTCATCATTAATCTTCATGAAGTCTGTTGAGCTTACATGAATTAGTAGACGAATCATTTCGTGGTATATCAAACAATCTCAAGTAGTGATATAACATTTGTACGCCCATTTGAATTCCTTGTTATGCAAAGATGGCGAAAAAGTTTAAATGTTTGGAAATTCATATACACTTCAGAAATGAAGTATTCAAACAAATAATTTATCACATGTTCGACTTCAGGGGGAAAACATGTTTTGGCATGGGGCAAACGTGTGAAGATAATCCTGCGAAAAACATACATTTACATCAATCGTTTCATCATCTGCTTGCAATTTACGGATCTAAACTGGACGGTATCCAATCGTTGAAATATGCTAGGTTACAATGCACTATACATCATGTGAACTTTTCCCAGCGGGTTTTTTGTTTTCATGTCTTTTCAATATTTTGGGTTGTGGAATTCAGGGCTGCCATGGGGGAGTCTGGTTGATGCATGGACTGCCTGATCCTTCACGTGACCCATAGCTCCATACCTGATGGCTTGACAGCACTAGCCTACGCCTCTTGGCATGGTTACTCCTTGTGACGTCATCATGGAGGACTTGTTCTCAAGTTCCCCTCCCCTCAGCCCCCGCCCCCGCCACACACACACATACACCATCCAACGTCTCGTTAACCGCTCTGCTATATGCGTAGTACAAAACGAAGACTAGATGTAAATATTGCAATTTGTCTTGATAATTACTTTTTAAATATATATTCTCTTATCTATATTGTATACTATGTTTTGAATCATTAATAAAAACACACACACATAAAAAAAAGATTGAGATAGCATGGCGAATAATCAATTTCCATGTCCATAATTTCCATGTCAAAAGTGCTTTTAATAGTGTATTAAGATAATACATATCCGTGCTTTAGGCGTACATGTAGATACGTCAATTTAACGTGAAATAAAAGCGTACACTACAAACGAGGCTAGCACGAGGTTATCCTTAAAAAATACAATGATATACTAAATTTAAGATTTGATTAGAAAGGGAAATACACACTTGAAACTTTTTAATGAAATTCAAACACGGTTTGCTGAACGGTTCGCGAATCAAAAAAGACACTCCCAATACATTCATTTCTGCTTATTTAATAACTAGTAGATTAAATTTGCGCAGAAAGAAAAAACATACGCTGAAGGATGAATTTCTAGTTGATGACGTCTCATTCACCTACCCAATGCGTTTAACCCAATCAGTACCATATAGGGCATTCACAGGGAGATGTCACGCCCCTTTCTTGGCCAGCTAGTTAAAGAAGATAAAAAGGATGTTTTCTCCTGACATTTCAAGGATTTTTACTATTTTCCTGAGCGGTTATCGGACAGGGCATATTAATAACAACATTGCCAATAAGGATGTGTTCTATCCGGTGTACAACAGCGTTGTGTGAACACTGCTTTTCATGGAAACCCTGAATTATTATCGCTGAATCAAAGGATCATAATAATGTCACTATTTTTCTCTAATATTTATGGAGCAGCAATGTGGATTAAAATGTTTTTGTTTGAAAGTGGCGGCTGCTGGGTTCGAACCCTTATGCTCCTGATCGTGAGTCAGAGCAACAGTCCTCTACGCCACGTTACCTCCCTAAGTGCGCGATCATACAACGGTTGAAATGTTCCGTAAACTTCGATCGTTCATCATATTACCACGAGCCTCATTACTTACAGACGGTTCTCAAGGCTGAAATGTTCCGATGAAGCGCTCGAGCTTCCTGCCATTATAAGTACAAAATCATATGGTCAAGTTTGGGACCACACAGCAAACGAACCGTGTTTCCATGACGACTTACAGAGACCATGAAATTTGCCATACGTGGCTTCACTAAAAAACAGCCGTTGGCTTGCAGGCGTCTCATGAAATAACTGAGGTTGCTGTATTTGTTAAGAGCTCTTTCTGTTCACGTGTTTCGATGGATCATCTGATATGATGCGTAATTTGGGGCAGGTTGGGCATTATGGTCGGTGATAGGTCGCATTATGATCCTTCTCTCGTAATTCTGGCAGCAAATATACATTCAAGTTTATAGTCATTACACATGCATTTTATAATACTGTTATATTCAAGTGTTTGAGACCAATATCACCTGTGGAATGTCAAAAGCTATCAGCAACAAAATAAAAAGCGTCCGTCCCCAAAATTTGAAGCTGGTTTACATTTCTACAATTGTCAGTGTCGTTCAAACAAGCCGTTACTATCGGTAAGCCTACAGCTTGTCCCAGGTTTGTCCGATTAGCAACAACTATAGCTTATATAAGTTCTGGCTTAACAAAACCCCAATCGTATTGGTATGTGAATTGAATCATGTCATACTATACAAAGTGTCTTGGTTAAATATATTTGAATTCCCAGGTAAAGATGGGTGCGATGACGGAGGGAGATGGTCGCCTATAGTTTTTACACTGGTTCTGGCGATCTATTCTGGTTTTACAGGACCGCTGTAAAGGAGGTCACCGTGGTATTATAAATATAAGAATGCCGTTGGGCTCTAGACGAAATCCGGACTTAGCTTTAAGTTAAACATAGATTTAATCCCACAAAAAGGTAACTCACGAGGAGGTGGATAAATGATTTGTGTGTGGGTACCACGATATTTATGACAATGTCTTCGGGCGTTTATTTTCCTTTAGAAATAGTGAAAGGACGCTGCCGTACCACTGTGACGTAGGTCGCTATAAGTTCTTCGCCTAAAATATTAAACCCTGCCTGGAGAGTGTGAGAAAATGTCAGAACACACACGCACGTACTTTGAGGGGCTTACATGAAAGTATAACGGCCTGGAGTCATCACTTGGAGATTTTTTCCTCTTTCACGTAAAAGCTACAATATTTTTTGTCCAATTTTAGAAGGATACTCAATTCGCCTGCATATCTTGACAGGCTTGGTGTTGCGCGCTTTCTCACTTTTAATCACGGAAGTATTATCTGAAGAGTAGCCCGTAGTCATAGATACTAACACCTAATATAAACGCTTCATTAGGAAGAGAGGATACTCTGGTTATATTTTACATCTTGATTTGCTGCACATATATAGCAAAACATGTTTTCCATGCGTAAAATAGTCACTTACGTAATCTTCTCTAAGATGGCCTTTCATCGGAGCTACTCTTTAAATATCAACGTATAATTCTAAAGAGAAGATTTGCTTCACAAAATGCAATTTTTGAATTTTAACCAAAAATGTAGAGGTATGCTTTCTTTGTAAGCTTAGTTTGCCTCACATCCGTAGGTAATGATCGATCTCGCTCACTCAGACCACCGTCAGATCCACATAGTTGAAGAATTACACCCACTCAGTCCCATAGGCGAGAAACGGAGTTGTAGTTCATACGAGACGGTCAGTGCTTGGTACTAAGAGAGTTACTATAACCCACTCAGTCCCATATGTAAGAAACAGAGTTGTTATTTACATGGGGCGGTCAGTGCCTGGTACAGAAGTTTTAAGAGAAATTTGCAGTAAGCTAAACTCACGTTGTTTTCATTTAACACTTTCTTGAAGAAATCGTAAGAAGATGAATGCGCACACTTCTAGATTTTGTCAATGCATTTCCTTCACCCAGTTTATATCTGTCTTGACACATTTGCAAGCATTCCGTGGGACAACATTTTCGTTTTCGCATTGTTTGTTCTGTTGTGTACGTTTGTTTACATGATCGATGTAACGTCTAGTATCGTGCCTACCGCCTCCGTAAGTCCACAAATGCTGAAACTTTATCGCTCAGGTTCTCGTGAATGAAGTCTGACCAACCACATTTAGAACTGCACCACTTGCGAGTTGCATCTAAAAGTGATTTTTGTTTAGCAACAGTACTGTTACATATCCTTTTTGGATAGGTCTAAGTCTCGCGTAGTACGACACCATTTATAGCAGCAATCGCAATGAAAACAAGATTATCCTGCCGTTCTGCAGAAATATAATGACGAATCAACTTGAATGGAAATCCTAAAGATTCAGTGAAGCAGTAGCGTTACTCACACGATCGCCAATAAATGATTGACATCAGTCAAAGTTGCCATTATTCTACATTGTTGAGGTTGACCTTTGCCTTTTAATGAAAATTTCCCGTATGGATATGCCATATAATACCACATTGAGTCGTCTCTCCGCGCGAGAGAACATGCACTACATGATCGTGAGGGAGGCAAGCATTTAATTGAAGCTCGCATCTCTTGTAATGCTACTCAGGCTTATTAAAATGGCCGAGCACGGTTCGTTAACTTGCAAGAGAAGAGCTTGTTCCACCACCAAGAAATAGATTCGCGGAGGTCTTGCGCCGTCTTGAATTCGTGTCACTTCTGATGCGACTTCTGTTAGATCATCCTGACATGCTCATGGACCACATGGCTGCGTCTTCTGCTGGATTCGGGAGTCGTATTCAGCCCGTCCCACCGGGGGGCTAATCCAGGCCAAGAGAGAAGTCAGCAGAGCATCTTTAAAGGGGGCTAATTGCTTGCATCTCGTCTTCGCCTAAATACGAGGGCGGGCGATGACGTGTTTTTTTTTTGCTTCTCCGTGCGTTATTTTCCCGGCATACCGTCCATGGATCAAAACTAATCAGTCATACCAAATAAGGCTGAGAGAATGCTGAGATTCTAGGAGATCGGGGTTTATATTTCTTGCAGGATTTGTTCGCTATGCAAACTACCAAACAACACCTGTGCGATCGAGGGTGTGAGTATTAGGTTGTCGTCTATGTCTGACTGTGTGTGTCAGGGGCGTAGACAACGGGGGGGATGAGGGGGATGCATCCCCCCCACTTCACACGGTGGGGGGGATGGCATGTACAATCATCCCCCCAGGTTTGGGGGAATATTTGCTTACTTAATAAGTCATAATGATGATAATGATAGTAAAATATTAATGATAACAATTATAATATTAATAATGATAATTATCATGATGATGATATTAATCCTCATCATTATTGTAATCGTGTTTATTGGTATTAGCCGTATTCACACGGTGAAAGCCAATTCAGACGGTAAAAAAGAAAAAAATCTTACACGTATTTTGTGGTTATCTTGTGGTTTGTCTTCACTAAGCAAAATAGCAAAACTTTTTATCAAAGATGTTTTGGGCAAAATAACTTGGCAGGATTGATTCTCACGTTATTAACTAACTTCTGTGTGAAAATCACATTAATCCAAATATCCAATAAGTCATGCGTGAGTGGGCAAATTTAAGAGGCAAAATGTAACTTTTCAAAAGTCACAAGGGTAATTTGGGGTTTCTGTCATATGAATTTTTGATGAATTCCATTTCTGGTGCATAACTTATGTCCTTTCATTGTTTATCATCCATCTCTCGATGCACCTACACCTATCCCGACATTTAACCTATGTAACCCGTTTAAGAAATACTCCTCCCTCTGAAGTTTGAAACTTTTAAAAACCCTTTATTTTTGTAAAAAAAAAATACAACTGGATATATGTGACAAAATGACATGACCTGTTATGTAAAACATTGGAAGTCATTTCCGTGACATGGTTGAGTGAATACACTTTAAAAATCGCAGAAAATAAAGAAATGCCAAAATATGATGTTAAAACGGCATAAACCATTACCCTTGTGTTTTTTGAAAAATCTACATTTTTTGCCTTTAAAATTTGCCCACTCATGCATGACAAATTGGATTAATGTCATTTTCACACAGAGGTTAGTCAATAAGTTAAGGAACAATCCTGCAAATTATTTTGCCTAAAACCGCTTCGATAAGACGTTATGCTATTTTGCTTGGGGGGGGGGGGGGGGTACAAACACGCGGTGAGTCCACTAAGCAGGAGGCCTTCTCTTAATTATCTTTTTAAGGGGAAAACATATGTGAGTGTGTCCCTTACATAATTCACAGCGTGAATTGATTTTCGGATTCTAGGATGGCTCATAATAAGAAGTTAAAAACATCAAAGATCACTTCTTTTTCAAGCATAATGAGAAAGAAGGACATGATGGCGAACAGCCGTCTACATCAAAATCGGATAATGTTGGAGAAAGGCCTGTCCTTACGAAAGTTCAACCAGAAGAAAGTGCCGTTGAGGGTGATGGAGCATCTGAGGCGAAAGATGATGATGAAACTGATGCCGGTTTTAACGACTGGGTTAGCCCCAATCACCCCCAACTTCTTCCATTCCCGTACTAGAAACTAAACCGCAGAAAATCCTGTTTCAAGCCAAATGGTACCCAAACTACCCCTGGATCCATTACGAACCCTCCCTGCAAAATATGTGTCAGTCCATTCCGTACTCTTATGCCACGGTGTGTAGATCTGGTCGAAACTGCCTGTCCAATGTAGTACAGTGTATGTTTTTTTTTTTCTTTTTTTTTTGTGTGTGTGTTTGCGTGCACGCTTGTGTGTGTTATTTTACCTCATTAAGTATGCATCAGATTGCACGATTTCAAGTTAAAAATTGCAAAAGCTCCCTACCGTGGGAGGGGGGACACCCCCCTCCCACACCCTCCCCCCGGCTCGGTCGCTTCGCTCCCTCGCTCGGGCGCTTTCGCGCCCTCTCGAGCGTTGGCAACCAAGTCATCCCCCCCAGGTGTACGAACCTGTCTACGCCACTGGTGTGTGTTCTTGATTCTCCAATCAGACATTGTTGATTTACAATAAAGAAAAACACATAAAAGAACTAGACATAATCGTAAAAACGTGTATTTTTTAGTTTGAGTACTAAAGAATGTTTTGCCAAGAAAGCCAGACGGTATGGAATGCATCGATCCTCATTCGCACCGACTAAATCAAAGTCAATAGACAACGATTCATTATTATGAAAAGAAAAATCATATGATAGGGGCTCATGATAACATTCATTACCACATCATAAACATTTTGATTATGGATTGCATATACTCACATTCAAATAGACAACGGATGTAGCTTAATGTTTATTAAATTCGGGATCGTGGACAGCGACCCTTTAATCCTTTGTGTACCAGATACACTGATGTTGTATGGGCTTTAGGTGCAATAATGGTGAAAAGATACACACCTTATACATGAAGAGTTAACAAGCACAGTGGAAAATGATCATTTCATTGGTATAATTTTATACTTTTATTTCTATTATATCATTTTATGTCAATCCTTGTAAGTGATATCCCGCACCACCTTACGAAGGTGTTGCTTAAAAATGGTCTCGTCACGCTCCTGCAGTTCCCCTTCTCCTTTCATCTTCGTCTCCGTGAGAGAACTCACACCTGAGGCCGATTCATCTCAGACGTCACCCTACTAATCATCTCAAATCTTGCTGTCGTCATCGCCGAACGCTTTTAGTTCAAGCGTGATATTCCCTACCCTTCACCCAAACCAAGTGTCTCTCCGTCCCACATACCATTTCAGAAGCACAGTGGAATATCGAAGACTGGCATAGATTAGTTGCCATGGTAACTAAAAGAGAGCTCTCGTGAAAGGTATCGATCAATGGTATATCATATAACAATGGTAGGAAATGAGTGCAACGAGTAACGAACCCACGAGAGAAAGCACGACATTTTACCCCACCTTATTCGTTACAAAAAAAAGAAAGAAATGTTGTCAATGTAAAAAAGTGATCCGCAAGATACACCATGTTCCAATTCTGTTAGTTATTCCCATTCTGTAGTATTGATTTTTGTCCTAATACACCATAGGTACCACATTAAGAACTGTGTTGGTGCATCAGAGAGTTTGTCTAAAAGTACATATGAACCGTTGCCAAATACAGTGCTCCTCCATTGATCTGGAAAGAATTGGAAAGAATAACAGTCATTATTTTTGACAGATTTCAAGCAATCCGGGACTTGTAGTACGCATGTGTGCGTGCATGTGTGTGTGTGTGTGTGTGTGTGTGTGTGTTGTGTGTTTGTAAGTGTGCTTGTTTGTGTGTTTGTGTGTTTGTGTGTTTGTGTGTATGTGTGTTTGTGTGTATGCTTGTGTGTGTATGTGTGTATTTGCTTGTGTGTTTATTTGTGTGTGTGTTTGTTTATGTGTGTGTATATGTTTTTTGTGTGTGTGCGCGCGCGTGTGTGTGTATGTTAAATTTGGAAAGAGGTTTTGAACGTGTGAATGTGAGTTTTGTGAATATAGATGTGTTTTTGTATTTAAGGTAAACATAATTTAAATGCTATTTTCAGCCTCGGCCACATAAAAAATAAATCAAGTATTAACCGTGATAGTTATTACACTGAAATAAAGCAAAATATGATACGTTTACCTAAATGTTCTATCAGGGATTTCTAGTCATCACCACTCGATTTGAACGTCCTTAGGTTTTTATATCACTACCCCAACTAAGATGTTCAATCGGGAAATATTCTCAGGATGTCATTGAATCCAAGTACAGACTGACACATTCTCCATCTCACTAATGATTAACATGTCTCTTTACCCCCCCCCCTCCCCTCTCCCCTCCCTTCCCACCCCTCCCCAATATATAGGCGTCGGCTATGCGGCCGTCGTGATGTCGTTCTGGCTCAACGTCTGGTACATCGTCGTGATCGCCTGGGCGTTGCTGTACCTCTTCAACTCGTTCACGGCGCACCTGCCGTGGTCGCATTGCGACAACGACTGGAACACGCTCAACTGCACCACCAACCAAACCCTGGCTGATAACTTCACCACGGACCCGACCACGGAATTCTGGAAGTGAGGGGCTGGCAAAGAGATGACCTTTCGAAATGTGGCTTACAATTATCCGTATTCACACGAGGGAAAATCACATACAAACATCGTATTGATGTTCGTATCTAAACGTCTTTATATGCGACGTTGCTTAGCACTTTCTGAACAGGGGAACTGGTATTATACCACGACAGGTTGTGTTTTTTTTTAAAGAGAAGGTTACGTGACAGGGCCATCTGAGAAGAATTGGAATATCATACTTTGGAATGCTCTAAATTCTTACGGAAATATTTACAATTGATGATTTGTAATCGCAACTTACAGGTTTGATTTAAACCGTGTATGTAGCAGTGATAAATTCTTCTGCGTATTTCAAAGTGTTTCCAACTTTGTGGAAACTTTCCTCTCATTGACGAAGTTAGGAAAATAGACTAAACGCTCCTTGGTGATTCAAGGTAACTTCAAGCACTGTAACACATTGTGTAAGCGCGATGCCCAGACGTTTTGCAGACGTGTGCAGGCGTTTTGAAAGTGAATTCTTTTAGCAGAATAGTTAAAAGTGAATGTGCATTGGTGCTGGGGCATTTTGGAACTTTCCTGATTTAGAACAAGATCTTGATAGTGGGAAGATTGCGTGTAGAGTAGGAACGTGAAAACTGGGAACCTAGTACAAATGCAGCAGAAAGAATGCCTGAAAGAGGAGAAACAGGACAATCCTACACAGATTGGAATCACATCATATAGGGCATGATGTATGATCTCTGAGAGTATTTGATTCTGCTCTAGATAAAAATTGAATTCCCGACTGAGGTTTATGAGGAAAGATCAAGGATGCGACCCAAAACATTCCAGAAATGTCGATGACCTTTATTATTCCCGAGTCATGTTTTCTTGGGGGGATTTTTTTTACTGATCTTGATGATACCGTTTCTCGTCGGTCATCAAACTTTCATAATTTTCAGTACAATTGATCATAGTCCGGATTGGACCTGACACATGGCACAGAAATGTATGAATAGCGAAATTTGATATTCTTTTCAAGAAACAAAGTAATTACTTTTGACATAAGTCATAAGATATTAAAATCGACAGTATGCTTTTGAAGTTCCGGCTTTGTGGAGATTACCATAAAATCTCGAGAAGTAGTTTATCAGAACGAGTACCGGTCAAATTTTAGAGCAAATCTCACTCAGGCTGAGACGGTGATATTTTAGATAGCCACATAAGCGATGACATCTTCTTGGACACAACATTTCATACAGATGAGTTAAATGAGACAAGATTACGGTTTAGATAATCTGAGAATATCTCCTGATATGATTATAACTTTTTTTTATCTTTATCATGCACATTGCCTGAAGCTTTACAAAGAATCGTATATACACATAATTCAACTCAAAAAAGTGTAATTGACCATAGGAGGTATAACCATCCTAACTACTAATCACCCTACCTTACTTAAAGAGTAAAAACTGCTCTATCGACCAACTGTATAGAAAGTCCACTTGGTTATGAAAAATATGCGTATCGCTTGAAGAACACTTTTCATTCAAATCAAATTTTAGTGAACCTATCAAAGAAAATAAAGACCACCTACTCATACAGACCACACTTCTTGACTCCTTTGAGTGGTCTATATATACAGGTTTCGTTGTATTCGTGTTTCGGGCAGTGTGCCCTGCCCGTCGTCGCCAACCCTAATGCCTAAGTGCCCCCTCCCCCTCCCTGTAGATACTACGTGCTGGAGGAGAGTGCAGGCATCCACCAGACGGGCCAGGTCAGATGGCAACTGGCCCTCACGCTCCTGGCTGCATGGATCATCTGCTATTTCTGCATCTGGAAGGGCGTGAAATGGACCGGGAAGGTAACGTCACCTTTCTTTAAAAAAAAAAAAAAAAATCCTCCATTGCATAAGAAATATTGTATGTATAAAGTACAAATACAAGTCTTCCATATGTCATTCATTAAAACAATAAAATATGACACATTAGTTGGGTTTTTCTAACCCAGATTATTTATTTAAAAATACGTGTCTTGCTACACTAAACTTGTCATTCTAAATTTCTTCTCAGATTGAGAAACAGAGAAAATGATAAAATGACTACCGGTAGTCTTATGAGTAGCAGGCTCTATTGTACTGATTTGGTCATGAATGTCCAACGGCCTGCAGGCCATCTTACTTCAATTGTGAAGATCGGGAAACGCTAAGGCATAACACATGTTGCGCTATGTAATGAGAATATCATCTCCGCTAACGAATGTAGTATCAGATATGTGGTTCGTAAGAACATTCGAACATGGAAAAATCGTATGTTTGTATAATTCTCCGCATCTTATGAAAACACTATTAGCCGCAATCATAATTTCATTGGATTTCATGTCAAAACCACAATGATACGAGGAAATGTGATAAAGGGGTCGGAAAGGGGCAATCATAATTTCATTGGATTTCATGTCAAAACCACAATGATACGAGGAAATGCGATAAAGGGGTCGGAAAGGGGAGTTTGATTGATCGTTCTGTACATCTCTCAGATTAGACTCTAGTGTCGAGGCGATAATCTTTCACGCCCTCCCGTGAGATTCCGCCCCAATTGATATCTTAGAACTAGAATACAAAAAGAGGAATACAAAATGGATACGTATTTCTACAGTAATCTCATTGTAGTGTACATTGATTCAATTTGATTTATATTACCACCCACCAACGTATCTATTACCAAATCAGGAATGGTTTCGAACTTATATTGAGTAAAATGGTATAGATAATGTTACCCTGGTTTGCCCCATTGCCTCAATATGGGGCATCGGCCGAGGCTGGAAGAAGATTCAGGATGCTGTCAGCGCCGTGCACACTTCAACATTATCAAAGCAAAGATGTCACCCGTTCCCTATTCATTAATTACGACTCAGTTTGGATGCCATTTGAACTACTTTCCCGTTATTCTAATTCGGTAGGGGTATATATATGCTATTTCGCTTCAGTTAAGTAGTTCAGAATGGAAAGAGAGTTGTAAGACCGAGCAGTTAGCAGTACTATGTCCACAAAACGGATAGCAAAGAAAACGAGCAAATTAACCACCCAAGACAACAACGGTTTTTGAATGAATGCCATTTTATCGAGATACTTCAGTTGGATATCCCTCGATTGGATGTCCAGGCCTCCACCCTCCATTCCTCTCTCTACACCCTCCGTAGTACCATGGTGGAACCCAAACCTCTGGACTTTACCCCTATCCCACACGCACCGTCACCCTCATCATTGAACAGGGCACCCCGTCTGCCCCCGCGGCAACATCTGTTAGCACCCCTCTCCGGCCCTGACATTGGTCTCTATTGGTCACGTGACTTCCTGCAGTTCCCACTCTGCAAGCCCATTCTCTACAGAATAAACACACCCCGGGGAGAAATGAGTGGTGGAAATCATAACTGCTTTGTCCATGGAATCATACTATTATTGTAAGGGGGATGTTCACGTTTGGCCAAAAAAATAGTTCCCGTCTCTTAACGATTTCTGGTTGCCATACCGTGACATTCGTCACAATTGTTCCTATCTGCCCATGTAGAGTATTCACTCAAAGGTAGCTATCATATAGACATCAGACCGAAACTTAAGTCCAAAGCTGTCTTAGCTAAGTAAGTCTATTCTGAATACTGACTTGAGCCAAAAACTGCGCCAATCGACCAATCAAAGTTTAAGACCATAGGGGGCTCAACTCATAACTTAAGTTAGTTTAGGTCGTTCAACCACCCGTGGCACATGATCTTGATAAATTCTGATGGTCGCTTTTCACAAGATCATTAGTCCTATCTTAATCTCAAATCGAGAGTTTATCATCGACTGTGGACTAGATGTTGGTAGAAGTATACCCTTATTGGACTACTTGCCATTGTACAGAGATTGTGGTCTGGATATGAATAGGAAACATAGCTGCCAGAAACCGGAACAGACGTGGATTACCGTCAAAACATACCACGTGTGAAAAGACATATCCAAACGCTCGAGTATAACGGTGTCTCCTAATTCCGCGCTTTCTTTTTTAAAAAGAAAGTTCGACAATATGTACGTTTGAAGCTTCTATTATGAAACTATGTTAGTTGATACGTGTACTATCTCTCTCTCTCTCTCTCTCTCTCTCTCTCTCTCTCTCTCTCCCTCTCTCTCTCTTTCTCTCTCTTTCTCTCTATCTATCTCTCTTTCTCTCTCTCTCTCTCACACACACACACACACACACGCACACACGCACACATACACATATATATATTCATATATATACACTTTCTTCATCATTCACTGTCTCTCTTATACACTTTCTATATTTCTTCTTTTCTCTTATCTCTCAGTCTCACTCTGACCCTGTCTCTCCTTCTCCCACTCTTACTCTCTCTTTCTCATCTTTTTTTTTCCATTCTCACTTCGTTGGATGATGGGAGGTATTGATCAGCCGTTTTGTGGAGTCTTGTAACCATCTTGATCCCAAGGTTTGCTCAGCAACGTGTTCAATTAAACTTCCCACCTTCCGCGTCCATCTTCATTGCCTTTATTATATACCATTTCTAGAGGCATAACAGATGTGTCATTCAAATTAAACAAGGGTCAAAGTATAAGCACTGATTTTCATCTTCCAAAATCAAATTACACAGTACACACATGACAGCCAAGCGCTTAAATCCCATAGGAATCAGGCCAAAACAACAAAGATGATATCATGATGATTGTTACTAAATCTGGGGACCGGTAATTCAATCACACATTGAGTTTCTTCTTCGTGATCTGTTGAATTGTCACCCGCTGGGCCAGGACGGTCCCCCAGACGTACCATGCTGGGCCCAAGCTATGGGCACATGTATGCGCGCCAAACGGAAGAGTTGCGTGAAAGTTTTATTCTGGCGAACGCTTGTCGTCTGCTGCGCGCTTTAGTACAGGGGAATAGGCGGTCAGAATGTGTGCATAATGTTGGGAAACAGGACGGATTAAACATAGGACATTGCCGAAGTCGGGAAATCGTATTTATATAACCAACCCCAAATTTATGACTCATAATGGTTATTTTAATTCAAAAGATGTCAAATCACCCACGGCGTTGACAAGTTGGGAATATATATGTACAAATGAACCCTACAGCCATCGAAAATATCTATGGTGAAAATAAATGTTGGATTTGTACCAACACTTGACAAGGGAATAATGGGTCGATGTCTAAGAGACGATGGAAATGAGCTGCAGTAATACCTCGATCAAATGAGCCTTTATTATTTTCCATTTTGGATGCTCGTCAACGTTTGAGCGTGTGAGTAATCAAAATGTATTTATTTATTTATTTATTTATTTATTTATTTATTTATTTATTTATTTATTTATTTATTTATTTATTTATTTATTTATTTATTTATTTGTTTATTTATTTCACGTTTTATTTAAGTCCTTTTAGTCTTAATGGCTGCTTTCCAAAGGAGACCTGTGTTAAAAATAACGTAAACATATCAAGATAAATAGCATTCAAATACAATTAATGCAAAAATGTAGGGGTCGTTCTTGCAATGGTCATCATTTGCATGTCGTTAGTGGCTGAGGGGTAGAATTATAGGAGGAAGGAGAGGGGGGGTGGAGGGTTGGCGCATGGATCGTAGATTCCGGTCAGTTAACCCTCCTTTTTTGAGAGAGGACACAGTATCACCCCACTCCATGGTAACCTTTTCAGTGTCTTAGGTGCATCACTTGCGTAATAAGTCATTGATTCTTTTCTATCGTGGTACTGAGAATGTCAAGGGCCTACCACCACTACGACTCCATCGCTTTTAAGAGCGCCATTACATGCAAACTCCTGAAACCAGCCCCCCCCCACCCCCAAACTGCCCCACCTCTCACCCCCGTTGAAAAATGTGAAGCAGTAGCCCCAAGCTGGTTAAACCGAGATGATAGGTGAAATTTAACTTTGTGTTGGTCTCTGCACGTTGAAAGATGGGTTCCACTTTCCTGGGGCATGAACCAATGTCACTCTTGACAGAATGAATTCCTTGATGTGGGTCGGGTCACCTAATAAGCGTTTTGCAACATGCCAAAACAAACACTGAGCATGTTAACCGTTTCTCCAGAGAATGGGTGTTTTCTATCCAACACTCTATGTACTCCTGTACAAAAAGACGCGAGTACATTCTCGATGCATTGTACGTATATTTCACGTGAAGTAATCATAATAATAACGAGCAACCCTCGAAATAAGAGCTCTTAAGACACAAAATTAAGAGGGTTAAGTAGACACAATCTCTGTGTCCTAATGTTCATTTTCACTTCATGTACAAACTCTCAATCAATACCATTGCGCCTACGTTAGACGAAATTTCTTACCAAATGTATAAAGATTTCTCGAATTGTGACTACATCGGGTTCTGAGTATTCACTTATGGTAGTATTGTATGGATATATATTCTGATTACTGTTGTATAATAGAACACTTGTAAATTGAATCATAAGATTTGAATAGATTAACTGCAAATGATGAATGTTACCAGTATTTTTCAACTGTTTGTTTTCTTTCCTTCCTCAGGTGGTGTACTTTACCGCGCTGTACCCGTACGTCATGCTGATTGTGCTATTCTTCCGAGGAGTAACGTTAGAGGGCGCTAGAAAGGGTATCATCTATTACATCAAGCCCGATTTCTCAAGACTGGGAGATTCACGAGTAAGTCGAATATTAATGTTTTAAATATAATTTAAGAAACACATCGGCACCTCTGTCACCGTGGTAGCACGACACAAGAACGTCTATCACATAAAAACATTTTGTTACACTCCAGCATTTCTTGACAAAATGTGTAAAACAGACAGACAAGAAGAGTAGTGAAGTTTTTAGATGCGTAACGTAGGTTCCATATTAATGGGACTTAATGTTCATGAATGAGGGATTGTGTGATGAGTAACCCAACTCATTCATCATTTACATACACGAGTTATGAAATCATATCCTAAAATGCAAATACAGAGCTTCATGTATTTCTTCTTTGCTCACTTTATATTTCTAATATCACGATTACATTCCCTCAACAATATGTAATTTTCATCATTGTTGTCTGCAACCGTGTGTATTGTTTTTGCTCGTCATATAGTCTGTCCTCTAAAGTAAAATTTAAGATATTCAATTATAAAAAGTGCCAGTATTTAACTGTGATGGAATGTTCGATTTTGCACAGCATGACGAAGTTTTTATTTGTCATACACAATGTCCCGTATAGTGAGTGAACAGGTATTAATGCTAACCGTGCACTAAATCTGGAATATCTTGTTGAAACGCCAAATGAAGCAACCTAAAATATGAGCATTGATTCAATGTAACTGATTTTGTCATCGAAATCACCTTAGTATATTGAGTTTGTCCAAATAATAATTACAGCTAATAATTGAAATAACCCACTGTTGTGATTCTGTGATGAAAATCAATGATTTTATGACAGCATCAAATGATTTATTTTGTGCCCCATACAGAAAGTCTAAGTTTAGTACGCGGTCTAATTTTAAAGTTAATCCACCTTTTTGAATACAGGACATTGCGGTTTATTGTGCGATTTGCTTTGCTTCTAGGTCTGGATCGATGCTGCAACTCAGATCTTCTTCTCTTATGGGACCGGTATCGGTAGTCTCATCGCTCTCGGCAGCTACAACAAATTCAGCAATAACGTCTACAGGTAGGCATGGCAACGGAGAAGACCGCCACCCCCCCCCCCCCTCTCTATCCACCGGTCCCCACTTCAAATTTGGATTTCATTAGTAAACGAAATTGTTAATGTAATGAAAAGTACGTCTCAGCCCTACCCCACTACCAGAATATCGACAGTGTTGGCAGCTGTAGTAGAAGTAGTACGTGAAGATCTAACAGTGGTAAAAGTAGTAGTATTATGCAACAGCAGTAGAAGAAGAAGTATCAATAGAAATCGTAGTAGAACTAGTAGTAGTAGTAGTAGTAGTAGTAGTAGTAGTAGTAGTAGTAGTAGTAGTAGTAGTAGAAGTGCATGAAGAAGTAGTAGTAGTAGTAGTAGTAGTAGTAGTAGTAGTAGTAGTAGTAGTAGTAGTAGTAGAAGTGCATGAAGAAGAAGAAGAAGTAGTAGTAGTAGTAGTAGTAGTAGTAGTAGTAGTAGTAGTAGTAGTAGTAGAAGAAGTGCATGAAGAAGTAGTAGTAGTAGTAGTAGTAGTAGTAGTAGTAGTAGTAGTAGTAGTAGTAGTAGTAGTAGTAGTAGTAGTATAAGTGCATGAAGAAGAAGAAGAAGAAGTAGTAGTAGTAGTAGTAGTAGTAGTAGTAGTAGTAGTAGTAGCAGTTGTAGAAGAAGCAGTAGAAGTTGTAGAAGAAGTTGTAGTACATGTAGTAGTAGAAGTAGTATTAAAAGTGGCAATAGAAGAAGTAGCCGTTTGTAGTAGTATTACCTATGTTTACTTTCTTCTTGGTATACAGTGTCACATCCTTTTTTGGGACGTACCTACGACGGCTTTGTCACACTCGTTCTTGTTTTTGTTTTTTTCAAATCCCAATCAAAATTCAGCATTTCAAAACAAAATCAAACTGATGTACAAAAGTGGCATCACACACTGTGCTCATTTCTCTTATACTTTAATGCAGAGACTCAATGATCGTGGCGTGCGTGAACAGTGGAACCAGCTTCTTCGCAGGTTTCGTGGTCTTCTCGACTCTGGGCCATCTTGCGCATGTGCAGAACAAGGAGGTAGAAGACGTCGCCCAAAGCGGTAAGACTTCAATTCTCACGCCTCAATCACGTTCAGGCACGTTCACACACAATAAAAACAATTAGCCACTACCAATGACCAAAATTACATTAGTCCTCACAAAGAGTTTTTCCACGCCGGTGAAGCGACTAGCTGCTTTTGAAATTAACAATCGCTTTGCTTTAATTTTCTTTCTTTGCTGTAGCGGGAAAACGCTAGCAACAAAGTGCAGGCGTCAAGCGACAAGCGGCAAGCTGCACACCGCTTCCGTGTGAACGTGTGTAACTGGTTGAATGTATTTAAATAAACGCAAGAGAAACATTTCAAATGTTATTGGACGTATTACCTGACGTTTCCACAACCGAGCGAATTTGTGTACGGAATTCTAAAATTCCTGCAGAAAAATGTTATCGGAAATAATGACTGAAGATGACTGTTTCAACCGTAGAATCCAAGAAGGACCAGCTTGCTCACGAATAATCGCGAAATACATCAACACTATATTCATCTTTAGATGTGTAAGATAATGCAACACATAATAATGCAACACATGATATTTCTGCCCAAGTTCACACTAAAGCTAGGGAGTCTTTAAATGCAATTGAATTGTGCCAATGTCCATTGCATACTGGGCGAATGTAATCGATGTTCCACTCTATTCTTTATTCCTCTTAGGTCCTGGTCTAACCTTCTTGGCCTATCCCGCTGCGATTGCTCAGTTGCCTTTCCCATCGGTTTGGGCCGTCATGTTCTTCTCCATGATCTTCATGGTGGGCCTGGACTCGCAGGTAAGGGAATGGGAGAGAGAGAGAGAGAGAGAGAGAGAGAGAGAGAGAGAATGACAACAGGATGTTAATATGAAAGTCATAAACATTCACTTCGATGTATGGAGAGAGAGACAGACAGAGAAAAAGAGAGAGAGGGTGAGAGAGAGAGAGAGAGAGAGAGAGAGAGAGAGAGAGAGAGAAAGAGAGAGAATGACAACAGGATGTTAATATGAAAGTCATAAACATTCACTTCGATGTATGGAGAGAGAGACAGACAGAGAAAAAGAGAGAGAGGGTGAGAGAGAGAGAGAGAGAGAGAGAGATACAACAGGAAGTTAGTATGAAAGTCATAAACATTCACTTCGATATATGGAGAGACAGACAGACAGAGAAAAAGAGAGAGAGGGTGAGAGAGAGAGAGAGAGAGAGAGAGAGAGGGGGGGGGGGCAATGATATATTAATGCACAAAGAGTGAGCCCCAACTACAGATACAGCATGATGTTAGTATGAGAGTTATAAACATATACTTCCATGATGGAGAGAGAGAGAGAAATGAGGGAGAGAGAGAGAGGGAGGGAGAGAGAGAGGAGGAGGAGGAGGAGGAGAGAGAGAGAGAGAGAGATAGAGAGAGAGAGAGAGAGAGAGAGAGAGAGAGAGAGAGAGAGAGAGAGAGAGAGGCGGGGTGTAGGGAGTTAGAGAGAGAGAGAGAGAGAGAGAGAGAGAGAGAGAGAGAGAGAGAGAGAGAGACGGAAGGATTCCGATGCATTTACTTTATACAAAGTATGTAGAATTCATAGAGCTCTACGGTAGAATTGTATAGCGCCATCTCTTGATTCCCTTCTTCACCCCTTGTATGACCTTTTTCTGTCCATATTCCGCTAGACTTGTTTTTTCATTACTATGTAAGCCTCAAGTATTTGTTAAGTACTTATACTACCACTGCACCCTTCACTTCATCCGCATTTGACGGATGATGAAGAGGATAAATATTCTAGAAATATAAATAGTTGTTTAGGTGATCACGCACAAAGCACATGTAGCATGGATGAATAGTGTTTAAGTTCAAATAGTTCATGTCAATTGCAGTTGCTATTCTTTCTTAATGGGTGAAAAATAAGAGAAAATGATAACGTAACTTTAAAATAGGCTATTATCTATAAGTGATGTTTACAAGGTCTTTTTACAATTACGGTTATTTTGATACATTGTCGTCATCAACGCCATATTTTTCTTAATAAACCATTTTGATTGTGTAGCTGAGAAGTCAATTTTCATTTGTATGATACTGTTTGGAGAATGACCTTCAGTTAATATATCATCTGTGCTTAACATTGTCATGTCTTGTCGATTGAGCTTAAAGGCTTTAGGTAGAATCCACAGTGCAATTATACGAGAAGGAATACAGCCAAGGGTGAGACAATCACCAAATAAATGCTTTTATAAATGTATAAAAACACGATTTACCAGGTGTACCTAGCGTGCTAATAAACATTCTACGTACCATCTAGCATGTCTGTGCAGACGGTGTAAGAATGATGACAATTTCACGCGGATTGATATTTCCCCGCAGTTCTGTACGATGGAAGGCTTCTTCACGGCTTGTATTGACGAGTGGCCACGCTACCTCCGCAAGCACAAAGAGATCTTCATCGCGGTCGTATGCTTCTGCTCCTATCTCATTGGGCTGGGCTGCGTCACACAGGTAATACCTACCACCACAGACCTCCTCAGAAAGTGCTGCAAAACTTGGATTCTGACACATATTTCAATGTGTATGCACCTTCCTGACTTTTATTGTATTTGCTTCAAAACACTTGAATTATTCACGACTTACAGCCAGTTTCATAAGTTAATGCTTACAGGAAAGACTCGAAAGCATATTTTTTCATTTTTAAAGCAATTATGTAACAATGTTGTAACATTCTATTTCTTTTTCTTACAACATGTACATGTATTTATGATTTACTTCTATTGAAAGCAATTTGGGCCCTAGAACTTTGGAAAAGAGTGGTAATAATGACAACAATAATAATTATATTGTTCTTTTTATAAAAGCACTATACTAGTCACTCGATGGATTCTTCTGATTTTAAACGAGATAATGAGGAGCACTTGTAAATAAAGCTATAAAGACTTTTGAATTCTGCAAAATGTGTAAATACCTAGAGGAGAATGAAAAAATCCCTGACGTTTCAATTGAATTAATTTATTGATTAAATACAAGCACAAACATTAGAAAACCAGATCATTTAAAATTATTTTTAAAAATCCAACAGCTTAGAAGTATGTTGTGAATTGTTTAAAATCATGACTGCATCATTCCTGATCATTAATCTTCATTTTGGTCCGAAATGACGTAGTTTGTGGAATTATCATTGTTCTTGCGTACCAATACCAGGAGCATCCCGTACTTTCGATGCAGAGAGCAAACGTAGAGGGCTAGTGATCAAGATTTTTTTTTCATTACAAATACCTTCCTCATTACGTTTCTGATTTGTATAAGATTTTTTTTTCAGGCTGTTTATCTCATTTGTCTGCTTTTATTAAAGTTAATTCATTACATGAGGTTTAAATTCCCTTTAGATAAAGTCTGCAGGATGGCTACTCCACCTTTTACCTACGTTTAATATCTGGGGCGTGTTCCACCAAGATGCTCGTAAGCTATGAACGACTAAACGCACGACTTGTGACCTGTGATCAGATTCTCAATGCTTTTGATTCCAATCAGATAAGGTTGAGACCAGGGCCCTGTTGCATAAAACTTCTATGGCGACTCCTATGGCAACCTTGAATTTCATTGGCTGTTGAGCAATGTTACCACAGGAGTTACCATTGATGGTAGAGTTACCATCAATGGTAAGTTTTATGTAACGGGGCCCTGATCTTTGTACAGTAATATTCTTGTTGTTAACAAGCATCTGAATATAAAGATTTGTCAAATTTAATTGGGACTGTTGGAAATTAACTCCCACTGTGAAAAAACAGGAACAACTTGGGGTATCTCACTTAGCATAAGCACAGGTCACTAGTCGAGCGCAAAGCCGTTCGTAGCTTACGAATAGCTTAGTGAAACACCCCCTGTTTTGATCTGTCCCGTGTCGCGCCATCTTGACGGTGTACCTTCCATGTGGTATTGCAGGGTGGGATCTATCTGTTTGAGCTGCTCAACACCTACTCCTCCAGCGGCATCAGTCTGCTCTTCCTGACCTTCTTCCAGACGATCGGGGTCAGCTGGTTTTATGGTGAGTGGTCACCGGATGAAAAATCAGTTTGGCACCAATGATGGAGCCTCGCTTCCACTTCCAGTCTTTTGGAAATGTATAATCCAAACTAAGGAACAAACTATAGCACACACACTAGACAGGTCTCTCTTTTTATTTTCCTGTTTTTTCCTTTCATCCTGAAAGCTACATGTGACACTGTATGAGGAATTAATAGTGATTTGCGTACTGTAGCCATACTTGTTCATGGAATAATGCAGGCCTTTAATGGATTCAATATGGCAAAGAGTCTGGTTGCCAGGTAACATGTAACTTACAATGATCCTTTACGTCAACCCCCCCCCCCGACAAAGAAATGAAAACATTAAATATGTATATAACAAAAAAAAAAAGAAGGAAAAACTTCTCAATAAAAGCTTCTGAAACATCGTGTTTAATCAAGGCAGCATGTGAAATGTTGCCGCTTCCATCAGCATTTTTGACGTCATGAATAAATGCATGTATACATGGCAGTAGTTTGTCGCTTAGAACACTGTCTGACGAGGTAAACAGAGACAAGTACATACGAGGCAGGCAGAGAAAAAAAAAAGGTCGGTTGACCATGTAAAGGAGTGGGCCATTGAGAAGCTTTCCACAAACGCAGACACTGGCACACAGCCGAGAAGGATGGAAGGAAGTGGTCAAAAGGTCAACAGCACAGCGACGCAATGAACTCCCCCAGTCAAGGGGGAGTTTATGATGATGATGATGATGAGGATGAGGATGAGGATGATGCTGATGATAATGACGATGATGAGGATGATAGTGATGAAGACGAGGATGATAATGATGATTACGATGATAATGATGCTAATGATGATGCTAATGATGATGATTACGATGATGATGATGATGATGAAAATGATGATGATGACGATGATGATGATGATGATGATGATGATAATAATGATGAGTATAATGATAATGATGAAAATGTCTGACCGTGGTGTAACTCCGAAAGGTCCTTTCCTGCAGCTACTCTTCCATGTGTCTTTGAGCAGTCGAACCTAAACGCAGGAGATATATAACTCACCTCTCCCTTCTTCACACATGATATATGCACTCTTATTTCTCTTAACTTACTAACATTACCCTTTCCCCCGAGATGCGTTGTTCCTGTACGACATTCTTGTATCCGAGAGCAGAGGGCTTCCATTCCACCACATCGTATCAAATTACTCGATATCGTTACTTACCCGTTCAGTAATCCATTATAAAACAGTTTATAAAAACAATTTAAAATGAAGTTGATTGTGGTAGGCAGTTAGAAAAAACATACACTGCAAATCTGTTCGTTACCATGGTGACGGCATGCCTGATCCGCGTGGAGACACAGAGTCGTGCGTGGAACGCAGAAGAAAGAACAAATTCGAATGGTAGTTGCGTGGTTGAGGTGAATATCCTATGAAAGAAGACGTAATTACCCATTTGCTCTCCGCGGCGCGATGTCTGATATGATACACGCGCTCTTGGTAATGTTATCGCCCTAATGTTATTGACGAGAGTAATGCCTGTCCATCCATTCATGTCTCGCCCATAACTGTCTCTCCCCCATCCATTTTCTTGTCTCATCTTCCTCCAGGGGTGAACCGCTTCTACAAGAACATCGAGCAAATGCTGGGGTACAAACCCGTGATATGGTGGAAGCTGTGTTGGACCATCTTCACGCCGCTCATTTGTGTGGTACGCCCGCCTCCGTCTCCCCATAGATGCATTCAGGGGGTTAAACCCTTAGATCACCAGACTTTGAGCACCCCATTGACTTTTAGTACATATCGCTACGCCAGTAGTAATGAGAGGTTTAAACACCTATGTATACCTGCTTTCCTTGCAACATACTGCAACCTGCAGTACTATATCCTACATGTTATGTCAAACCACCGTCATTTAGTGATACGATATTTCTTAAGCCAGCCCAAATACCGTTTGATAGTACGCTAGAGGCATGGCAGGTGTATGCTTACTATTATATGGCTTATCTCATCAGCGAGGGAACTCGGGTAGCTTTGAAAAAGGGCAAAATCACGTCCTTGCCATTAGAACGGGCACGCTGAGGCGGTGGTTGGTGGGGGGGGGGGGGGGGGTAATGTGAGGTAGAGTAAAGATGTGAAATTATGGTGGTGAGAGATGGACGGCGTAGGAATGGGGGTGGGTGGGCGTAGAGGTGGTCTGGTGCAAAATTTGGCTTTGGACCGATAATCATATTTAAATCAAACAAGATGAGATGACATATAATGGCATGGAATATTAAGCAGGTAAAAAGTTTGTAAAGGGTTGATATAAAACATAACATGATCTTCATTAGATGTGAAAGGTTACTCGTTTTCATAATCAGCCCTTACACCGTGTGATTGCATTTTAATGTAGCGTAGGCTACAGCACCAGCCACTATAAAGTATTATTATTATAGTAATGAATCCCTGCTTTAGGCTAGTAATAACGGAACTGTGTGTTGTCTATAGGGGGTGTTTCTGTTCAGCATGGTGAAGTATGAGCGAGTGGAGTACGAAGACTACAGGTATCCGGTGTGGGGCGAGGTGATTGGCTGGCTGGTGGCGCTCAGCTCTATGCTATGCATCCCGGGATACATGCTCTACATCGTCGTCATCACAGAGGGATCCATTCTAGAAGTAAGTCTGCTCCTTTCTCATTCCAAGCACTAATGCAACCACAACCGTGTCTGGACATTAAATAGATAGTTCACCCTGAAAATAATTTTGTTTTAATAAAAGCAGACACATGAAAGAAACGTATTATTCAAGGTTTGATGAAAATCCGCCAAAGGATAAGAAAGTTTTAATCTTTTTTTTGTGACGTCACGTGCGAGGTGCTTTCCCATATGTTGTGAACAATATTTTTCGAAAATTTGCATTTTCTATAAAAAAAAAAAGTACCCTTTTACCTGTGATCGATCATTGGATAAACGTTTTACACGTTGTCAAGTACAGAAAAAGAGCGATTAATCTCATTATAATGTACACAGCACCTGGAACGTGTCGTCACAAACTTGAAATTTCAAAAGACCACAACGTTGCTGTCCTTTGACGGATTATCGTCAAACTTTCACTTATATGTTTATGTCATGTTTCTGCTTCAATTGGAACCAGTGTGAACTATCCCTTTAACTCTAAATGCCACCGCCGGCATCACGATGCGATCAGTCGTGCGACTCTGCGACTGGCTAAATCGCATGACCCGTTCGTGGGGTTTGTGTAAGAAGGTGACGTCACATTTCCAGTCGTGCGCCCTGTACGACTGCAACATCGTGTCGTCTGCCATGTCTGCGGTGGCCTATACGCATTCTCCTGGTTCCATCACTTGTCATGGGGACAGCAGATGCTTAGTGTATCTGTTCAGACCCAGTTGTGATAGCAGCGCTAATAGTTCATGTTTTAAAGGACATGTACTGTACCGGGAATGCAAAAAAGCCTTCAAAAGATAATTGTTAGCAATCTTCTTGCCAATGGTTTTAAATCAATGTTTCGTCCATTTTAGAAAGTTGCTGAAAGTTATTTGCCTGCAAATGATCCAGATTTTGATAAATTAATGATTAATGATTAAATCCTCAAAATGTTCAGGCCGAACATTTTGAGGATTTGTGATTTAATCCTTCATTACTCCAAATGTAGATCATTTGAGGACAAATAACTTTCAGCAAGCTTCTAAAATGGACAATACATTAATTCAAGACCATTGGCAAGAAGATTGCTAACAATTACCTTGTGAAGGCCATTTTGCCTTCACGGTACAGTATATGCCCTTTAAAGCACGCAGTGCGTCCACATATCCCGAAGCTATGATCACAGGCTAGGAATGCGTGGGGAATGAATCACTGGGCTTGCTAGAAAAGTGACGACTTTAATATATGGACATAAACCTCTAAGATAGAAAAGAAACGTATTTGCTGTTATATGTTGTATATTGATTAATTCTTCTATTCATACTGTACGTTTGATCGGTTCGTTACAGTAAGCTAGCAATGAGATTTAAATTTTAATTGAGATATTTGTGTTTGCACATATTGTACGTGTACGTCACTTGTATGTGTATTATTCGTCAGTCAGTAGTGTTGGTCTGTTAAAAATTATTTATCATACATTTCATCCAAAAGTTACTCTAACTAGTACAAAACACTAAAGCTGTAGAAAATATACATGTATATGACATAGCTCTTCTGTTTAATCACAGAGAGAAAAAAAAATACTCGTAAAATACATGGAAGCTATAGAAAACATCTCAAAATAGATTTTTGTTATAAAAAAAGCTTAGTAAACTCCTCTGTTCTAAATTTAGCCATTACCCTGGTTTGGATTAATGGATATTGGAGCATTTAAGATTAGGATTAGTTCTCCCACGAGGCCAGAACCAAACGAGAAAGAAATCATCTGCTTGACCAGACGCAGTGTCAGTCATTTCTCTGCCAATGTGGCCTAAATTTAGTTTAATTGTTCATCTTAATGGGTGTGGTCTTCCGATTCCTGAATCATCCTCCTTTATGTTCTCCTAATGAAATCTGACTATCAGGATGGCGACTCTGTGTTTCAGTGACTGGTACATCGTACGGTATGATAAAGGCCACCGCAGCGCTGTGTTTCCACGATTCTGTAGCAGTCCGAAGGGTCAACGCCTAAAAGTGTGATATCACTGGCGATCACAAGTCCCATGACCGGAGCCCTGTCTTTTAAAGAGTTGCAATTGATCAGAATCGAGCGCAAATCCAATCCTCTGTATCGAATTTAAAGAGTTGCGATTGATGTTATAAGAGAGGGCTCAAGTCCGGTCGCATAGTCGTACGAATGATCAGATCATGCCGTGTTGGCCTTTAAGACCACTGAACAAAGCGCCTTAATTGTCACGAAATCGGTTGCGATGTTGTTACGTAACTGCGTCTTTGCCAGACTCTATACTTCACTACGGGAATGGTGTGCATTACCCATAGACAGTATTACCAGTGCAAAAATGCCCTACTCTTGCAGAAAGAAACAGAGGGAGGGGGTGGTATAGTGTGGAGCTCTGCGATTGTCTCCAAAGTTAGCTCTGATATCACCCTGTGTCTGTTTGAGCACAGGCATGGCTGTTAAGATATAACGTATTGCATCATGATTTGTTTGTCGTGCTACATGTACGTGGGATTAGAAACATAGGTAGATGTGTGTGTAGGCGTGTGTGTGTAGGCGTGTGTGTGTATTTGCGTGGATGCGCCAAACCTTACAGAAACCGCAAGACGAACTTGCTCTTGCGTACACATTTTGACAACGGATGCACGTGTTTTATATATATTAAAAACACGTGGCCAAACGCAAAAGCCAAACGCAATATTTATTGGACATGTTGAATAACATTCTGAATCCATTTGGGTGCACCTGCGAGCCTGAAAAACACTC
>OZ022576.1:34293337-34305639 GCA_963669155.1 Arbacia lixula
TGAAGAATACAAGATGTGCCTCGCACATCCTCTCGTCATAATCCTCATCTTCGATGTGATTGATGTCGGCCTAATATCTCACGGAGAAGGTTAATGACAATACTTCACTGAGCGCCCGCCTGCTTCCCCTGTCGAGTCGGTACTCGTTTCGTGGTAGGGTCCATGGTTTCAGTAACGACCGGCATGATTGGTGCATCTTAAGGGGGTGTATATGAATTAATGCAGTCATGGGTAATTCGGCCCCCATGCGCTGCTCCGCCATTCGATACGCACGGTGAACGCGGGAGGTGGTGGCAGCGAAAAATTGCGCATCCTTCCTCGGCCCTGTCTTTAATATGAAGATTTACGATCGATCACAACTTGACTTGCGATTGATATAAATCGTAACTCTGTACATGAGGTACAGGGGATTGGATGGGCGATCGATTCAGATCAATGGCAACTCTTTCTAAGACACGGTCCTTGACTCATTCATGAGCAGACGGAGAAGGGGATCTGAAGGCACGGCTGCACGGTGTATCATGTGCAGCGTCGTGTGCAGCCATTATTTTCTGAACCTCTATGCTATGACCGCTCAAAGGTCGGCCCACGTTCACACGGAGGGCAATTTCAAGCTGCCGCCTGCCATAATGCTACCCGTTCTAAGACATTTCAAGCGTTTTCTCGCCTCTTGCGGATGTAAAAGTCGCCCTGGCATTCACATACATTGTTAGATGAAAGATTGTCCAGGATTTGCCGCGGCGAGAAAGCCGTCGCGGCAAAAGTGCAGGCGGCGTGCGGCAGCGGAAGCCGCTTCTATATGAACGCACCCATAAGCCTATGCCGTGGTAGACCTCTAGACGACAAGTGTAGTCAACTTGAAAAGGTAAACATGGCTGATCCAGTGGCAACGTTAGGCAAATTCCAAAAGTACCCCCATGACCACTACCTACATTCCTTAATGATAAGGGCGGCCCCCAGTTGCCCCCCCCCCCCGCCCCCCCCCCCCCCCAAAAAAAAAAAAAATAATATCAGCACAACAACAACAACAACACAACAAATTGTAAAAAATTGATCATACTTATAACTTGCTGTAAATCTGAAGAATGTCATTTTAAAGGGGGCAGGTTCTGTGAAATTTCATCAATTTATATTTTTGTAATAATTTTTAGAGTATTTGATTACATCTGCACTTTTTTGACACCCCAGGACGATGAGATATGTGTGTCTTAAGCAATTACACACAATAACAAGCAATTAAAAATCTCGTTAGATATGCAAAGGATTATCGCAAGAATTTACTCAAATATATTTCACTGAACCTCTTCCCCTTTTCCAAGTACGCTAAGCCCCTACGGGTTCCCAGAAGCAAGACAATTCCATGGTCACAAACTATCAACCACTGCTAATTGACTAGTAGTTTTTTCCTTCCTTCGTCCTTCCCCAAAGTGTTTTTTAAGCTGTATTAAAACTCCCACTACACCCAGGACGTTCCTTCAAAGTGAATACTAATTGCTATCATGCGTGGTGTTTTTCTTCTCAATTGTTGTAAATGCTGCAGCACGCGCATCTTCGCTTCGTTTTGTCTCGCACAAACAGATGGCATTTCCCCTATGGTAATACTTTTGCATATTCGATTATGATGCTTTCCCGTACGGAGGAGCTCGGATGGATTGGTGTCAAGCTTACAGAACGCATTTGACGTGTCAGTTGACCATGTCGATAAAATGACCACAGTTTCACCTGAACGTATTATCACATGATTTGATTTCGCCTCTGTTAACGCCATATCGCTATTAAAGTTATGGGTGAAATCGTATCAAATATGCCTATCATCATATACTCTGCATGATACAAATATCTTAACTCTTCTACCCCTTTTCTCTCCCTGTCTTCATCTCACTTGCATGTTTACATTATTCCTGTGTGCCTGCTGGTATCGAAGAATGTTCTTTTTAATTATTTGTGTGCCGCGGGTGACTGTTTTACCAAGTAATACATACAAATTCAACACAGATGCAATTAATTTGGCACACAAAGGTTTCAACATTTTGCTTATTCCTTTGCGATACTCAAATAACTCTCCGCCTCTCGGGGCTTTGATTTCCTTGATTACACTCGTTTCCTTTGCTTAGCTTTTACAGCTTTTGAATTATCAAAGTTCAGACGCATCAGAAACAACAACTACTGATTTATTCATCCTTGCTTGCGTATTCGTCGATCCTTTATCGTTCGTGTTTCTCCCCTCCACTCTTTCCCTCATCGCAGCGTTTCCAGCGTTGCATCGCGCCTCGCTGGACCGCCAAGGACTACGAGAAGGGTATCGCCAACACGCCTCAACACCAGTATCCCTACCAGTCCTACCCTCCTCCATCATACGCCAACGCCATCGCCGGGGAGGGACGGCCCACGCAGGTCTGAGCGGCCCAATGGACCCGATGGATCCCTGGCCCCTCAGCAGCCCAAGTCACGTCGTCGACCGCTCATAACAATGTATGTAATCGCCATCTGATAGTTGAAGATAAGACAGAGAGTGTACGTAGTCCCTCGCTACCTTGCAAGGAGGGACACGATGAGTTAAACGTGCTTGGCGTAATAATTAGCAGCAGGTCACTGTAAGCATATGATAAGCTTGTAAAGCTCCCCACTTCGTATATATAGAAAATGTTGCATTAACAATATTGTGTTATTTGAGTGTTCGATGTTAATAAGCATTTTGTACGAGATACCCATCACTGAGTAGGCTCATAACTATAATATGGTCATGGCATAGACGTTTCAGTTTAGCAGTAGGAAAACTTACAGGTCATCGTCGGTTTGAATGTACATACAGGATGTGTGATCCTAAATGGTCTTGGTGAGTCAGGGTAGATCGCACACCTCGTTACCATGGTTATGGAGGGTGTAGGCTGTATAAAACCTAACCTCATCATAGGCTTATGTATTGGATACTGTTTTGTGTTGTTATGTTATGTTGAGTGTAATACAAAAGGAGGAACTATAAGACATGATCAAGGAATTTATCTATTTTCATTCTTTGCTAAATTTTGCTAAATGATATTATGAATATAATATTTTATTTTGCTTTCATTAGAAAAAGAGAGCCCGTTTATAGGAATGCAAATTTGAACCATATATCAGAGACAAAACGCAACCATTTGTGGTTTCAAACGGTAGAGACACAACCGCCGACCAGCGAAATGGAAAATGCAAACGTTCTGTAGAAATTAGATCAAGAGGTCGCGCATGTGCTAAATTGGGTGGAAACAGCAGATACTAGATACGCCCTTGATTTTCGAGCATTGATCAGTAAGTTCAATGTGCAGAATCAAACTCGCCCCGCTGTCGCCATGGCCCATTGTCACTCAAAAAATGTTCCATAAAGAGAAGGGCTCCAACTTGTTTTGAATCCGCATTCCCAGAACAAAGTTAGAATGACGTAGTTGTTGACTGGTGTACGGTGAGCATCGTTTGAAAAGGACCTGTCATTTTTAATAGTTCGTGTTTGTTCGCAGACCTGAGTCCTTAACGTAAAGAAGCCGCGAATTTATGTGCGACATAAGACCCCTAGAGTATAGGAATACACTTGACAGGGCACGTAAACATACGGGTCGGTAAACAGCATCGTTTTATGTAAAATTCAGCGACAAAAAGCCTCGATAAAGCATTAAAGGATGATGGCATGGCGGTATTGACGTCCGCAAATGGCATTAAGAATTCAGATTCCGAGCTTAAAGTTGGTGTTTATGCCCCGAGTCGGAATCATTTTGTCGTGCTCGCTGTTTTGATGGTTGCGATAATGAAGGCAGATGGCTTCATTTTCAACGTACTGCATGTGCAGAAACGTGCGCCTACATTAACAAAGGGTGACTGAAGGCATGGGCGGAAATCGCTCCCCCAAGGTGGGGGGATATGTTTTTCCTCAAAAATCGCTCCCCGAAGGTGAGGGGGACATGTTTCTCCTCAAAAAGTATCCTCTGAGCGTGGGGGGGGGGGGGGATTTTTTTTCGGGGGGTGTTTTTTCCATGATTCATCCAAGTCAAGTTCATGCACTAGCTCTCAGTTAGGGGGGGGGGGGGGCGTGGAAGTGGGGGAACATTTGGTATGGTGGGGGGACAGGATCGAAAAAATGGGGGGGGGGGGATTTCCGCCCATGATTGGAGGTACCCTTTTCTATAGCTACCTACGTTTATTTTGTTTAAGTTTTATGAAAAATTGGAGCGATCTAGTGCGAAAGCCTCGTGTTTATCCCCTTACTAAATAAAAATCACTTTCAATTAAGAGGAAAGCGTGTAAAAAAAGTTTCACCAAATCCCCAAATCGTACACAAAAATTCATCATGAGAACAGTGCCAACTGATATTTCGCCGTACAATAACCTTTTGATTTGGCCGTTCCATGTCATTAATGAATGGCAAAGTGAACATACATTTCATAAACCAGTTAAAAACACGTCATGTAATCACAATATTCGAGAACAATGGTAGTTCCTCTCAAAGTGAATTTAGATAAATGTTTTGTGGGGCTCCTTTAGTAAATCATAAGACCAATGAGGGTCTGTACAATACTGCGACCGCCCCGACTTCGGAGAAAGACTCCAATATGAACATGTCCTTCCTGAATCAAATGGGATCAGATGGTGTGAACACGCCGTTCGTGCGTCTCCATACCAATGAGACAGCGACACTGTGAGGTGAATAAAACCCCTGTCTCTCCCGCCATTCGCCACGTACCGGGTCGATATCGCTACTATTCTCAGATATTCATTAGAGCAGAAATCGAAAGGAAAGGTAAAATATGTTTACCGGAAAGGCGCAAGGGACATCAGTCCTTTTTTTTGTGTGTGTGGATAATTTCCTCTTTAAAAACCGTGGATGAAGACAACCGGGCGAAGATGGAGGATCTGACGTCAAGTTGACAAGCTCTTTCTTTAACTTTCTTGTCACTCAAAACATGACATCATATATCCGTTAGAGTTTGGGAAGGAAAACAGATATCTTAATCCATATGATGTAGAAACATTGGTCCAATTCCTGGTTACAACAATAAAACTTATTGCTCAAAATAAATTCAAATGAAGGAGAGAGAAATGGGGGAGGGGTGGGGAAGAAAGAGAGAGAGAGAGAGGGGTTGAATTAGATGAGAGAAAGTGGTAGGAAAAGGAAGCAAGAAAGGAGGAAGAAGAATCGGAAATGGGATGAGAGAGATAGGAAGAGAGAGAGGGAGAGAGAGAGAGAGAGAGAGAGAGAGAGAGGGAGAGAGAAAGGGGGGTTGTAGGCGGGGGTGAGCGTGGTGAGAGGGGGTGAGGGGGAAAGGGATAGAGAAAGCGAGGGAGAATAATAAAGGGAATATATGTGCGTGTGTGTGTGTGTGTGTGTGCGTGTGTGTGAGTGTGTGTGTGTGCATGAGAGAAAATATTAAAGGGAATTTGTGTGAGTGTGCGCGCGTGTTTGTGTGTGTGTGTGAGAGAGAGAGAGAGAGAGAGAGAGGGAGAGAGAGAGAGATGGAGAGAGAGAGAGAGAAAAGGAGAGCAGTAGCGATCATCAAGACGAGGGCACCACTTCAGCAAAATTCGATGACTGGCCTTCGGCGAGAAATAAATCTTGCATATTGTGCCCGTGTCAAGTGGGCGATTGTCAGCACGCCAGACGATTGAGACATGAACTGCCGTCAGCATGGTCAGAGCGCATGCACAGGACAAAAAAAGTGAACTACGATTGACCAGCTTGACCTCTTAAGGCGGTCATCGCCGAAGACAGGTGGTCAAATACGGAGGGAAATAGTGATCTTTAATCAACAATAAACGATTTTCCGCATTTGTTTGATATGATAAATACCATATAGCAGTTATGTGGTTTGATATTCTTTCCTTGAAATGTCTCGCACGGTATGGCAACTTGCCACCGGCGTGAAGGGTTTAACTTGTCATGCAGCATGTACATACTGTTTACGTGGTTATGTTAGTGTGCAGAAGCGATAGGAGAAGGAGAAAAAAGAAGAGGAAAAGCAAGTACAAGAATGGAAAAGAAGGTTATAAATACGAAGGTTTAAAATGAAAAGGGAAGAGGAGGAGGAGGAGGAGAGGGGGGAGGGAAGGGCAAAGCGTCAAAGTACAGAACGAATTTCAAGATGCATGAAGACACGGGCGGAAGGAAAACTGGCGAAGAATCCAAGCCGGGCAGAGCAGAGCAGCGCGCGTTTAAGCGACGCGGCTAGCTTCTTGTTGTTGGGTGTCAGTTAGACGCTGTCGCGTCGGCCGAACCCATCGGGCGAGCCATCTTCCGTAGATGTGAGAGTATTCTTCACTCGTCATACCGAGACGCACAAAGGTCAAGTGGTCTCTCCGCCAACTTTCTCCTCCCTATGTGTATCGGTTTTCTCCCCATTCTGCATCCTGTCAGCTGCTTATTCGCAGGCAGCTACCCCCGATTACAGCTTAAGAACGTGTTTTATCGTTTTTTGTAGTACACGTGAAACATGGCATGCATAACCATTTCTTTATGATATAATTTATGATATGCACGCATGAAAGCAAATGTACAATAAGGAAGGACATGCTAATGTCCATCTTGCTTACTAGTGAAGTTGTGAGACGGAGAGGGAGAATCAGTGAACATACACACGTGTTCATGTAACGCATAAACAGATAAATAGATAGGGACATAGCTGACATAATGATTGACAGGTTGTGTTTAAAATTATTACCTAGCAAAGGGGAAATAATTTCAGAAGTACAAACTCATTTTGCATGTTCATTCATGATATGTCTTTGATGTCTGAGGGCTCAATCTCTGTATGGTGGTGCCTTTTACCTGATGAGAGGGAAACGGTAGCATGATTTTAATTTCCTTTAGCAAAAAATGAGGAAGACATAACAACAGGAAACAGCGGATGGACGGAACCCCCCCCCCCCCCCCAACACAGGGATCATTCGGCTAAAAACACACGCAATCACGGAAACAAAGCGCAGATCTTAACTCACTCAGCACTGTCCCTTGAAAACTCACAGCACGACATGATGCCTACAAGTTTGGGTTAGGGTTAAACACCTCATTCTGTTGTCAGTCCCCATGCTAACCACCGGAAGCTGGAACCCGGAGCGATTGGAAACGCATTTGTACTTCCACAAATCATTCCTCTTTCCTCGCTATTACCGCACGTGGTCGGGATGTATGATTGCAGCTGCCACCTGCCACAGAAATGAGGCTAGTTATCTCAAGCGACAGACGAACCGGCGGAAATAATTAAACAGATATCACATGCCGACCGCCGCGAACCCAAAGTCCACACGCTCTGGTATTCATTCCGTTGGTAAGCCTTTCTCCGGTGTTTGCGTGCGTGATACGTAGATGGTATCAAGGATTGAATTTCAAACAAAACTATGGTGCCAAAACAAACAAATTCGCAGAATAGAGCTCGAAATTGTGTAATTATACCTGTACTTTCACGTGATTCCAGTCAAAGATGGATACGTGCGAGTATCATTTCGCATCTCCCTCAAACAAGAAACATTTCTCCTAAACAAACAACAATGTGCGACAATATATGACGTGGAGAAACATGCAGGGCAGGGCAGCATTCGAAAAGACTTTTTTAAGTTGGGAGGGATTTATGATTGCACATGTATTGATTAAACATTGATTGGACAGATAAATGGAAATACAAACTTAGTATTTGGAATGTGTTACGACATATTTTCGGTTTGATTTTTTTCCATCTCGACTTAAGACAAACAATATGATTAGAGTTGTTGTTTAACTAAGACATTTCTTAACAAATCAGTCTCACGCGCTCCGTAACATTTTAATTTCCTGTTTGATATACATTAGAACGGTGCAGAACTTGCTGAATGGATCCGCGGTAAGTCTTTGTCGAGTATGAAAAATCTTGATGCCGATGCCTATTGATTATGACAATGTTTTTTTTTTACTAAGTCTTTGATATAACATTTAGTTTAAAAATCTCGATGGTGTCTTATATAAGAAAAGTGAGTAACCAATGCGTCTACGGGGGTGCAATGTTAACGATTATAACGAGGACACTAGACCCTGTTTAGGAAACCGCCTGGTCATTATTTCCATCTTAACCTGACCACCTGCCCACCTGGCTATAAAGACCGCTCTGTCCCGGGAAGGCATGCGATATCTGATCCGACATCGACTGGGTCCGCCGCCTTGAAAGACGATCCACCTTTCACGGGCGTTGACTTCTCCCCAATAGCCGAACTATCATCTGATGGTATTTATGTTAGCCTTTCCTTTCCAGGAATAGAAGCTTGGTATTTCTACGTGATTGATTTCCACGCAGTGTAAATCAAGTCTTATTTATTTATTCGACAGGCTGGTGGGAGAACTTTACGCGTTGCCACGGCGACGTTTTTTACGGAATATCCCTTAGCCCAATCATGCCAAGTATAGCCAGCGTGGCTATATTTACATGATTGTGTACCATTGAGCTGTTGCTACTCGGAATAAACAGTGCATATAAGTGTTGCGTGGTTGATTGATTTGTCTATGTCTAACATAGCATTTTCAACGCGTGTCGCATTGTCGCGCTGGCGTTTTAACGCGCGACGAAGCAGAAATAACAGACACGAAGTCGGTGCATGCCGCGCTATTATTAGATGTACAATCAAAGTGGTCGGTTGTTAATGGTATATCGAGTGATACCACTGACATGTAGCTGAATGATCATATAATCCTTCCATTACCACAGACTAAACACTTACAGTCTCGCGAATGGAAAAAAAGCTCGATCTAACCTGTGTATCTATGTTCCTTCGTATTGATTACCGACGTTTGTTCGCTCTTTTTCACTTTGCATCATCGCCAGCTTTGTTCGAAAGGTTGGGTTTAAAATGATCAAAGGTATGCTGTACTTCTGATGTTTTTGTATTTTCAATATTGCACCTCTATATTACCAGTCTTTAATGTCTGTTTGATATCTATTTACAGAATTTACCACAATATATTCTACAGTTATTGTGCATTTATTCGTCAACATCAATTTCTATTAGATTTTCTTTGTAAAAGCCGGTTTTTATTTGTTTGTTTGTTAAATGGATTTTAGTGACGCGGAAACAATAACGCAATAAGAATACAGAGTTTTAGAGATATACATAATTATAACCGGTAAAGATAGTGTGACTGTCTTTTGTATTAACATGAATATTATAACTGATATCATTACGTAATACTTGTGAGCGAGTATGACCCGTCCGTTTTTCCTACTTTTGTATATCTCTTTTAGAACAAACTTACACTTCACACAAAATATATATCAATGTGTGTATATAATGTATAACAATGAAATAGTTGGTCATGATGTTACATTGTTAAATGCGTTATTTTTAGATATACTTGTATGATAAGTGTTGTGTATAGCATCTTCTGTAAATATGTTGAATAAGTATCTTGCTGAAGAAGAATATTATTCAAGGTAGTGATGTGTGTTGTAGAACAAGCGTTGAATGTGTTTCTGGTATTTAAACGCCATCATAGTGTAGGATGTTATTTAACCAAAGGCCATGACTGTAAACAAATATACAAAGTACACCATGTACGCTCAGTTATTCCGAGCGTTCAGCTGCCAGTATGGTAGCCTCAATAAAAAAAAAACGATTGTGCATACCGATGTAAATCTTGACGTGCATCCAGAATGAAAAGTAGATACTCTAAGATGGTTACAACAGTTTACTGGGAAAAACAACATCTTAGGTGTAAAGTGGGTTAAACAAATCAATACAAAAAATAGTACTCGCATTACGCGCCACATTCTAGACATCCAACGGCCGGGGATATCTTAGGAAAATATTTCTCATTACCAATTTTGAAAGCAAAATGAGACAAAAAGGGCAAAAATACAGTGCATCGGAAATTGCAGGTTACATTGTGAGACCAATGAATTTGTGTCATTAACCTCATACCAACGCTAAAATGTATTATTCAGTGTAAATTGTGATACTCGTGACAAGGTGTTAGTATAACGGCAACACCATCAGTCTTTAATTATCATCCTCTTATCATTGTGGTATGAAATAATATGCATTGTTCTCTGTGTAATTAGAAATCCCTACATATAACATATTTCATGTGTATACATTTAAACTGTACATATATCAATAGTATTGATGTCTTGTTTATATTGTGCATGTTGTTATCTTAAACTTCAAAACGTGGTTTTTATTTTTTCTCAAGGATAGAGCCCCCATCTAACTCATGTACATTGAGTATACCAAGGTTTGACTGTTACCATAATCAATGAGTATTTCATACATTCAGTATGTTATATAGGAACATATTGTAGACCGGAAATGTTTAGACGCGTTGTGGGACGCGGTGCATGCTGGGTAGTTGACAACCTACCACACCCAAATAAAGGCTAGATCCGGAAACGAGCCTTGTAAAGATCTGCGTCTTGATATTAAATGGTCCTTCATCCACAACAAAGATGTCGTTTCTGGGAATTGTCTTTATTTCTTGCGTTCCTACCTTCCGAGCATGATGGTACTGAGCATAATATCAATAGTGATAAGAACGATAATGAAGATAGTGGTGATGATGGTGGTCATAGTGATGATGATGATGATGACTGATGGTGATGTTGTTGATGTTCATAACGATCATGATGAAACTTACGACTACGATGGCGGTGGTGGTGGTGATGATGATGATAATGATACTGACGGCGATGGTGGCCATGGTGGCGGTGATGATGATGACAATGATGATGGTGACGACGATAGCGATGATAATACCAACGACACTAGTGGTGTTGATGAGGGTGATGAAGGCGGTAATGGTGGAAGGAGAATTACATAATAATATCAAGATAATTCAATTCAATGAAATAAACCCAGATGAAATAAAAACTCCTCAAATATTTCCAGTTTTGAGAAAAGATGGATTAAGAAATAAAAGTCTGTCTACCAATTTTACTGCTCGCAATCATATCAAAGATAATAGGTAGGTTCACGAACGATACATTTCATAGTTTCTTGTCCATGCATAAACTGTTAAATGGTGACCTTCCTATCCGTATGGAGCCATAAAAACATATCTAGTATGAGAACACATACATAAGCAGAACAATACATATGCAATAAACCTAAAGATTATTTTGAATTTAGTCACAGCGTTCTACACGGTCAACCATCAAATAAATCAAAACGTCCTTTATCATGGTATTAATACTCCTCAATCAGCAGACGATTTTATTGGTCTTTATAGGTAACCATGGTGATATTTCACCAAGCAATAACGTGTCGTGCGAAATCAGTTTTCTCTTTCTTCCTTTTTTCTCATATTAGGAATTTGACTACTGATTTCATAACAACCCATAATAATGTAAATGTGCATTTTGATATACGTGGAAATTTCACATAAACTATTTAGTCGGGTCGATTGCCTCAAATGCACCTATGCGGACAGTATGTTAATCCTGTATTGAGAAGAAAAATGAATTCAATTCACTAATCAGTAATGTAGTAACCCCTCCATTATCACAGATGAAAGCAGCACGTCACTGTGAACATGCTCTTTTTGTCGCCAATTTACTTTTGCGTTTCAAACTTTCGACTTTCCTAAAGTATATATGTTGAATGAGTGTCCATTGTTATTATTCTTATAATTAAAAGCATAGAGGACCGTTTTCGTTTTGTATGTAAAGTCGTTCAAACGATACATTACGCCACAGCTTGTCGGAACTAATACTAGGTGTTAAAAAAACTAAATAATTATAAAAAAAATCAGTTTCATCTCAAATTAAGCTGAAAATGACGTTTCATGAAGTCAAGGGATGTCAATTTTATTAGAGATAGGGCTGGTTAATTGTCTTGTAATAATCTTTGGAATATTTAATGAGATTTTCACTTTTTGAGAAATTTGGGCCTAAAAATGTGGGTGTATGAGATAATGAATTCAGAACACAACAATGATCACTGTGTTTCACACATGTTTATCCATTAGCAGCTGCCATGACAATGTCATAATGCGTGATATTTCTGGCAGAAGGGAAGTTGAGGGTTGGCATGTGTGATGCACAATGACTATTGTGTTCTGAATTGATTATCTGATACACACAACTTTTAGATCCAAATTTGTCTAAAAATGGAAATCTCATTAAATATTCCAAGGATTACTACAAAAGTAATCCATGAAATATCACAAAACCCGCCTCTAAAAAAATTGGCTTTATGACATGACAATTTCGGCTTCATGTCAGTTGAAACTGATTTTGAATTATTTTTCAAACGTTTTTTTTTTAACACCGAGTATATTAAAGGTGATACTTATAGGAAATAAAATCAAATGAATAGAGTTTATT
>OZ022576.1:34310839-34494354 GCA_963669155.1 Arbacia lixula
AAATATTATGGTCGTGAATTTTGTGTTTTGGAGGTTGTATCACGTCGTAACCACAGTCCTCACTCGGGGGGGGGGGGGGGGGTTATTTGATAGACTTGATGAAAAGAGACATAAACTAAATTGTATTACATAAATAGCAGAGTAAATCTGCATAAGATTTATTTCTTGATTATATATACATCTGGGCAAGGAATATAGACAAGGAGATATGAACAACCGTTTATCTCCGACAGTACACGTTAATATCAATCAACTGCAAACTATAAGTTTTGAGTCACTTTATCAGCATAAGTAATCTAACATTCAAATCAGATAATTACACTTCGTAGCAACCACCTACCAATACAGCTTGCAGTGCATATATTGCAAAATACCAAGCTGCACAAACATACATAAAATATACCATGATTTTTTTTCTTCAAAATATATTGACAGAAATATAAGATATTATATCACAAACCAAAATCAATCTCCCATAATCCTCAATTATCATATTTGAGTCGTTAAACTTTAAACTATCATGATTATGACATTCAGGATTTCTTGAACGGTTCAAGCTGATAGAAAGTATCTGGCGATAGAAAGAGTGCATAATTGCTAGTGAAGAGAAATAGGATGTATCAAAGTAATCAAGATGAAGACGGTGCGGTAAATAAGTTTCAACCGCAAGTCCATTCGGTTGCTTAGAAAAAGGGCCTCCCACGTTCCCCCTCTGTGGGACCCCACGGCTCTTATCCCAATTTGAATTCACTCTCTTTATTTGCTCAGGCATAGGCATTTCAACACACGAAACAGATCAAGTTGTTTTTTAGAGAGAATAATTGTCCCCTTATAGGATTCCCTTCATCCATATGCTACTTGTCTTTCCCCCCAAGGTGGACTAGCTGATCTGTTTACTTGTATTATTCTTTTAACCCTGAACTATTTTTTTTCATCATTACACTTGTATTTGATATCATAACACACTTGTAATATGAACAAGTAAAACAAGTACGTATAGTTAGAATTTAATAACCAATTTCTCACCCTCAGCCTGAAATAATAGTCTAGAAATGTTTGCTTTTTGGAAGCGAATAATACTTTTGATATCATCACCGTCGCTTCTGAGCTTTTGGCGGCACAATAGGCCAGTTACCCACATCATAGCAACCAATTTTTTTCTAAACTAGAAGAAATGTTGCTCAATTCGACTTATATACATACATGGGGATACAATGCAACATTAGCGTATACCGGGTTATGGAGAAGTGATAATTTGTTAAATACAGGGAAACCCGTACTTAAAGACTTAAACAGAAAATGCGGCCTCATAATCACCTGGTCTTAATGTCTATAACGTACATATTGGTTTCATGGACAAACAGCATTCAAGGGATTTTATGGTCTCTATTAAGAGAAGGTCTTTTATAAAGGTGATCGCGAAAGTAGGTTTAGTTAATACCAAGCACTTTGTTTTTGCTTCACATCCATGATGGTAACTCCTTGTGCAATACACATTCTTAAAAATATTTATAGATTCAGATGACGTTTAGCGAGATGCATGCTGTGTTCAAACAGAACGTATCCAAGTAACTACGGTTGGCTAACCTGTGACATTCTTGGTAAAATATACTCAGACAATCTATCAGATTTTCTTTACAGAGTCTCAAACATAATCATCATGATTATAGTGCGGTGTTCACTTTTCCATCGAAAAGCATTTGCTCAATACACTCATAACAATAACAAACACAATAATGACATATAATTATATCTTGTTCTGAATTCAAAATTAAATTTTATAAGCACAGGCTTCGCTTTTAAAAAACATTTATTGTCGTGTGAACATATTTCGAGTAGTTTAATTGGAGTTAGATTGGTAATCTATTCTCAAAGAAACATTACATTTTTTTATCATGTTGAAATTTATAAGGACTTGTATGGCAATTTCGAACATTTTCAACGCAAGTACGCGAACCTTTGCATCCCGTCCCAAGATTATTATCAGCTCGTAAACCAGTCGAGAGGAGTATGAGCCAGTAATTGTGGTAGTTGAAGATGGCGTGTGTTGTATGAAAATACCCTGCAGGCATTGTATGCTACATATAATATAATCAGACTCCGAGATGGAATTGGAGAAGATGGATAATAGCGGATTGAAGGGTACTCTTGTAATACTGGGGGAGAAATCTCAGCATGGAAACAACGTCATTTATTTTGCAGGCTTTGTCCTGACTAGCTTCATTCTCGCCTCCCGCTGATCTCTGCATGCATCCTCTCTCTTTTTTTTCTCTCTCTATTTTTGACACACACACGCGCACACGCACATACACGCACCTACAAGCACACACTCGTACATACACACACATTCACAAACATTATACTCAAATACATACATACACTGATACACACAACTAACGAAACCGCAAACGCACATACAAGGCAGACGCATACGCACAAGCATTTTCTATTTTTTGCTCCTCCTTTCCCTCTCTATATCTCCGTCTCCCTCCTCACGTCAAACTGCGATAGATACTGAATTAAAAAGCAATATTTCTACTCGCAAACGAACATCACCATATTTTTGAAGGGCTGGATGCATCAATGAATGTATCGAAGATGCGAATGCTATGTTCTTTAACATCGTGACTTGTGTAACTGAAATCCACATACTACCAATGCATGCCATCATGCCTATCAATCAATCACAGCACGTTATATTCTAGATGCAGGGCAAGAAGGATGTCGTTTGGAAAATGAATTGAATTTGCAGAATTCATTGACATATTTTTTGAGACCTTGTGTACTGGTTAGCAATAGTGGATAGCATTTCGCACGGCAAGGTGCAGGTTCAAGTACCGCATGTTCCTCTATTTGTTTGCTTATTACCGAAGAGATTGATCGATAAATCTCATTTCTTAGGAAGCCAACAGCAAAAAAAAAAATACATCACATATTTTTGTTGTTGTGATTCAAAAAAGAAAGTCTACGGTCTACGTCGTGGATACCATAAAAGAGTAAAGCCAATGTCACAACCAAACGAGGACGTTTTTCCACACGTGCGTCTGAAAAAAACATGAATAACCGGTTGTGACCATGGCATGAAAGAAGATTATTCGACCACGGTATAATGAAATGGTCACAACCGGTCGTGAAACTCTCTGCGTCTAGTCTTTTCGCAGAAAATCGTTGCGTCGGACGCAGGGAGGTGCATTTTTTTCAGGCACACTTGAGCACGCAACCACGTCGAAACGCAAGGAGGAGCATGAGTTTGCCCGCACCCGACGCAAGCTGTGGACACGCTTGCTCAAAATACACGCATGATCGGTTGTAACCAAGGCCTCACATTATATCGCCAATTTATGTAATAAATAATATGAATAATATGCCACTTTTGCGTAACTGGGGCTCTATACGAATTACGTCTGTCTGGTATTTTCTATGATTTGCTAGTGAACATTTTGGTGCCATATGCTTTGTTCATAATGCTGTATGCGATTTGTGTGTAACGGGTTCAGTATGTAACGTGTGCATAACTAGTGATGTGTATGATTGGGCGCCACTTGTCCACAAATAAACGTAAATGAGCAATTAATGAATGGTTAATGCCCTGATTCGCCTGATTTATATACACTACCAAATGGTTTATGTAGGAATGTGTGGTAATGTAAGGTGCTCGAGCCACCATACAATGCTATTTAACCCACCTTTATATTGATAGAATATTGCCTCCGCATAAAGACGTGTGTATCTAAATATTGCACATCAAAATTAAGTACATAGTCTAAAAGGTCCATTGCATTAATCATTTGCATGGAAATACGAAAATATCGCTCGTCAAATTCGAAATAGAATCCTCTTTAACTACATAAAATTCAATATTAACTTATACATCACCAAATTTCGTGCAACTTCTGTTGCGGTCTACGCTTGATTCAGGTTTGTTTTAGTGACTGTTGGTAGATTCAAAAGTATACTTTGTCTAGTACTTCCTCATACGATAACACAAGTACTAGTTCTTGTTTCGAAAATAGAGCTTCTAACCTATTCGTATGGTCCGACAATTTCACTGCCCTCAGATAAACAGCCAGTTTAGCTTTAAAAAGCACCAATCACATTTGTTTTCAACCTGGCTACAATATAAAAACTTAAGATGCAACATTGTGTATTTCTTTGCGTGCATTGATCAATAAAACATCTTTCCAAAAATGAAAACATTGAGCAAAATCTACGCACAGTGGAAGGCTACTCTGACTATCCTTCAGAGATCTCATCGATTTGTCCTGGGATCCGGTGCGCCTCCAGCTCCGCAATTTTGACTCCTGTAGTCCTTGAGCTTCCCGTGGTGGTGGTGGTGGTTGTTCTTTCCAGGAATTGGAAGAAGTCTTCGGCGCCTCCAGGGAAGTCCTCCTCGTCCTGCGGCCCCTTACGCAGCACCAGGTTCTTGGCCGCCTCCAGGAAGCGGGACATCTCCTGGCGGATGTGCCGGTTGAGCATGCCGTAGAGGATCGGGTTGATGACGCAGGAGGTGTAGGCAAACCACGTGGTGATGGTCTCCCACATCTCCTGCCGCGGGAAGGCACCGTGGATCACGCCGAACACGTGCAGGACAAAGTACGGCGTCCAAAGGATGAAGAACGCTCCGACTATTATCAGAATGGTCTTCGCAGCTTTCAGATCACCACTTTGCGACGTTTCCGAATGCTTGGATTTCTTTCTAGAAAATCGCTTGACAGAAAAGCAACGCTTCCCACTTGGTGGTGAAGAAACCTCACCCTTTTTCGATCCACTCTCGCCTCCCCTCGCTCCAACACTGGGCGATGACCCCATACCTCCCCCGCTCTGCCCGGACGCTGAAGCCTCCCTTCGGGTCGTTGACCCGTAGTTTTCGACCGAAGGAGCCGGGCATACCTGCCGCGCAGCCTCCCTCGCGATCTGGAACACATTGACATAGGTCACCACGACAATCATGCCCGGTATCACGAAGCACAAGAGCGCCAGCATCACCACGTAGATGATATGTCGGGCGGTCCTCTCCCAAACAAACGTACAATGTCCTCGACTGGCGTTGAAGTCGTACGAGTTAAGCCCCAGCAGCGGCGGCACGGACAGGATGGCCGATTGCACCCAGATATAACTTATGATCACGATGGTCCGGTTAATGGTCATCTTTGCGGCGTAGACCATCGGGTGCGCGATCGAGTAGTAGCGTTCGACGCTGATGACGCTGAGGGTCAGGATGGATGCGATGGCGAAGAAGGTATTGCTGAAGCCGTTGATCTCGCAGTACACTCGCCCCAGGGTCCAGCCCCCTAGGGCATAGGCGGCGATGGAGAACGGGATGACGGTCAGCGAGCATAACAGGTCCAGGGCGCACAGGTTGGCCACGAAGGAGTGCGTCAGAGTGTGTAGGGCAGGGGTCTTGGCAAGGATTACAAGGACTAGCGTATTCGCAATGATGGCCGCCAGATTCACGATACTCATTGCGAGCAGCTCAAAGATCACCGCTATCGATATCGAACCGCTGCCTGAGTCAGGCTCGGATATATTTGAGTGCGGAGGAAACTCAGCTGCCATCGTAATAGACTTTATTGAATGTGTGATTACAAATCCGGGATTTTCACGCTAATACATAATAACATTGACGTTGCTTGATTCCATTCGAATAAACATTACTAGTGTTCATCTGTGACTAATAAGATGTTTACTTATCAGTTGTAACTCATTGAGTATCGAAGATAATTTTGGTTGGTTGTTGAACATGCATTGTTTATCGAAATATTTAAAAAAAATCTCAATAAGTATGAAACGTGTGTTGGTAGCTGCCAAAACAAACATCACCAGACAAGGATGAGGGGAGCAGGATGGCTGTCAAACGTGAATAGCTCGTGCCCTGCAGTTTCGACACAATTTTTTTCTCGTTTCGAATCGACGGGTCGTTAAACACGCAACGCCACTCACCTCAGAACGCGGACGAAAATGCCAATTTCAAGCATGTTGGGCAGAAATTAGAACACTTTGGGATGCAAACAGCCGATATATTTGAAGTCATCGTTGGGCCTTGTTCTGGCGGTAAACGTTGCGCACTTTCTCGACCTCAATCAATAACTCTCCGGGGACGCGGGAAATTAAACAAACGCGGAGCGCCGAGGAAGGAGGCTTCAATATGTGGTACGTTGGCCCGATTCCTTTACCAACAATAATGACGAGACGTCCCCTTACAAGCAAGCATCCATTCGTGAATCACTAGCAACACTCTCCTGAACCCATTAAAGAATCGATACAACTGCGCCTCTCTCCTCAAGTATTATATTTCTCCTGGTTATAATGACAATCCTCAAGTATAACTGCCGGCCACTCATCTATTTGCCGAGCATTAAAACCAAAACATGTGAAAATCCTCAAGCACTTTACATAATTGCAACAGTTATGAAGCTCGCCATGCCTTCAAACAGTACCAGGTAGGGAGCCACTTCAAATGTAAAAACAATCCTCTTCAGATTTGACGTTAGCGGCTTCAGGAGCAAGTTGCCTTTAGATGTAGCTTCGGAGCGCTTGGTCGGAAGAGTGAGGCGAGATTGCTCCGGCACTCGGCTTTATCTCGGCATCGCGAGCTCTCTCAGTAGTGATGGTGACGTCACGTGCACATCAGTAGATCAGTATCGGCGTTAATATTCATGCACCTGTAGCGAGATACGTTGGTAGGTGACTGTCCAAGAAAGGTTTTGGTGCGGCTATCCTCACTCTAGCTCAATAAGATTTCAAATATAACAAAGGATTGTGAGTATCCGTCTGACAGTTATTTATTATTGATTGTACCATTTGTGACAAAAACTTGTCTTTCAAGCGAAAAAAAATGTCAGTGCTACATCTTTTGATTTTCAGCTCATAAAATGACCTAATAATCTATTTTTGTTTTGATTGTGTATTAATGAAAAACACTCTTCAACAACAGAATAAGAATTACAGAGATGGCTGGTTATAGTGTTCTCATTCCATTAATAGTGATTTCTATGAAGTACCCCTTTGAGAGTCTCCGTATTGAGTCTGCTAACCGTATGTGTATCACCCACGCGTCATAAATAGTACTGTGCATGGTTTGGGCAATAAGATGTTACATTTCAGGACGCACGGATCGATGCGCTTCTATCTTGCAGGAAATGCATGTTCATAACAAATCGTTTAATAGTCAGATAGTGCTGAGCGGAGATCCTTACTGACACACGCTCTCCCGTTCAGTCGTCACATTCCCTATCGCCCTTTCCCTCTCTATCTCTCTCTCTCTCTCTCTCCTTCTCTCTCTCTTTCTCTCTCTCTCTCTCTCTCCTTCTCTCTCTCTCTCTCTCTCTCTCCATCTCACTCTCCCTACACCCCCTATCTCCTTCTCTGCATACCCCCCTATCTCTTTCTCCCTCTTTCTACCCCTCTCTCTCCCTCCCCTCTCTAATCTCCCCTCTCTTCCCTTTACTATCGCTCACCCCTTATTTTCTTTCTCCATCTCACTCTATGTATATCTCTCTATCCCCTACCCCTTCTCTCTGTCCCTCCACCCCCCCCCCCCCATCTCTCTCTGTCTACCTCTATCTCCCCTTTTCTCTATCCCCCTCCCCACCTCCTTTTCCCTTCATCTCTTTTTCCTCTCTTTCCTTCTCTATCGATCTTTCCTGTTTGTTCTCTCTCACTCTCTTTCTCTGTTTTAGCATTTAAGTTAGTCTCTCTCGCCTTCGTGTCTTTCTTTATAGTTCCTCTTTCGTTTGTCTTTCGCCCATCTTCTCTCTGTCTAATTCTTCCCATGCATTTTGAGTGTGTTTATTGTAGAGACACTGTGTCGGCATTAACAAAACACCATTGCTGCATGGCAAGATGACGTCGGAGCTTAAACCGACCGTATATAAAGCGACGAGATAAAAGGATGGAGAGAAAACAGTATTGTGGCAGAGACAGGCAAGAGTACACGGATTGCCAAATTTAAAGGGAAGAGAGATCACTAGTAGAAGTGAAGCGTAGTTATTCTTCAGATGCATATTGAGGAGAGACAGGTGCGCAAGAAACAGAATGACGAAAGTGAACATTATGTATTATTGCAGTGACAACAAACGAGGATGCGCTTGATACGATGAAAGAGTATTGAATGTAAAACTATTTTAACAGTATAAAGCGAAGGACTTACACTTCCAGCAATGCCGGTCATATAAACAATCATGCGAAATATGGAACTTCCATATCAATAAACAAAGGTTGCGTTTGTGTGTATTATATGTATATGTGTGTGGGTTTGGGATTGTGTATGTATGTTCGTGTGTTTGTGTTAGGTTTAACGAATCATTGTAAACCTTTGTCATACAAACTCAGATAATGAAAATCACACACAAAAACCCAGTAGATGTACTGAACCCCAAACGTGATTATTTTTCTGTATTCATTGTCGAATACGAATGTTAACCTGAAACTATGTAACATCAACTAATGATTTCATTCTGTCTTCTGTCACGGTTCTCAATACATGACCCTGTTCACTCCGCCCCCATTCATTCATTTCTACACCCGCCTTTCTGCATCAAAGCTCGCCTCGAATGTAAGAGCGAAACTCATTATACTGGCCGGGTCTCGCTGTCGCCACTGATACGGCGTGCATCAGGGCTGCTCTCCGCGGACAATGCCGTCCCATTCATGTACGGCCGCGCGAGCCGAGTGTATTCGTATCTCCCCTCTTGATGAGTTGTATGGAGACTCAACCGGCTACGTCGGCCTGTGAGGCCGGATTTTTTTTTTTTTTTTACTGGGGCATGTTTTACTAGGGCAGGTTAATTACTATGAGCATCACATTCCCAGACGGGTTCGTTCCGCGGTGTTCGGGAAGGTAAGAGGGTTGCGGTGAAACCAGAGCGACCGGGGGATCGCATGGAAGTCTGCATGCCTAATCATGTATCTGATATTCAACCAGGGAAGTAGCCCCCGAACAATGGGCTCTGTCTACGCCCCTGTATGAACCCCTTCAGACAATTTCAGATGTTTCCCTGATCATTACTGATAGTGCAATGACAGATGGTTACTAAACATTAAAGGTGATATTCATAGAAAATCCAAAAATATGAAGATATTCATCTACAAAAAGTTTATAAGCCATACAATGAGCTTGGATGACATTCAAAGAATATATCACTTCCAAAAAAGCGAAATTAGGGTGAAAACAATCACCCTATTCTCGGGGACAAATTTTCCCTACTGTCATCCGAAACGGCCTTTAGGTCTGACGTAAGAAAAGGGAGGCGTTATTGTGCATCGCACATGCCAACCCGCAGCTTCTTTTCCGCCAGAAGCATCAAGCATTGTTAATGACACTGTGATGGAAATTGCGAGTGGATTAACAGGTGTGATACACAATAGTCATTGTGAAGCATATCCCGGCTGTGACGTACACACAAAGCCACTTTCCCTTGGGCGATTTCGTAGGTCAGGAGAGAGTCAAATTTGATTTTCATAAATCACGAAAATGAACACTTTCATGGCATGTTAGCTGCATAAATTGCTTTAATGACTCATTCAATTATAAAATAAAATATATTTATTTGATTTCATTTCCTATAAATATCACCTTTAAACCCCAACACGGACATTTCAAATGCGTCATGTCATTCGCCCAATTGACTTCAACTTAACTCGTTTTCAGATTTTTTCTGTCATTTTTTTAAATCCAATTTTTCTCCATTTACCCTTTCTGCGTCAGATTCTGCTCAATGCAATTTGCTGGCATTATTGGTGACAAAATGCAAAACTGACACCCAAAGAAAGAATTCATATCGTTATAAGTTTTATTTTTGTAATGTCAAGATGTATATCACATAAGCATCAGTATCACTTTGTCATGCATTGTCTTCTATTTTCTCTCCCATTCCAGGATAATCTCTTGTTTAGGGGAATATAATTCACATAAGAATGCCTCAAATTCAATGATTCATATAACACAAAGTTATAATCATGGTGTATACACGATATGTACCAGTACTACACTAAAGCATAATAAATATAGTAAAACATACTTTCAAAAATGCAGCCATTTCGTTCAAGGGGTGCTGTGCCCTAATTTGACAATTGAAAAGGAATAACGAAAGTGACTTTTCTTGTCAATGAGTTAAATGTGTGTCTTATTTGCATTGGCTGAATTTTAGATGAATTAGATTAGATTACTAAAATTGTATTACAGTACAATCTGTAAACATCACCATATTAAATTGAGTGTTTTTCTTCAGTTGCTTCCTGTTTTTCATGCTTGTCAAAGGAGGTGATGTCTTAATAACTGATTTGTATTTATATAAATGTTATGCTGACGTAGTCTCAACATGACTATAATGATGATAATAGTAACATTGTGTTTTTCAGATCTTGAAGAACACTTAATGTGTTTTAGTCGGCTGTGACAACCGCGTAAACAGCTCATTTCTTTTTTTTTAGGCTTTGACCCTTTGCGTTTCAGATTAAGCGCTGGCCTAGGAGATTGGTGTGTATTTTTTGCACATATACATCAGAAGCGCTTAACGTGTTGGATTAGTAAGGTATAACACGTAAGTCGCGAGAAGTATGTCTGTATCAAGCGGTCAGGCAGCATCCATCCATCCATGCACGACACTTTTGGAAGCTTTCACCCTTCGCGCGATTTTATTTAGGCGCGTAATATTGCGGATAATAAAGTGCGGGGGAGCGTGCTGGCGTTAGTTCTGCGCGAGTCGTAATCGAAGCAAGCCTACATTATTCGTGGCTGATTCAAACTCCTTATAGCACTTGCTGGTTTTCCAGCTGCCGCTTGCAGAGCTGGCTTCAACCAAACATGTATTATTAGCAGCTTTCATTACGGAGCCCGTTGGGAGCAATTCGGCGCTGAAGAGCTTTCCCCTGCCACCGGACTCGGGAGGTTCTGCTCTTGGATTGCCTCTTTCCAGCTAATCAGTGTGTGTAGGACTAGGATAACTCAGGGAGGTACTCACGCCTGCCCGAATAACTTAAGGCAGCGTTATCGTGGATTGTGAAGAAGTGAAAGCTCGGATAATAAACGAGAAGTGAGACAGAAAAAGACGAGAGAGAGAAAGAGAGAGAGAGAGAGAGACATGTAATAAAAGGAGAATGAAAGAAGATATAAAGAGACAAAGAGACAGACAGACAGACAGACATACATAGACAGAGAGAGGGGGGGGGGGATAGCTCCGCCAATATTTGCTTTGAAAATATGTGAAGACATATTTTTTACATATCACTCGAAAACACTTCATTCTCTTTATTCTGTCATTCGAAGGACAATACTTCATTAAATATGTATCACTATAATAACAAGAAAGGTAATTGCCAGAACGCATTATATATGCAAATGAAAATTATTGACGTAGGATCTATATTGTAGATTCCTTGGAACAGGGAGCTTGTGCTGGATTCATTGATACAAAATAAATAAAATGAACACATCCTTATCAACTTAGACTCCTGTAAAAAAAAAAAAAAAGGAAAAACAAAAAATATGGTGAACATCATTGCGCAAATAGAATAACGCATACGTGGGAAGACTCCATTTTCCACTGTAAAGTGTGTGCGGGGTTTAAAGGGACAGTCCTCCCTGAAATTAAGTCGGTTTCGATAAAAGCAGAAACATAGAATAAACATATGAGGGAAGGTTTGATGAAATTCCGTCAAAGGATAAGAAAGTTAAGATTATTTGAATGTTTTATTTTGTGACGTCACGTGCAAGATGCTCTCCCATAGGACTATTGTTATTGTTTTTTTTTAATGTCAATTTTCTGAAAAGGAAATGCATCCATTTATTTTTGCATTTTGATACATCATTCGAAAACACGTTTTTCCACACACACCTCCCTGAAAAAAACAAACATATCCTTCCTCAAAAAGATGAAGAGCAATTTATGGAATCATACAACACACAACATATGGGTAGCACCTCTAACGTGACGTCACAAAATGACAATTTTAACATATATCATAACTTTCTTATCGCTTGACGGATTTTCGTTAAACCTTCACGAATATGTTTCTGCTTTCATTGAAATAAACTTAACTTCAGGATGAACTATCCCTTTTAAGAGGTAAGCGTATCGGACTGTTTATGAGCAAGTAGCATTTATTATCGTAATTCGACTTCTCGTAACTCATTATTTTGTAAGAGGTGGATGATGTTCTTGAATGTGACACTGCTGTATATGCGCATAACACTGCACTCCCTGGTGTCAAACCTATTATGAAGGTTTTCAGAAGAAATTAATAGGAAAGAACCTAATTTTAGGTTGATTCGAACTAGATGCAGTTAAGTCTTATCTAAGAATAGACAAGAGAGAATTTTGGTAAACATAATTACCCCTTGCGTTACCTTGGACGTATCATTGCGGGTATAAAAACAGTATATAAACAGTCATTAGCTACAAGTAACAATAATCATAAATGTCCCCCAAGACTCCATGCTCCTCCGTCGCGGCCCTAATTAACACGATTAAGTACGCAAACACATCCGTGATGGGCCAGGCCAGCACCTGCCTCCCATGTCGTCCCCTCCCCCGCGCCGCTGAACATGACTTCTCAGCTATTTTCGGGCGTCAGTTTAGGACATTTTCCTCCCCATTTCAGAGATCGCGATGCGAATTTCCTGTCGGTAATGAGTCCGACAACAGAAGCCGGAGTCCACGATGTTGTTCTATTTTCAGTAAGCTGTAATTGCAATCGCACTCTGCCAGGCAGAGCCCCTGGTGTTTATACACCTTCACACTCTGTGAAAGCCGAGTCCCGCTGCATACCAAATAGGAAAACATTATACCAGCAATACTCGTAGATGTTCGATGTATGCTGTAGGTGAACAATATGGTGGAAGGAGAAGAACGTGGAAGAGGGGAGGAGGGGGGAATGGGGATGAGATGGAGGATGTGGAGAAGAAGAATGAGGTGGAGGAAGAGGAGGAGAAGGAGAAGGAGGAAGGGGAGGAGGAGGGGATGGAGAAGGGAGAAGAGGAGGAGGACAAAGAAAGAGACAGAGGAGGAAGGGGAGGAGAAGGGGGAAGAGGGGGGGGGGGTAGAGGTAGAGGAGGAGGGAACAGAGAAAGAGGAGGGGGACGAGGAGATGGAAAAGGTGGGGAAGGCTGATGGGAGCGACTGACAACACCGAGCATCCATGATATCGGTTTGATGTTGCTTTGGTTGCTGCAATTGGATGTGCGGAGGAGGAGGACGAGGAGGAGGAGGAGGAGGAGGAGCACGGGGGGTACGGGCGGGAAACTGACATTACCAACACTACTATCTTCGGTTAACGCTGTTGTTGGTTTCACAAGATAGCAGGAGAAATATGAGGATGGAGAGAAGGGTTAGGGACATGATATTGCTAACACCACTCTAATATCAGTTGAACGATGTCTGACGTCATGACCCTCCTTTTATATGGCTGCCAATCAAAATTATACGACAATAGACTCATTCACACTAGCCAGAAAAGGCTCAACTGAAAATGACACCTTGAAATCAAAGCTTTTGATTAAAATGCAGTAATCCTAATAATAGAGGAGACATTTTCGTGCACGGCAGAGTAAAGGCGAAACATACACATGAGAGAGAGAGAGAGAGAGAGAGAGAGAGAGAGAGAGAGAGAGAGAGAGAGAGAGAGAGGGGGGGGGAGAGGAGAGAGAGAGAGAGAGAGAGAGAGAGAGAGAGAGAGAGAGAGAGAGAGAGTGAGAGGAAGACAGAGAGACAAATATAAAGACAGGAAGCTGGACGGAGTGAAAGAAGAGCGCAAGAGAAGAGAAATACAACGTTAATCTGAGCGTTCGAGCCTTCATCTTTATCAAGCATATATTTTAGACATCGCAAAGACTGTTTCCAGCACTCGGCAAAAAAACTTCGGCCTTGTTCTGAATTGTCCATCCCCGAGGCGCGGTCTAAATGTAGCTAATGATGCCCGTTTCCGTTCTTAAAAGACCGCCACACACACTCCTTAACAAAAACTAATACACTTAATATTATTCATGATTATCATTGAACAGTTGACCTCGGTAAAGCACTAGTCCATTGAGAGGTGTAGGCGTGGATTACTACGATAACGTTCATTTTCCCGCCACGTAGCTTCCCGCCATAAAAGTGCGTCGTGTCGTCTGCGGGGGAAATAAGAAGCTGCTGTCTAAATAGACATGATAGAAGCCTTGCTTCCCGAGGGCTTTCACGTTTTGTCCATCTCAGAGAGGATAACCACGAGGCAGTTAACATCTCATGGGTGCTTTTAATACCGCCATTTTCGTAACATTGATTAAGCCCTTACTTTGGTGTCGATGCCCGGGAGACAGATTTATAATGATGGATGAGACATCAAAACTTGAGATGCGCGCTCTGCTATAACATCTCTATTACAGGGATTTATTCTGAGTTTATAATCCCTCATCACATATCACATCAGCTAACTAGTTGATATTTTAAGTATTAATTTGCTATTAATGGATCTACAGGCAGGATTTGGATGTGGAATTATTCAAGATGAACCTTAAGTCTGTTTGCGGTGTGTATTGAAGAGCAACAAAAGCGAGATTGTAAAGAACGGAAGATGGTAATGAGCGGGAGAAGAGCATGTCATTTTGTATCTGCGTCATTGCGCCATCGCGTAGTCCCTGGAGGCCGTGTGGGGAGAGGATGACTGGCCGTCAGCTTCTCAAGATGAATCTTAGAAGAACAAAACCCTTTCATCAGTAAAGGAGAGTTATTCTGAAAGGCATATATGGGGAGAGCATGAGGTTCTATGCACAGAAACATCATACTTTGATGCACTTTTTGAGAATTACTTTTGTGAGAATACCCGTGCGTCATGGGGACCCGAGGCACCCTATTTTGGTGAAAATTTTGATTAAGAATTTAGCATAAACATATTCGCAGGGAGTTCCCCACATCTTCCCAATCGAACTTTCAAATCCACTGATCACTTCTCTTTGTTTACATTATCCTTTCCCACGTCCAGTTGCAGTCTTTCGATAAGATACTCATCGAAATAACAAGATATTTAGTGCATTGGTCTTTCTCTTAACAGATCTGAAGAAGAGTTATGTTTAAATTTAGAAAGAGGTGCGAGATACGCGTAGCGCTTGGAGGAGAGAGAGAGGGGGGGAGAGAGCAAGTAAGAAAGATTATTGAGAGAGAAAGAGAGGGAGAGAGAGAGGAAGTGAAAGAAATAGAGGGAGAGAGGGGGGGGGGTGGAAGGGGGTGAAGTCGTTGTGACACGGAACCCTCGAAACCTTGAGGTAGGCAATCTTTGAGTTAGTCAGCCAATGCGACATTCACGAGAAGTCCCCTTCAAATTACACGTGCGTGTCTTCATTAAATTACTTCGTAATTTAGATTGCGAAATCTCCTTCTAAACTTCATGCGTTCAGCTACAGCATAATAGTTTGGTTACAAAAAACACTCTTTCTTGAGTATAAAAATCGATTGTGTTCACCATGACCTATTTAAGGAGAAGAACTTGTCTATAATTGTATCGTTCTGATTGCGAAACCTCGACCATCCTATGCAACTTCAGTTGAGAAAGGTGCAAGCTAACTATAGCAATTGACCTTCTGAATTGTAAGTTTAGTAACTGACCGCTTGATGACCGCATGAAAGTCATGATTATCTCTCATTATAGGTTGAAACATGTTTTTGTTTTCAAAAACCAGGGGCTTGTGTAATGTACTTGCAATATACCCTCCCCTTATCTAACATAAAATGGAAGGGGAAGGGGTAAAATATCTCTAATAAAAAAATGCTTCCGTCAACAAAATTGTTTGTTTCATATAACAAGACAAACTACATTATTTTTGTGTGCTGAAGATTATGCAGTTTCCGCAGTACTTGCGACAAAGCCAGTAATTAGCTATTATGCCCCTCGTATCCCACTCCAATGGTAGCATTTGGTCTGTATACACTCGTGACTGGCGAGCCTCGATCATCCTATGTATTTCAGTGGAGAAAGGTGCCAGCTTACTTTAGTATTTGACCGTTTAAGAGTACAGTGTATATCTCAATATCTTTCACGAAGCTGAAATATTATGTTCTTATACCAAGAGCTTGTCTGTCCCCTTGCAACAACCCCCTCCTTAACAAAAGATGTAATGAGGTAAGATGAATTCGAAGGGAATTCGAAGATACATTTCGTGCTGGAGATTATGCAACATGCTCATTATCCGCGACACAATCACTCATTAGTCTTGTTGACGCTTACTTTCTACTCTAATAGCAGCACGAAAGGGCGAAAAAGGGGTTGACAATTTTTACGACAAAGCGGGTCAAAAGCATGCTTAGATATTATCAGAACGTTATATAAGCCGCTTTCGCGGTAACAAAGTAATGTGGATTCATTAACAAGAAACATGAAATGACCAACAATGCAGAATATGGATGCCTTCTGATCGAAAGATAAACTAAAAAGAAAAAAAAAAAAAAGCTTTGGTTTGTAAGTCACAATATTGTGGCTGTACTTGCATGGGTGCGGTAACTTTTAAAAAGTGTAACATTTCATCAATGAATTTTTATCAATTATAATAAAGAGGACAAGGAAAAGTACAACAAGCATCGATATCATCAATCCTGCTATCACAATCCTATACAACTAATTATATCGTTGCTGTGGTTCGTAAGGGAAGTAGGATTGGCATTTAGCGATTATGTCTTCAAAATGAAATAAGTCCACGTCCACGTCCGTGTGTTAATGGTGATAGAACAGAAAAAAGAGAGGATGTGCAAAAGAGGGTGGGGTGGAGGACGCGGAGATGTACCCACGTGACCAATATATGATTTTAAAAAAACATATATGTGTTTAGTGGACCTGATCACGCGAAGAAAATGACTGTTGACAACTTCCCCCATATGAGGTTAAATTGGGAGTCGATCAATAAAAAGTAATAACGCGTCCCCATTCTACGTAATTCTCGAACGAGTTGTGATTCAATAAAGCTGAAACAACCTGAAGAATGGAACTGTCTCCTTCTCGGAGGAGCGTTCGTTGAGGAGTGTAGTTTGTATGCGGGGCAAATCGAATAATGAATTCCTAGTTCGTAGCTTCGCAAAGAATTAGTGCTGACTGAATGTACCCAATATATGGTTCAATGAATGAATGATTATCCATACATTTGCTCTCTTTGTCCCTGTACAGGAAAACTGTAGCGCTCTTATTCTCTCACAATTGTCTTATTCTATTAGTCTTAGACATATTTAGCATTATCTAATTATCATTGTGAACATCATGTAACCTAAAATTTGATTTACCATACTTGCCAAGTATTGATCACTATGTGTTTTAGGTACATTTTTATGTTTATCTTATTCATTTGTCAAGGTTTTTAATATTCTGTATAATTGATAAATATCTTATCTTAAAAAAGACAATGCACTATTTTTTATGGTATATCCATGTACACAACATGCCATAAGATACATAAGATATGATTTAACAGATATATATATATGACTATAAAACAGTGAATGGATCGGTCTTCTATTGTGTGTATGAGGATAGTAATTACAATGCAATCTTGAGATTCAGCGATTAAAACAAAAATAATAATATACCGTTTTAAAAACTATTGGTTTGGTACCAATAATGATGAAATAGATGAATTTTCTTGTGTGGTTTTGTGGTTTTCTTCAGGTGTTGTGGTGCAAATGATAGATTTCGCAAATGTCTTATTTATATCTTGCCGCTGTCTTTCAAAATGATGGACAGATACGAAATAGGATTACTACCCTGTATAATTTAAAAAACAAAAACAAAATAACGTGCAGTTGTAATATTTAAAAACCTATCTTTAGGCAAATTGCACTTAACACGAGTCTAATGTTGAACACAGAGGTACAACGTCATGATGTTTGTATATAGGCCATCCATATATACATAAATGCCATGTTATTGGCAGGGACGTGATATACATTTTCACTTCATGTGAAGATATATTTCATTGTCCCACCACCTCACGCAATGCCCAAATTACAATCTTAAATCTTATGGCAGACGTTTTCATATAGTAAGATCAAACTGACAATCCAAATACCTTTCTAAACGTTTATTCTTTATTTGTTCTTGCATACGCGGCTAAACATATTAATTATTCATGTTTATTATCAAACCATTTCTGATTTCCCCGTGTTATTCATTTGGTCGTTGATATTTTTGATTTGCATGAAAAAATCATTGTCGTTGAAGGACCTTGACTATGTAGGCTTTCTCATTTACCCTCCCAGTACCAAGCTAAGAGAAGTACATTCTCTTATTACACCTTGCGTGTAATAAGGTCATGTTACGACATAGATCCGAGCTGGAACTGCTTCAAAATATCCAAGCTAATGAGCGCTTCTATTTATGTATCTTCTTCTTCTTCTTCTTCTTCTTCTTCTTCTTCTTCTTCTTCTTCTTCTTCTTCTTCTTCTTCTTCTTCTTCTTCTTCTTCTTCTTCTTCTTCTTCTTCAAGTGCCATCTGCTCTCAGCAGTTCGGCTACCATGGACCGCCACATTTCCCGCTCATGTGCCCTTCTGACACATTCTCCGTAACTCAGCCTCATCCACTCCTTAATATCATCCATCCACTGAGTACGTGGACGCCCTCGTCCTCTCTTCCCATCAAACCTTCCTTCCAACAGCACTTTTTGAAAACTATTCTTTCTTGTAATATTTGCATTTTCTTTTTTTTAACCGTATTGAGTAACTGTTTCTAAGTCTCCTTCATTTTGTATGATTTCTTTGTTTGTTTTATGTTGTGTCCACGATATATGTAGTGTTCTTCTATATAACCATATACACCTCAAATGCTTCAATTTTTCTTTTGTGGAGATTTGATTTGTAAGTGTCCATGTTTCACCGCCGTATAAGAGCGTCGACCAAACATAGCATCTTATTAGCCGTTAAAATTGATTTTTCTCGAGGTTAAAATGCTGGCCATATTCTCGAAGGCTGATTGTGATATACTTATTCTTCTTGCAATTTCATCGTCACATTTGCATTTTCTATAATCATGTGCCCTAAATACAGCGTACTTTGAACTTGGGTCTGTTGCCTATATTGATGGCTTCACGTGGTACTGGGTTTTGCTTACTTACTGCCATTGTTTTTGTCTTGGTCACATCAATTTCTATTCCATATGACAATCCTTTAATATTCACTGCATTCATTAATTGTTGTAAGTCATCACTACTTTCACCTAGCAAGACTGTGTCGTCTGCATATCTCAGATTATTCATGTTGACTCCTCCGACATTCACTCCTTTCATGTCATCAATCTCTCTGAATATCCTTTATGTGTATACGTTGAATAAATTCGGTGATAGTACACATCCCTGCCTTACTCCTTTCTTTATCTGAAAAACTTCTAACAGCCCATGCTCTGTCCTTACAACTGCATTTTGTTCCCAGTACATCTTAGTTATCATTTGCAGGTCCTTGCCATCTACTCCAATCTCCGATAAGCAATTTTGAATGGTTGACACGATCAAAAGCTTTGGTGTAGTCAATGAAACATACGTATACTGTACATCTTTTTGCACTTCCATCGCTCGCCACATATTGTTCTTGAATAGAAAATCCCTTCACGTGTGCCTGTACCGGGTCTAAATCCACTCTGTGATTGCCTTATTTCGTAATCAATCTTGCGTGTTATCCTTTGTTGTATTATTTTTAAAAGCAACTTGGTTACATGACTCATGAGACTTATAGTTCTAAATTCTGTGCAGTTCTGGGATTTTAGTTTCTGTGGTATTGTTATAAAGATGGACTGTTTTATGTCAGTCGGTATAAGTCCACTATTGTATATGCTGTTACATAATTCTGTAATTTTATCAATATTATATTCATCGAGTGCTTTCAACACCTTCACTAGCAAATCATCCGGTCTGCTTGCTTTTCCCCTATTCATTAAATCTAGGACCCTAGCACCGCCTCTTTCTTGATATTTTCCCCGCTAGTACATTGAAACTGTGGCATTGCTCCTCTGTCGTCATCATACAGCTCTATAATATATTCTACCCATCTTCCTGAGATTTCCTCTTAATCTTTTATGCACCCAGTTGTCACATTCTGCTTATTCTTGTTGCTGAATTCTTTTACTTTCTTATGCATTTCTTTTGACCTGTGTCGTTTGTCTAGATCCTCAATTTCCTCCTCAATTTTTCCCCGAGCCATTGTTCCTCGGCTTTCCTACATGTTGCTGAGATTCGTATATTTATCCTGTCTCATTCAGCTTTGTTTGTACTTTTCTGCTTTTTCCTTTCTTCCATCAATACTAAGATTTCATCCATTCCTTTTTCTTCTTGTTTACTCTTTGCGGAAGTACTGCCCTAAGTAATGACTGGATACATGTTTTTATTGTGTTCCACTCCTTTTCTTGGACAACAGTTGGATCTTGTTCTGTTTCTTCAATATTCAAGATGTTGTATTTATTCTTTGTTCAATTCAATGTTATATTTCTATTTGTATTCTTCTTCATGAAGTAAGTTAAGTTCTAGCTTAACACAATGTCTGTGTCTTTGGTTAATAATTATGAAATCAATCTGATACCTTGCGATATCACCGGGGCTTTTTCATGTGTATTGCTTTCGTGGTGGCTGCTGGAGCCACGTATTTGTTACAAATAGATTATTCTGTTTACAAAAGTTTATGAGACTTTCTCCTCTTTCATTCTTCTTGCCAAGTCCATAATGTCCAAAAATGGTTCCCATACGTAGACATTTACCTCTGGTTTTCAAGGTAACACTATCAGACATTAGCCTTTCCGAAGAATTTGAGCTACTATCGTCATCAGTTCCCATACTCGCCATTGACGCAAATTCCTTTTCCCTGTAGCTTTTATCTGATTCCAGGGGTCGCAACATTACCATCATCACGATTCACTTGACTATTCCTACGATCCGTGGTTGACTATGGGATAAGTACATGGTGGGGTCCCGATCCCTTTCACGGTGACTAGCCACAAGTCCTATGTTGTTAGGAGAGTGCCTTGGATGTGCAAAATAATTTGGCAGGATTGTTTCTTAACTTATTGACTAACTTCTATGTGAAAATCCAATCAGTCATGCTTGAGTGAGCACACATTAAAGACAAAATTGTCACTTTTCAAAAATCACAAGAGTGATTGTTTATGCCGTTTTAACAGTACATTTTGGCATTTCTTGTGCAATTTTTAAAGTGTATTCACTCAACTATGACACGAAAATGACTTCTTATGTTCAGATAATATATCATATTACATCGTTGTCAAAATATCAAGTTTTATTTTTCCACAAAATAAAGGGTTTTTAAAAGTTTCAAACTCAAGAGGGATGATTATTTTTTAAACGGCGCTCACTCAACCAGAAGAATGGATCAAGTGTTGGGAAGGGTGTAAGTGCATCCAGAGATGGATGATAAACAATTTAAGGACATAAACTATGCACCAGAAATGGAATTCATTAAAAATTGATTTGACAGAATCTCAAAATTACCCTTGTGACTTTTGAAAAGAGTCAATTCTGCATTTAATGTGTGCTCACTCATGCATGACTGGATGGATTAATGCGATTTTCACACGGAAGTTAGTCAATACGTTTAAGAACATTTCTGCCAAATTATATTGCTCAAAGCCTCTTCGATCAAAAGTTATACTATTTTGCTTAGGGGGGGGGGGTACTTTTTTGCTGTGTTTAGTTGGTTCGTCTGCCTCTTCCACCACTACAGTCTCCGTGCTCTTAAGAGGTAACATCCCCTTTACGCTAACCTCATAAAGATCAGTGATACCCTCTACTTAGTTTAATTCCCCAGCCGAAGAGAGGTACCGTGGTGTGGCCGCCGGTGTGCACTACTGACTACTTGGAGCCATATAAGTGAGAGTCTATGTGTTACTGGAGGTCCAATGTCCCTTATCCATACCCAAATGACGTGAGAATGCGGCTGATGAGAGAGATCGAGGGTGCTACCACTGCTAACTCTGAGTAACCTCTAAGAAACTTATCGGTAACCTCTAAGTAACAACACTACACCACTGGGGGCTTGTCCCTTGTATGGGTCCTTGTAAGTATATTCTTACCGAGTATTCCCGACCTACCATGACACCAGTTAAAAAGTGATTGGTCTAAATACGGCTCTTTGAGGGACAAACGGGCTTTGTTCAAGTCTATTTCTGACAACATTCCACGGTAATCGCAACCCACTCGGTGGTCATCTACCAAAATGTCACTCAAATCGATTGTCCATGGTCGTACATCTATTTAGTGCGTGTGATCAAAAGCTTTCAAATCAGTAAAAATGACGTTGATGTATTCATTTTGTGCATTTTCATGGAGTCTGCGGAACAAGGAAATAAGATTATGTTTTATCTTCAAACAATTATAAGTGAAGGTACCTCAAAAGGAAGTGCTATGTTAATACGATTGGATTTGAATTATTAACTGTTGGTGGTGATACTTTCGTATTCATCGTCATCATAATCTACAAAATGGCTGCAACGTAAAAATTAAAACACCCTAATAAAATGATTGAAGAGAGTGACCTATTCCTCAGATATATTTTTAAAATAAAAAACAACAACATTAAAACATGTGGATAATAAAATATAAAGTGAGCGTCACATTTATAAGTGTTTGGACAAGATTGGTTCTTCTTTTGAGCTCTTATATCCGAAGAGTTTGTCTAGAGAACGCGGCATCTCGAAACAATTCGATGTTTAAGCACGTTTCCCCGTTTAGCCAGTGCTCTCAACTCAGACGGCTTGGAACGCGATTTAGAAGCGACCAGCGTCGTTGAGCGTCACAGTCCCATTTGAAGTGTTTGTCTCTTCAAGTTCCGACTAAAGAATCAATATTGGAATTGTTGACAGTAGACCCGAAGCTGATATGCACATGTATGTTGGAAGGCATGGATGGTGCGGTAAAGGAAGAGCAAGGAAGGAAATGAAGGGAAGAACAAGAAAAATAAAGGATACAGGTGTATACATTTATTGATAACGTGCGGGACAAGGGGGTGGAGGTGATGATGGCAATGATTTTTGTAGTGATGATGTTGGTGCATATTTTAATTTTGATGGTACGTACTGATGTTGGTGATGATGATGGTGATGATGTTGTTGGTGAGGACGTTGGTGATGTTGGTGATGGCGATGATGATGTTGGTGATGATGACGTTGGCAATAATGTTGGTGATGATGATGTTGGTAGTGATGTTGGTGATGGCGATGATGATGTTGGTGATAATGACATTAGTAATAATGTTGGTGATGACGATGTTGGTGATGATGATGTTGGTGATGATGATGTTGGTGGTGATGATGTTGGTGGTGGTGATGACGTTAGTGATGATGATGTTGTTGATGATGATGTTGTTGATGATGGTGGTAGTGCGGATGTTGGTGATGAGGATGTTAGTGATGAAAATGTTGGTGATGAAGATGTTGGTGATGATGATGATGGTGATGATGATGTTGGTGATGAAGATTTGGTGATGATGATGTTGGTGATGAGGATGTTGGTGATGAGGATGTTGGTGATGAAGATGTTGGTGATGAGGATGTTGGTGATGATGATGTTGGTGGTAATGATATTGGTGATGATGGTGTTTCTCATTGCATCGTCATCCTTGTCAACATCACCTCCCCCTCCTTCCCCCGACACACATACACATATAGAGCGAAGCACACAGGCCTGCAAAAATATATTATGAATAATTCACACTCCTTCAATCAGCCTTCATCACACATTGCTTTCCAATTAGAAACAAAAAGTTAAGGACTAACACAAAATCAATGTTCTTTCTTTTAATCATGTCCGTTATGCCAATGAATTTTAAAAGTACATCACACGCATGGTATGCCCCCAGAGTGTATCAACCTCTGGCTGTTCCTTCCTAGGGGTTATGCTGCATATAAGTTTTCAATTATTGTAACTTATCATCAATGGTAAATACCATGGAAACAGGTGCAATAATGAAAGCTCGTTGACTGTGGCCGTGGTAGCTACCATTGTTGATAAGTTACAATAATTTAAAACTTATATGCAACATGGTCCGGTTGTGAACCTACAAACTATAGGAGGGAATCTGAATTGCTGCCCAGCTATAGACAGAGAGGGCGCCTGGACACTATCTAGAGGGCGCACTGTCCTGGTGGATTGCTGTGCGGAATTGATAGCTCACCCTGACATTAAGTTGGTTTCAATGAAAAATATGAAATGTGAAAGAAACATATTAGTGAAGTTTTTACGAAAATCCGTCAAAGGATAACGAAGTTATGATCTTTTATTTTTTTGTGACGTCACGTGCGAGGTGCTGTCCCATGATTTTATGTTTGTATACAGAATAATTCCATAAATTGGTCTTTTTCTGTTTTTGACAACAGAATGTTTTTTTTTTCATAGAGGGATGTGTGTAAAAACTTATTTAATGATGTATGAAATGCACAGGTTAAAGGATTCATATCTTTTTGAGAAAATGCCCATTTCCGAACAAAATTGTACATAACAAATGGAAAGCACCTCGCACGTGACGTCACAAAATAAAAAATTTAAAAGATCATAACTTTCTTATCCTTTGATGGATTGTCATCAAACCTTCACTAATATGTTTCTTTCATGTGTCTCATTTTAATAAAATCAACTTAATTTTAGGGTGAATATCCCTGTAATACGGGCAAATCACAGAGTGAGACGTGAATTGAGCTAGGGTCGCACTATCCTAATTACCCGAAGAAAATTCAAATATGACGGAGAGCCAACCCAATCTTCAAAATAGGTAATGTTATACAGGTGATTGACAGAAATGCATGAATATGGTTAAATATCTTTCACCGATCCCAGGGAGACCAACTATGGAATTTTCATTGGCCCTAATGGGAAGAAAAAACGCTTTTTTTAAGTATATGATTTGCTAAGCACTTGGAGCCTTTAGGGGAGGGACTAAAATGTGGCCATAGATGGAGCTATACTTTATTATATTCCACATACTAAGAATGTTGCTATATGATTGGTCAAGAGTTGATCACGTGATGAGGCGTAGTTTTTCCTATCAGATCACCTGAGAATAAAAGTTCGTTACACTCTAGGTGATAGTACTTTTTGGTTTCGCTGATCTCTTCACTCCTCACAGTCCTAATGCGTGATTAATATTTTGAGTACGCGCGAAATAAAAGTGCGTTACACTCGGACTATCAGCTCCCACTAGCGCGTCCAAACGCGCGTCATAATGCGCGTCCTAATTAAACGCGCGTCATAATGCGCGTCATAATTAACGCGCATCCTAACGCGTGTTCCCCATGGCAGCGGCTCGGGGTTAGGTAGAGAAGTAAACATTGCTTTTGTACGTCAAATTGTCATTTTTGGTATAGATAGTTGGTTTCAGATGTGGAATATAAATCAAATAATCAACTTTTGGTTTCAGGCAATGAGACGAACTATCACTTCCTCGGCGATCTGAATGTATACGCTATCTTTCCTCAGCTGCGCTTCGGAAAGATAGCTACATCCAGATCGCCTCGGAAGTGATAGTTCATCCCATCACCTTCACCAACGTTTATTATTTGTTTACTTTATCTCAAAACATTGCAGGCTGTGGTATATTTTTGGAATTCTGATCCACTTTTTTTCCCATCCCGGATAGGCAGGACTGAATGTTCTTTGACTGTCAACATGTGACTTTATTTTACAAGTAATACACACAAATTCCACATACATGATAGAGCAGAAGTACATCTGGCACACAAACCCGCAAACTTACCCCCCCCCCCCCCCCCCCAACCACCCCGGGCCCCCTTACAAGACGCGAAAAAGAAACTATTTAATGCTCTCTGAAATACAAAGCATCGGGAAAAAAATCATTTCCCCGATTGGTTGCTATGCGCTCCTTCCTATAATTTTGGTAATTTGTCAACATTTATTTGTTTTCCTCTCCCTCCTTCGCATATTAGTCGGGAAAGCTTCCCTATATCAAGAGGGACCCGCTCGTGGGACCCCCACAAGAAAAAAATAGCCTATTTTCTATACGCTTTCCCTTTTTGTACAAACGAAAGTTATTCTGAGCGCAAATATTTTAATCGAAGTGTTTGTATCATCTAAACGTTTGAAACACAGGCTCGTCGGAGCCGCTAAAGGGACTGAATGAAAATGTTCGAACAAAAATGGCTCTTCTGCCGACACATTATGGACCTATATGCTGAAAGCGAAATCCCTTGCGCCGACAAAGTATGAAGAAAAGTATAATATCAACTGCTTTTTAGGGAGCTTGCTCGCTTCGCTCGTTCGTCAAGGGATATCATACCGTATGATATGTGCTCCATCAAAACCACAAGGGCTCTTTTCAACTGGTACATCTGTGACATTTAACGGGCACCATTAAAGGTGCTGCGATCAAATGAGTGATATGAGAAAAGATATTTAAAATTTGTACATTTTGTTTTGCTTATATACAATTTCTACAAACGCACAAACACACACACATACACACATTTCGCTCGCTAGCAAAAAGAATGATCAAAGTCAGAAAATAGGGTGCATAACAGAAGTTCAAATGAAACGTTGATGATTATGGTGATAGGTAATTAGCCCTCACTCTGGATGAACAAACTTTGATAATCGCACCCAGGCTATTTTTACAAGCTCGCCAACCGCAAACAAAGAAAGCATGCATCATATTGTGACGCGAATGTCATTCATATGTGTGCATGTGTTTGGTTGGGTAGGGGGAGGAGGCCGGAGGGAGAGAGAGAGAGAGAGAGAGAGAGAGAGAGAGAGAGAGAGAGAGAGAGAGAGAGAGAGAGAGAGCGGAGGGGGGGGGGGGGGGGGGGGGGGAGAAGGAGAGAGAGAGAGAGAGAGAGAGAGAGAGAGAGGGGAGGGAAGGGGGGGGGGGGGGGGTAGTAGCAGACAACGGATGGGGGGCGGGTCCAATAGATCCCTAGTCTGCATGCACTTAATTTAGGCATTGTGCTTTTTTTGCCCCCTTTTTATTCTTCATGCACCATTGGTGCATTATTCCACAAATTATACACAAGTCAGCATAGGGAAGCATGTCACCTTGCGCACAAAGGCCGTTTATGATATTACTACTGTACTGGGCAAAATAATAATATATAAAGTGCTTTGTCATCCTCGTTCGAGAATTATATGAGCACACATCACGTGTGACTTTACTACACTGTAACCAGCCTGCCAGCCTCGGCTAAGTGGGCTTTATGCAGTTAGGCCGAGGCCCTATGGAAGATCATCGAGCAGCGGCGGCGTGAGAGGTCAGCTACGTAAAAGGTCTTTGCAGTGTCCACGACTACGTCCAGGCAGTTTAGCAGGTAAGGTGGCGGTCATAGTAAATATCTGACCACTCTTATTCTGATCATTTTGATCAAACTTCACATCATATCTGAAACGCGCGTGTGTATACAAATACCATGGACGACTTTAACATTGATGCCTGTGTTCTTCATATCGGGCACAACCTGACATGCACCGCGCCGGACCGGACCGCGATTGCGCGCTCCGTTGCACCCCGCTCCACAAAATTAAGGATTTTCAATGATTGCATGATTAAAGTCAGGGAAACCCTTTTGCAGGTCAATCTTTTTTTTTGTGAAGCTATGACTAAGATTTCACACTTTATTGTTTCAATTGTGTTTCAGAGTAGTCTAGACCCTACTGATTTATCATTTAGACTAGATGTCTAGCTCATTTGCAATTGCATATCAATTTGAATCTCTATAGCTCTTTATCTCTATTTCTAAACTTGCCTTTTTTTAATACCAAAAGATAAATTTCTCCATAAATCCCTGAGATACAATCAATTTTCCCTAAGATTGTTTTTCAGAATATCAAATTTAACTAAATAGTCAGTCTTCAATTGTTTTGTACAAGTCATCACATCACGCGATGCAGCGGATACACTGTGTGTGGGTGTTTCCTATTTATAAATTTAGGCTTACATGTATGATTGTCAAATGCCTTCAGGATTCTAAGCTGATTACAAGAACCTTTTCTCATTACTTGCAGCATGAATATCTCCATGGTAATTAAGAGTGATCGAGTTCAACCTTATTCATATCACGATAGACTGTAATTGTTAAACCCTTTTTAGAGTATGGTCAGGCAGCATGGTCAACCGACAAGAGTAGGAGAGCAGAGGAAGTTGGAGAGTGTACAGAGGCGTGCAACCAAAATGATTCCTGGGTTTAGTCATTTGACTTATCGTGAGCGCCTCATGAAGCTCAAACTGCCAACTATTGCTCACAGGCATAGGAGGGGTGACATGATAGATGTGTTTAAATACTTGACAGGAGTGTATAACACTCAGCACAATCTTTTTCACCTGGCAGACAAAACGTCTAGAAGTCAAAAATTAAAACTAGACAAGCAGTATTCTCGTCTCGATGTAAGGAAGTATTTCTTCAGTAACAGAGCTGTTGATTTGCGGAATAGTCTTCCAGATTGTGTTGTCTCAGCGACTTCTGTAAACTCCTTTAAGAATAGCGTGGACAAATACTGGAGTAAAAATCATGATCTTGTTTACGAGCCTATATAGGCTGCATGTCTTTTACACACTGTCCTGACCCACAGACATGTATTTTAATATGATAAGTCAAGGTAACTGTGCAACCTTTTGTGATTGCAATCTACGATCGATGAACAGGCGAAGTCCTACAATCATTGTTAGATTAAAGGAAGGAAGGAAGGAAAGGAAGATACATGCAGGGCCTGCTCACAACTATGGTTATTGCTGATTGCGCTTCGGAGTAAGCCAGTGTTTGCATTTCTGTTGCTGTGCTATTAGGTTTGTTGATTTCAAAGTGCTTGCTCATTTTTGCTTTTTGCCATGAATTCCAACAGAAGTGACTGAAATATCAATATTTATGAAATTTGAAGTCATATCTTGTCTTAATAGAGTATCAAAGAGTGCTGCTGATATGAAACTTGTACGCAAGAGTGAGTATCAAAGTTTCATCTATTTTGAGGTCGGGGCTGATAGGACCGCCACAGAGTGCAGCACCCTCTATAAATTATATCGCGCCATAAGAGCTTAGTTGTATGGTCGTTTAATATGCCTTCTATGGATCTGGAAGTGAGTAGGGAAACATTAAAAAGGAAATCAACGCACACTCCAGCTCAAAAGTAATTGGCATAGGGAAAGGGAAAGGGTAGAAAGGGAAGGAACCGCAGTTTTAAACCGTGGTATATTTTGTCCAGCTCAGCATGAAACATGAGGCTTTTAAAAGGCTAAAGCATTGTATTTCATGCTGAGCTGGACAAAATATACCGTGGTTTAAAACTGCAGTTTCTTCCCTTTGTTCTATTTTTCCCTTTCCCTTTGCCAATTCCTTTGAGCTGTAGTGTAGTTTTGATTTTTGTTTGAATTTGCCTTTTCTCTCCTTTAGATATGTAAGATTGTTCTGTCTGATAAAAAAAAAATACAACTTGCTGTATCAGCATAAAGTATTGACATGTTCACTGTGAAGGCCCGATTTAATCGTTGACTAGGTTAATTTGAAATACATGTAGGCATTCTTCTTACTCATGAACAAGTTGTAAGAAATTGCATATTTGAAAAGCTTTAAAAGTACAAGCTATATAAGGAATTCCATCAAATAATCTCTGGAGGCTACACTCAATGACATCTGTTGATGATGTGATCTTTCATTCTGGTACGCTCTGTAGTAATAACATTAATTGATCAATGTGTTAGCAAAATCAGCAGAGAAAAAGGAGATCAGGTAGGGCATTGAACTTGCATTTACTGCTTGCCGGGCAGCGACAATATCCACCAGGTTGGCTTCTGATAATTGACACCATACTATGTAGGGCTTGCCCTTAACATTTTTGACGGTGGTTTGCATGGCTACTTAGGTGTGAGATCTTAGTGGCCAAATGGATTTTCAGGTGACTGAATGATGAGCAGTTTTTGATGGCCAGCCAGGCCACCTATTGGAGAGTTTCAGGTGATCCGACACCGTTTCAGGTGGTCACTGGCCCTCACGCCACCGCAACCCAAGGCTTCCATTATCTTTTGCTTATTTGTATTCAAAGAATTTAAATGATTTTGCAGAGAGACATATAGAATACAGTGAGTTTCACAGTTCACCATGTGGTAGTCCTTAAACAGACTTATTCTTTTGGAATAGCTCTGTAAAGATCTACTCAAAGTATGAGCAAGAAAGGAAAGAAAACGGAGTAGAGAGATGACATTACATAGAGAATTTGTACTTATGAAGAGGTTAGCCCTGAAAAATGCTGTTAGCTCATTCCTGTCAGAATTGCTCAGAGATTACGTACATGTACTCTTTGTTTTACTGGTAGATTTCAGCTTGATACACGTTATCAATTTTGAATTTACATGTAGTTATCAAACGTGTGAATGTTTTTTTAACACCTATTACATATGTTGGTATCCTTGTACCAGCACAGTATGTACTCATGTAAAAGATTATACAAACATGCCAGCACAACACAGTATAGTACCAGCATTACAAACATATAGCTAAGATTATTACTATCCCTACATGCATTTTAATACTGTTCCTTCTGTCTACACACAGCCATGTTAGGCTCCGCGCAGCGTCATATATTGACTTTGACTTTGTGCGTGTATAATACTGAGCAGTGCTAATGTATGTAAAGACTATGCTTTGTTGACAGAACTTTCTAGCAGAGCCTAAATCTCACTTTGAAATGTTGATTTATCACTGCAATGTATAAGTGCACCTAATCAATGATTCTGGACTTTATCCTTACACGTGCTTGTCAGTAGTCAGAGGAATAGCTATATAGGCCATCACTATTTTGCAATAGCTCAGAATGCGCTGTGACAATGGGAATGCATACATGTGTGTACTCTGGTAGTCTGTAGGGCTAAAAATGGGGAGTATAGTACACACAAACCTTTTTTTGGACCGTAAGGTCATGGTGAATGATTGTATCTTACATGAGCTATGTTATCATAAGAGATCTAGATTTATAGCTGGAACGCAATGTTCATATTCATTGAAAGGAAACAACCTTTGGAATGTAGCACTTAGTGACTATGTATGTAGCAGCAACCTTTACAATGTCCATTAATGCAGCCTAAATGCAGTGTACCTGCACATGTAATTCTGTTATACTTGCTTGTCCGTCATTCTGCATGAAGTAGTGTATGATTATTTGTATGCTGTTCGTATGCTAATTCGTACAGGAATATCACATATGGCATTTGCTCTAATCATCGTATAAGAATAAGGCAATGATTTTGTTTAATTGATACATTTTTTCTTGATCTGTTTGAAAATGTAAAGTTAACATAAATAAAAGCAAGATCGATCACATGTTTCAATCTCTGTAAATGTAATGGTAATGCACTTGATCAAATTATTATGAACTTTATCAAATTTAATCCTGAATTTCATGCCAGTGATCAGTGACTATGTCAAAAGTACCATATTTATTTATCAGTATCTGATGATGTTCAGCCCAAGTGAAACATGACCCCATACAGAGAACGTGCGGAATGTGTGGGCAGGCATAAACTCTGGTAATTAAAGGGCATATACTGTACTGGGAAGGCAAAAAAGCCTTCAAAAGGTAATTGTTAGCAATCTTCTTGCCAATGGTCTTAAATTCATGTATTGACCATTTTAGAAGCTTGCTGAAAGTTATTTGCCCTCAAATGATCCATATGGAGTAATTAATGATTAATTATTAAATCCTCAGAATGTTCGGGCCGAACATTTTGAGGATTTGTGATTTAATCACTCATTACTCCAAATGTAGATCATTTGAGGGCAAATAACCCAGTACAGTATATGCCCTTTAAGGAATGATTTGTTTCTTTAATTTGTACTCAATCAGCCATGGAGAAATTAATATTCTTACACAAATGTTACAAAAAAACATGAAATCATTTTTGAACAGGCATAATCTTTCAAATGCCCTTGCTCATGAGATTAGGATTAGTTGTTTTTGGTTTGGGGGAAACTGTTTGTATTGTGGTTTAATGCAGTGTCCTACGGCAGCTGAAATTTTCTGAGCTGTGATATTGAACAACTTATCCCAACACAGTGGAAACGCTTCAGCAGTGATGTTTTATGTTAGGAAAAGTCATTTTGTTTCTATGATAACAAGATAAAATGTGGTAAATGCAATTAACACTTTTGATAAAGACCTAGAAGAGTCATCTTGATTTCACCCAGAATATACCATGGTAATATCATCATTTATTAATCTGCAATAAACCACAAGAGTTTAGCCCCTGATCCACCCATAATACACGAAAAAGGTCACATGTTATCTTATAATTCACACATAATATGATTGTACCACATTGTCCATTTTTGACTCACCCACAATTTCCCTCATTGAAACTTTTCCAAATTCATAAAATTTAAACACGATTATTTTGCCGTGTGAAAACCAGTGAATCTTCAAAACTACAAATAGTGCAGATACTGATAATGTGCTTTGAAGGATTAGAAGTTTATCTTAGAACTTTTATGTCCAATATACAACTTTATCTTGCATTCAATGTTCATTGCACTTTGAGGCAGAAAAAGGACATTTCTGGCAATCTCATATGTACAGTACACGTACATGGTAGTGCCAATTTGCCATGCTTAGGTGCCATCTGAGGTTTGAAGTGGAGCATTCTTTGATAAATTGATGTTAGCATGATTTCATAATCTCTTTATTTATTAGCATGATACACCATCCATCGCATCATGTATTATGCTATTGAAGAGATTGTTCCTTTTACTGGGCCATGTAACATAAAGGCCAAAATTGGCCAATCAACATCACTGTTGCATGCATTTTTTGTTCAAAAGACTGACCAGTTACCAATCAGAATTCATCTTTCAAATTTGTGATTCATCGCAAACCTTTATGTTATGTGGCTCAGGTGTCACTATTACATTTACTTTTTCGTGTTGTACTATTTTCATGATTTGTTTTTACCAAGTGACTGCTGTTAGTTGTTACAAATATCATACTCCGCTGCTGTGCAAGTTCCTTGCCACCATTGCACGTGGACAAATTTTGAATTGGCACATACATTAGGGAAAAATATGTTTGTTGCTTAAAAATACATTTGTTTACATGGAGGTGCACAGGAACATACACTACAGCTCAAAGGAATTGGCATCGGGTAAAGGGAAAGGGAAGAATGGGAAGGATCTTCAGTTTTGTCCAGTTCAGCATGAAATACGATGCATTAGCCTAAAAAGCATCGTGTTTCATGCTGAACTGGACAAAATACACTGTGGTTCAAAACTGCGGCTCCTTCCCTTTCTTCCCCTTCCCTTTACCTGATGCCAATTCATTTGAGCTGTAGTGTACTTTCATGGTAAAACAGGTTGGCATCTCTGCACATGTACAATACAGTGCATTTAGTCATGTTCATAGACAAAGCTACAGTAAGTTCAAGGTCTTGTTGAGGTTTGGGGCTTTAGTTTGCCTGGTTCTATACCACATATCCTGTCATGATTTTTTTCCCCTGTAATGCAAACCATACTGTGCTCTGGTGATTGATGATCATAAGCCCCGTTCATATACCATAATCAGAATAATACTGCTATTATTACCGATGCAGCTCGGTTAGCAAGTTTCCAGCAAGCCTCTAAAAACACTGTTCATGATGTACATTGTAAAAGCCGTAATATTGCAGTGTTTTGAGCAGCTGTACTTTCTCCACACCCCTGACATGTTCTGCTAGTATCCATACGAGCGGTGCAGTTAGCCAGAGCATGTTGCATGAGGCGCAACATTTACGCCTATTTTGCGGACGCGGTTGATAAGATTTGCGTACCGCAATATTGCAGTATTTTTACTAGGTCTCAATCCGTAGAATAGCTGCAAAATATGGATAAAAAGGAGGAAGCAAATACTGCATTATTTCAGTGATTTCATGTAATGCATCAGCAAAATTGCTGAAAATGTTGCGCTCATTTTGTGGATAGGTGGTGTTTATGAATGGGTTAATGGATTAGTTAGCCTAGGTACTAGGCTGTGAGGTGCATGGACACAACCCAGTCTGTTAACAACTATGTCTGGTAACACAGACTATGCCTAAATGACATAGCTCCCGTGGCTGAGTGAGGATGGGATTGGGGCATAGTCTGTGTTACCAGACACAGTTGTTAACAGACTGGGTTGTGTCCATGGACCTCACAGCCTAGTATCTAGTGATGATGGAATTGGGGCATAGTCTGTGTTACCAGACCTATTTGTTAACAGACTGGGTTGTGTCCATGCACCTCACAGCCTAGTACCTAGTGATGATGGAATTGGGGCATAGTCTGTGTTACCAGACATAGTTGTTAACTGACTGGGTTGTGTCCATGCACCTCACAGCCTAGTACCTAGTGATGATGGAATTGGGGCATAGTCTGTGTTACCAGACCTAGTTGTTAACAGACTGGGTTGTGTCCATGCACCTCACAGCCTAGTACCTAGTGATGATGGAATTGGGGCATAGTCTGTGTTACCAGACATAGTTGTTAACTGACTGGGTTGTGTCCATGCACCTCACAGCCTAGTACCTAGTGATGATGGAATTGGGGCATAGTCTGTGTTACCAGACATAGTTGTTAACAGACTGGGTTGTGTCCATGCACCTCACAGCCTAGTACCTAAGCTATGGAGTAGTCTGCAGTCACAGACTGAATTGTGACACTGTCTGTAGGATAAGACTAGCACCTGACCACTCTGTTGTAATCATACCTAGTCTTTCTTGTTTTAGACTCTTTGATAGAGTGCCTGACTGACAATGGCTTGTATGCCTGCAAACTGCAATCTAGATGGTCATTGAGGAGTCCAAAGAGACCAGAGAGTCTGTCTGTTTTGTAATTTGGCTGAGTAGGGGGTGTTTCACCAAGCTGTTTGTAAGCTAAACCGACTGGTGACCCTTTCTTGTGCTAAATTTGTTCTTGTTTTAACATAGTGGGATTGAATTTCCAACAATCGTAATCAAATTTGACAAATTAACTTTGTATGCAGACACTTCTTAACAACAAGAATGATAATATATAAAGTTCAGATTTCAACTTTAGCTGATGGGAATGAAAATCATTGATAATCTGATCATGCACAAGAAAGGGTCACCAGTCATTTGCAAAGTCGTTCGTAGCTTACGAACAGCTTGGTGAAACACCCCCAAGAAGACTTTGATGTTGGTATAGTCTATAGAGTTGATATTCTGTTATTTCATTCTGTGAACATTAGCTAGCTGCAAACTGCAAACTAGTCAATGAAAAGTCTGAGAGAGACTAGATTCGTATGTACACTAGAGCTCAAAGGAATTGGCATGGGTAAAGGAAAAGGGAAGAAAGGGAAGGAGCCGCAGTTTTTAACCTGCAGTATATTTTGTCCAGTTCAGCATGAAACATGATGCTTTTTAGGCTAAAGCATCATGTTTCATGCTAAACTAGACAAAATATACCACGGTTTAAAACTGTGGCTCCTTCCCTTTCCCTTTCCCTTTCCCTATGCTAATTCTTTTGAGCTGGAGTGTAGTATGTATTATTGTCATTAGGCTGAGAAGTGTATACGGTAATAAAAATTTGATATTGGTATATAGTCTACAGAGAAAATATTATGTAATGCCCATTGACTGGCTGCAAACTGCAATCTAGTCATTGAGAAGTTAGAAACAGACCAGAGAATCTGTAATTCTTTTTGTAATTTGGCTGAGTACAGACTCCATAGATTATATATTCTGTTAACATTGTCTACAACAGTATATGTCATACTTTGTCCTGCATACACAGAGTATCAAAATCAATAATGCGTTGAAATGGAAGAATGAGGGAAGTGACCTTTATACCCTGCTCTTGTACCATGTATAGGTGTAACGTGAATGGGATTGTCAGAGATTTGCAATGGGTCATGGGTTTGTCCTCTAGCTGTAGGAACCAAATGATTCTGTACTCCTGCAGGTTTCTGGTTCTAAACAATATAACTAAAGTGAGAATTTCACTGGTCTGACACCGTGTAGAGCGCTCGTGTCAAATACTCCTAATATGGGAGTCACCGCTATGATCATTGCTGCTTGCTCTACCCACATGAAGATAAGAACCAGTTGTCTTAACAATATACTTATGACACAGATGTAGAGGCTTGAGGGAGGAACGGTTTTGATTTTTCCCTCAAAATAACTGACACATGTAGAGGTAGCATGATTGGTGCAGCTGTCTGAAACGATTGGTGAGCTACTGACAATAGTATTGACTGGGGGAGTTCAAATGTGCTGGTATCCTTTTTTGGCTCTATGTTTCCTGGCTGTCTGTTTATCTATCATCATGTATTCATCCATCTGTCCCTCTGTCCGTCCAGACCTCATTTATGCGATAACTCAAAAATATTTTGCAGAATTTCATGAAATTTGGTACATTGATATGACAGGACAATTAAGTCTTCTCAGAAAGATTAAAGGTCAAAGTATAGGTAAAGGTATATTATGATATCTCTTATTTGTTTGTTCAGAACTGCATGTCAGATCATGAATTACTGCTCAAATTTGTCATGTTATGGTATCTCTTTATTTATTTGTTCAGAACTGCATGTCAAATCATGAATTATTACTTAACTTTGTTCATGTTATGATATCTCTCATCTGTTTGTTTAGAATTGGACGTAGAGCCAGCTGAAGGCACACTGCACATTATCAAGTAGAGACAGGAATGAACTCACTTAAGATGGAGGAGTCTTCAGTTAGTACGATGCAGTGGTTCTGCGGGGTGAATGCATCAAACAATCTCAGTTCCTTCACCTGGGACATGGACCACACTCTCTACAACTCCTGTTTCACTGACCTACTGGTCACTGCCCTTCATGCGGCATTCCTCATCCTCTTCTCCCTTGTCCTGGTCTTCGTACGGTGCTGCAACGCACGGACCACCACGAAGCATGACTACATCATCCGCTACCCCGGGCACGTGTTCAGGTGGTTCATGTATGTTACATACATCATGGTGTGCATCTGCAAGGTGGGAGAGGGCGTCCTAACCGATGTCCAGACCCTGTACGGTCAGCCGACGATGCCGCGGCTGTACGCCGCGCCGACGGCCGCGTTCGTCATGTCCATTTTAGCGGCCGTGTACTACCACCATATGGAGTACTGGAACGTGCCGTCAATGGTAATACCACAGAGCATGTACTGGTTCCTGCTTCTGGCCGCCGAGTGTCTGCGCTTCGTCACCTTCTACAACCTGTACCCAGACCACATGTCACTAAACGTGCTGCGATGGGATGTTAATATCGTCTCCATAGCGCTGCTGACTCTCATATGCCTGGTCGAGCTCCACGTCATCAGGCTTAAGGTGAGTGCATTCAGGTTTAACCCTATTTTTGTCGTGTGTGCATTGATTTCATCATGAGATCTCAGCCACGGGTCGCCCGGTTGCCTCAAAATTTTGCACAAGGGTAAAAAATTATGTAATCTACAAAGTTGTATAGCTAAATTTACGAAAGTCCTTTTATTTTTTTTTTAACTAATTAATTTATGCTAATTTATGTGAGAAATCATAGATTTTGGTATTTCTCACTAAATAAAGCCTCAGGAATAGCAATTTTTGGTACAAACGTCTTTCATAACTCCCTCATCAATTCTTGAAAGAAAAAGATAGGTTGTGGTAATTATTTCTTATGTATTTTATTGTTTTTCAATTTTCTTATGTATTTCTTTGTTTTTCGTCAAGCGTCTTTTGCTATTTGACAAAATTGCAACCACATTTCATTTTATATTGCTCAAAAATATTTGAAACAATGATAACACTTATTAGAAAAGTATTTACATAAATTGAAAAAGCTCCTGATTTTATCCATAGGGTTATACACAGTCATAGAGAGAAATAGCGAAATTTCATGTGACATGTGTTCGGTAAACGTAATCTGACATCTGCGCGGTAGGTCCGATCGCCATAAATTTGGTATCAAAATGTGCGAGAAGGATCAGAGAAAAAAGTCAAGAAATTTCGTTTCGAAATATTGAGGCGTTAGGAAGTACCGACAAAACTTTGACAGGGGGGGGGGGGGGGCCATAATGCCCCCCCCCCCCCCCCCCCCGGGAGTATTAGGGTTAAAACAGAGAAAACTGAATATTAGTTTTCTTAGCTAAAATCTGATTAAGATACATGTAGGTTTTGCAAATTTGCTGAATTTGCTGAAGGTACCGAAATATTGCTAACCTAGATAGTTTGTCTTGTCAGTCTTGTGTTTAGGCAACTATACACCAATGAACATAATGTACTCAAAAGTTGAAATAAATGAATTGCAGCTCTTACAAGTACATGTGTGTGTGTGTGCTTTGACATGAATGAAAACATTTGATTTCTCCATCCTTGCTCTGTGTAGATCCTGCCATGTTGTGCCGAGGAGGAAAGCTTCCCAGACGACCTGAAGGACGCCAAGATGCATTTCTACGAGGGCTACACCAACCTGCCCTCCTCCGTCTTCTTCTGGTGGCTCAACGGCCTCTTCAACACTGGGTACAAGCGAGCGCTGGAGATCGATGATCTGGGAACGCTGACCGAAACGCACACGGTCAAATATAATGGGAGTCGCTTTGCCAAGGTTCTTGCTGAGGAGCAGGTATACATGCAAACTCTATGTTTATCGCAGATGCTGTGGGTTACTTTTCATTGATATCATGACACTTGCCAAAGCATGTGTGTTGATCTCATGCTATTGAGTTTTCTCTGTCTGATTTCAGTTCGCTCTGTGAGTGATGTGTGGGCAGTTCTTCAGTTGCTGTTAATGAGTGCACTCTTGAAAATGTTCATTTGTAGTTTAGTTATATTTATAGTGACCTGTACATGAACATGCATACTATGAAAACAAACACTTTTTACCCACTGAAGAGCAAGTTATGTGGACAAAAGAAGAAATCTGCAGAGCCTTATAATGAATACTATACTTTATTTAGTACCAGTATTAATTCATGCTGATACATTAGATTCATTCCTTTTCATTTATTTGTACTTGATTGATAATGTTCAAATAAGCATGGGTGAAATGAACATCCCTTGGGCTCACTGGATATAGTCCCATGCACTTCACTTGATAAATGTGCTTGTTCTGAATATGCTATCAAATTGTAGTAAATATGGACACGTTGCTCAATACACATTTTTTTTGCAGGCATCTGCCAAAGCGAAAGGCAAGTCCATTAATCTGTATTGGGTGTACCTGAAGTCTTTCTACCCCGGCCTCATCAAGGGGGGCATCATCAAGTTCTTTGGAGATAGTTCGTCATTCCTGTCACCCTACCTGATCTCTGGGGCCATAGCGTATGCCACTGAACAGGCGTACCCAAGTGGAGGTGAAGAGGTAATTCAAATCACCGTAGCCAATTACTATACAGTGAAACCTGCTACAGGCGAAGACACAAAAGACTGCGGTTATATTCGGGAATCCCGTGTGCGATCTTTTCTATGAAAGGCTTGATAATCCCCAGTCCTATTCAATAAACGGCCGCCAGTGCTCTTTTTGTTGAAAAGACGTGTGCGGTCCTTTTCCTCATGATAATCTTGGACCCTACTAGTGTCCATGCTATAATACTATACTATAATATGATGTGGCGGAATAAAACAAAACGCCGCATGGACTATTCTTGAAATGCTGGTCTTTTCAACCTTCTGATCGATATTCAGGAAAGGCGGAAGTATAAAGGCCCATCTCTTCTTTTGTCTGAAAGATAAGGCGGAGACGGTCAACATGTTTTGACAAGGCGCCTTAGTGACCATCTGTATAGAGAGACAACCTACCTTTAAAAAACACATTTGTGGTTTCCCTTCAACCATGTTTGTCCATTGAAACATGTACCATAAAGTAACCTGTTTATAAAGACCACTTGCTCATGAAGACCATGTTTCTTTTCTCCCTTGCTTGGTCTTTCTGTACAGGTTTGACTGTAGAAACTTCTCTAAAAATGAAAAGAAGCACTTTATATAAATGGAGATAAGATGATTACTTGTTTTGCAATCTCTGTACTTTTATTTTGATGTGCGTTTTATGATTATTTATTGCATATTATCAGCAACACAAAAGCATCAAATGTGTAAAATTTCAAAGTCAATAAAAACGATATCGATTTTATTCAAAGAAATCAATGTTTTTTCAGAGAGGCAATAGGTTATAATCTTTGTCTTATATGTATTCTCCTTCGTAAACAAATCGATTGATCAATCTGAAAAAAAAGAAGCAGAGGAGAGAAGAACCATGTGGGAACTTGAGTCTTTATCTACTCTGCCCTACTTTAAAGGAATCAAGTAACAAAATCAGCTTTTCTTGTACATGAGCAAAATGTGTCTTGTCATTTGCGCTTGTATCAATGTAATGCCATATCATGTTCGATTGAATATCTTGCATAACATGAATATTTCTTTTTCAGTTTGTGCCTGTGTGTAGGGAATGCTAGGGACAGTCTAAAAACATCAACAACTCAAATTTCAGTGATTTGTCACTCGCTTCTTTTTGTCAAAGAAGAGCAGTACTGCTTGCTGGTCAGGATAATTACAGGATACTTAAATTTTGCCTCATTACCCTACATTGATGATGTTGCATTTTCTTCCTCCTACAGCCTTCAAAGTACCAGTACATTGGCTGGTATGACTTCTTCACCAACGGCTTTGTGCTGGTATGTCTGCTGTTTGTTCAAGCAATGTTTCAGCGGCTGTGCAACCAGCATCACTACCACCAAGTCATTATGGAGTCGGCTCACACCAAGGCTGCACTCCAGGTAGGGTGAAGGTCACCTGATACATGTACATGTAGCCTTACAATCAGGGTTACAGTTGAGTAGCAGCACTCCAGGTTGGGTCAGAGTCACCTGATACATGTAGACTCACTGTCAGGGTCCACACCAAGGCTGCACTCTCTGAACTGTGCTTACAGTTCAGTAGCAGCACTCCAGGTAGGGTAAGAGTCACCTGATACATGTAGACTCACTGTTAGGGTCCACACCAAGGCTGTAATCTCTGAACTGTGCTTACAGTTCAGTAGCAGCACTCCAGGTAGGGTAAGAGTCACCTGATACATGTAGACTCACTGTTAGGGTCCACACCAAGGCTGTACTCTCTGAACTGTGCTTACAGTTCAGTAGCAGCACTCCAGGTAGGGTAAGAGTCACCTGATACATGTAGACTCACTGTTAGGGTCCACACCAAGGCTGTAATCTCTGAACTGTGCTTACAGTTCAGTAGCTGCATTCCAGGTAGGGTAAGAGTCACCTGATACATGTAGACTCACTGTTAGGGTCCACATCAAGGCTGTAATCTCTGAACTGTGCTTACAGTTCAGTAGCTGCATTCCAGGTAGGGTAAGAGTCACCTGATACATGTAGACTCACTGTTAGGGTCCACATCAAGGCTGTACTCTCTGAACTGTGGTTACAGTTCAGTAGCTGCACTCCAGGTAGGGTCAGAGTCACCTGATACATGTAGACTCACTGTTAGGGTCCACATCAAGGCTGTAATCTCTGAACTGTGCTTACAGTTCAGAAGCTGCACTCCAGGTAGGGTCAGAGTCACCTGATACATGATACACCTGATACACTCACTATCAGCGCCATGGACAATCCTTATTTCACCACATCACCTACGTCTGCAATACTGTGACCAAATCGTACAAAACATTCATAAGAATGAAATGAGTAATTCCTGAAACAATTTTCAATTTTTAATGCTTGCATTACTTTGCTTTGTCATGAAGCTCCATCTCAAAAATATGGGCAGATATTTGAAATTGTTTTGGTGTACAAGAACTGGATAGCCATAGTATATATTGTGTGCCAAATTTCCAATAAAAGTGTGGAACATAAAGACAATCAAATCCAGGGTGCTCACCCTGTCTTTACATTCTTGTGAAGGAAAACATTATCTGAAGTAAGAATGCAAATTGACTCTAAAACCCCACAAGTGAAGTGGTCTTGTGGAATTTTGGGTGGGCCTGTATTTCAAATGATGTCATGACTTGAGTTCCCTTTGGGTGGGCCTGTATTTCAAATGATGTCATGACTTGAGTTCCCTTTGGGTGGGTCTGTATTTCAAATGATGTCATGACTTGAGTTCCCTTTGGGTGGGCCTGTATTTCAAATGATGTCATGACTTGAGTTCCCTTTGGGTGGGCCTGTATTTCAAATGATGTCATGACTTGAGTTCCCTTTGCGTGGGCCTGTATTTCAAATGATGTCATGACTTGAGTTCCCTTTGGGTGGGCCTGTATTTCAAATGATGTCATGACTTGAGTTCCCTTTGGGTGGGCCTGTATTTCAAATGATGTCATGACTTGAGTTCCCTTTGGGTGGGACTGTATTTCAAATGATGCCATGACTTGAGTTCCCTTTGGGTGGGCCTGTATTTCAAATGATGTCATGACTTGAGTTCCCTTTGGGTGGGCCTGTATTTCAAATGATGTCATGACTTGAGTTCCCTTTGGGTGGGCCTGTATTTCAAATGATGCCATGACTTGAGTTCCCTTTGGGTAGGCCTGTATTTCAAATGATGTCATGACTTGAGTTCCCTTTGGGTAGGCCTGTATTTCAAATGATGTCATGACTTGAGTTCCCTTTGGGTAGGCCTGTATTTCAAATGATGTCATGGCTTGAGTTCCCTTTCTTCCTATCTCTGCAGGCTGCTGTGTACACCAAGTCTCTGCGTCTGTCCAGCTACTCCATGAGCGGCGGGGCTATGACCATGGGCCAGATCACCAATCACATGTCAGTCGATGCCACCAATATTCTCAACTCGGTCCAGTGGGTACACTACGTCTGGTCCATTCCATATGTCGTAAGTTGTGATAGCTCCATGACTCTTTGAAGTAAGAAATAAGAAAAAAGAAAAAACGCATGGAGGCAATTTCAGCAAGCCAAATCGAAATAAGAAATAGAGGGTAAAATATTTAAAAAATGGATGTGATGAATTCTTTGAAAAATCTGAATTTATTGAAGTGAAATTGAAATGAGATAGATAATCTGAATCTGATCTTTAAGAATATCAGTCATGATTTGTTCCCAGCCTTCATTACAACAAACTTCACGTTCACACAGTCAGTCAAGAATGAAGGATCCCTTTGTCGGTATGGAAGCTTCGACAGATGAATGAAGTGTGTTGATCATTGTCAACGGCTTAGCTCCTGATGCGCCAGAGAAATTGCTGCTCAATGTGTTTTGTATGTAGTAATTATGAACTCAGTGCCTCAATGTGGCATAAAAACTGAATTCAGTGGGTTTTCTCTTCTCCCTTTCTGACTCCTTGCAGCTGATTGGCTACCTGATCATCCTGTACTTTCAGCTGGGCGCAGCCTCGCTGATCGGCTCCTCCATCTTCCTGCTGTCCGTGCCACTGCAGACTGTGATTGCCAGGAAACAGGCCAAGTATCAGAAAGGGGCCATGGTGAGTTGGCAGCAGGCTTAATGGGATAGTTCACCCTCAAGATAAGTTGGATTTTGATCAAAGCAGAAACATGAAAGAAAGGTATTAGTGAAGGTTCGACGAAAATCCGTCAAAGGATAAGAAAGTTATGATCTTTTGAAATGTCAATTTTGTGACATCACATGCAAGGTCCTCTTCCATATATTGTGTGCTGTATGATTCCATAAATTGCTCTTTTTCTGGTTTTTTTTTCCCCATAGAGTTAATGTGTGTAAAAACGTGTTTCTAATGATGTATCGAATGCACATGTAAAAGGACGAATGTCTTTTTGAGAAAATTGACATTTTCGAAAAAATTTTACACAACATAGGGGAGAGCACCTTGTGCGAGGTGTCATAAAATCAAAACAAAAAGATCGTAAATTTCTATATCTTTCAACAGATTTTCATGAAACCTTTACTAGTATGTTTCATTCATGTTTCTGCTTTTATGGAAACTAACTTATTTCAGGGTGAACTATCGCTATAATTCCTCCCCATTTTAATTCTCCATACTCTACATGTATATAAGGAGGATTCACCCCATAATGCATCATGCAATGCATATTTGCAGTCGTACCAAATTCAGGTCTGATGTATAAGCCTATGAGACAGGATGTGCGTGTGAGTGCAAACATGCACTGCGCGGTTGTATGACTTTTCTTTATGTGTGGTATAGGACATTGATTGTGCCCCTACATTTAGAGTATACACAGGAGCTTGTCATGCCCTACTGGCGTAAGCCAATGAATGAATGAATCAGCCAATGAAGCCAACAAGCCTTGCTTAACTGAGGTTTTTCTTTTTCATTCGGCATTTAAATGTAACCATTCAAAATGATTGCACTATTTATGTTGTTCATTGTTTTTTATGCCTTCGTCACGAAGTAGTCGGAGGCATTATGTTTTCGGGGTTGTCTGTCCATCTGTCCATCCGTCCATACGTAAGTCCGTCCATCCGTCCCGAATCTGTTTACGCAATATCTTGAGAATCGTTCAACAGATTTACTTCAAACTTACATGCGTGCATTCCATGAAACCAGTGAACTGTTTTCAAAAAAGGTCAATTCTGATGGAGTCAAAGGTCAATGAACTTTGTAAAAAAATTGCCAAAATATTGATGTTTTGCACAATAAATCCAAATCCAATGATGCAATTCCAACTAAAGGTAGCATAAAGATGGATCACTACTTGGAGGTAGACTGATGACATTTTTTCATAAGACCCTGAAAGTTCAGTGGTCAACAGTCAATGGACTTGAAAATTGGCTAAAAATGCCCCGAAATTGATATTTTTCACAATTAATCCAAATCCAAATCCAATTCCAACCAAACATGGTATGATGGATCACTGCATAGAGGTAGACTAATTTTTGGTAAAATTCCTGAAAGGTCAAAGGTCAATGAATTTCATAAAAAATGGGCTTAAAGTTGCAAAATTCTTTTTTTCCCAGATAACTGAATTGTATAATCCAATTTTAAACAAACTTGATGCAAGAGTGGTACATTGCCAACCAAACATACAAGTTTTCTGAGAAGATTATCAATGTCAACCGCATGAATTCAAACAAAGGAGCGGAGGCATATTTATCGACTGCGCGGCAGTCAAATTGCTCTAGTTTCTATATAAGACCTGAAACTCTATATGTATACCTTGATTTTATTCATTTGCATTGCCATAAATGTCATCATGTATTACTGTATTTCTGCATTGTTTGTATGTGTATCGAGTGGAAAATATTTCTTTATCACTACAGGTACTTCTCAAATGATACAATTAGAATCGTAATTGATTACAGTTACTAACTGGCTAATACGGTTCTAAAGATGACTTCAAGTATGCTTTATCATAAGATTGATATGTAATATTCTGTCATGAATGTCATACTCTTTGTCATGGGAGAATAACATCAAAAGCATTGCACTCCCAAGAAATTTATGTTGGGGGATGAATGTAGAGAATGGTATTGGAATTGGCCTTTGTACATAATAGCAGTGGCAAAGCAAACAGGCTAATCTAGCTTTTGGTGATGTTTGCAGAAATTTGCTGACAGCCGTCTCAAGCAGACGAATGAGATGCTGCAGGGAATCAAACTGATCAAGCTGTATGCCTGGGAGGACATCTTTCTCGCTGCTATCGGAGGAGCCAGGGTCAGCGAGATCGTGCAGCTCATCAAGCAGAATCTCTGGAGAATCATCCTGAGTGAGTAGTCCTCCTCGCCATCTCTCCCCCCCCCCCAATTCCCCCAGCCCCCCCCCCTCTAGCCCCCACTCCCCAGCTCTTAACACAGAGCCTCTGGAGAATCACACCAACCCCCACCCTCTCACGTCAAATCCTCATACACAATTTGCTTGCAAATCTAATGCACCAATAGTGAAGCAGGAAACAGGAGGAATATGCTATAACTGTTCAGAATTACCAAAGGCTTTATAATAGGGAGTGTACGAGAATCCTGTTTTCATAACTTTCATAATGTATTCATAATTTATTCGTAGCTATCCCCCTTACTGCATAGTAACGCGTTATTACATTCACCTGCATTTCGTAATAGTCTGTAAATGGGGGAACGCACTCTGAATGTAGTATTTGTTGCTACTCAGACAAACCTAGGACAAGTGTAGTGGTTACCATTAGTAACGTGTTGTTTGAACAAGGTGAATAAAATTTGCATACATTTGTATGGTTGATTATTGTCGACTGGGCTCTCTACACTACAGATGCTGTGTCTCTAGCAGCGCCTCTTCTTGTCATGCTGACAGTAAGTATTCAATTAACATTTTTAACAAAAAACATTAGCTCTTTGCATGCTTTTTATGCCTCCGACCACTTCGTGGCAGAGGCATAAAAAGCACATGAGAGGCATTATGTTTTCGGGTTGTCCGTCCGTTCTGTCCGTCCATCCCGAATCCGTTTAGGCAATATCTGCAGAACCGTTAACCAGATTTGCTTCAAACTTGGTACATGTGTGTATTGCATGGACCCAATGAAGTGTGTAAAATATGGGTCAATTCTGATTGAGGTCAAAGGTCAAAGGTCAATGAACTCAGTGAAAAATTGCCCAAACTTGTCCGTTTTAAGGCTATCACATGGTGGACCGTAAAACTCATATACTTCCCACCATGCAATTCACAGAACATACCACAGTTCTAGTTCTATGTCTTGTATCTGAAAGAAGAGCTTAAATCTCTTCTCTCTTTATGCAGTCCTACCATCTGTAACATGCTGCTGTACACATAGTCCTATATAGGTTCATATCTTGTATCTGAAAGAAGAGCTTAACTCTCTCTTGTGCAGTCATACAGTCTGTAAACGGTACTGCACACATAACCCTATATAGTTTTATATCTTATTTCTGAAAGAAGAGCTTAACTCTCTCTTCTTGTTGCGCAGTCCTACAGTCTGTACACTGTGCTGACGGGCAAGCCGCTGACACCGGACATGACCTTCGCCTCCCTGTCGGTCTTCAACCAGATGACCCTGCCCCTCTTCCTGCTGCCCATGATCTTCACCTTCCACGTCAATGCCGTGGTCAGCACGCGCCGTCTCACTACCTTCTTCCTCGCCCCTGAGATCGAGGACAAGGACGACGGGAGGCGGAAGGACAGTGACGACCCCCTCGAGGCCAGCGGGATGTCTAGCTTAGACGCCAGCGTCTCAGACGTGAGTAGAAATTTTTGTCTCACCTGAACGAAGTTTGGCCGAGACCTAGTAATCACTTTTCCTCTTAGTATGTTAGTCTGTTACAAAAAAAATTAAGTTGTTGTTGAATTAGCTCTCATTTCCTTATTTCTACATCAATTGTATTCATACTTGGTTCAAATGAGCCTTGGGTAATACCACCTGTGTGTTGATGAGGATGATGAGGTCAAAGGTCATCTAGGAGCCAAAAGGTCAAATTGTATGAGGCCATATTGCATATTTTAGTGATAGAGAAATCAGGCGAGACTCGTTCACCAACCACCTTGTTATTTAAAGGGATCGTTCAATCCTTTAAAAGGTGTGGTCCATAAATGCGAGAGAATAAGGAACAAATTTGCACCAGACATATATTTATGTCTCAGATGTGAGTAGAACTTTTCTGCATTTAAGTCCTTGTGTGCCGCATGTGGCCTATATTTCACAATTGATCCACACAATTTCCAAAGAGCAGCAGTTTATTAGGGTAAAGGGCTACTTCATTTCTTATAAAGATGCTGACAATGAAAGAAAGGAAAGGGAAAAGAGATTGGTAGAAGTTTATTGTGCAAAAGCTAAAACATCTATTAACCTTTGTACTGGGCTGTGTTGTGATTAAGCGCAGTTCTTTAGTCCTGTGTGCAAAAGTGTCATTAATGTTCACATTTTCAAAAATTTACTTGTGATTCTGTGAACACAGGGAAGTACCCCTTCATGTGTACAAGTTATTTATGATAGAACTTGTCTCCTTGAATTATCAATCATAAATATGATGAAAATTACAGGCAGTAGAGATGTGCTGCATCTTGACCTCACCTGTGACATCACATGTGTTGCCAAACTGCATATTGCCACTGACAACATCTTTTATTACTTGTCCGATTTTTCTTAAATGGAATATACTGTACTGGGAAGGCAAAAAGTTGTTCTAAAGGGTGATCGTGAGCAATCTTCTTGCCATTGGCCTTAAATTCATGTATTGTCAATTTTAGAAACTTGCTGAAAGTCATTTGCCCTCAAATGACCCACATTTGGAGTAATTAGTAATTAAATCACAAATCCTCAAAGTGTTCGGTCGAACATTATTTGTCATTTAATCATGTGGGTCATGTGAGGGCAAATAACTTTTATCAGGTTTCTAAAATGGACAATACATTAATATAAGACCATTGGCAACAAGATTACTCCCGACCAGCCTTTTGAAGGCATTTTGTCTTCCCAGTACAGTTATATTCCCTTCAAATTTTGCTGGATCTGCTTCTGTTGGAAGTCACTTATATTCAATGATCATTATGATTCTTAGATACCCAAGACCAAAGTGGTGGATCCACGAAAGAAGGGGAGGAGCTCTCGTCACTATGACGTTAACACCGACACGCAGCAGCTGCTGGCTGAGAGTGATGAGGACTCCCGCGCGGAAAATAACACGTCGCCCATGTTTGTGGGTACGCAGTCCGGTCACTCACCCGTGCCAAGGGCTTTCGGCCGGGTCGAAAACATCCTCCCTAGTGATGTGGTGCTGAGGGTGAGTGGCGAATCGATGTGGTCCTCCTAGGATTCAAGATTCAAGATTCAAGATTCAACTTTATTTTTTCCACAAAAAAAGACATCAAAACAAATACATGCATAAAGTTCAAATACAATTATAACAAAACAAGAAATAATAAAAACAAGTCATTTATAGAGATAATTTTTTTGAGTGCTGTGCGCAGTGCGGACCTCTTACCGTGAATCGTAGTTACCATAGCAACCGCTTCAGTGCGCAGAGCTCTGTAGCCGTTTCCTGGGGTATTTCCCATTGCTAAGGAGGTACAATGATTGGGAACCCTGTACAACATGGCCGTGGAGAAATGACATTTCCACAGTTACCGTGGGTACATCTTAATGGAGTTTAATGTAAAAATTTCATTAACCTCCCCTATGACTCCCTGGAGAACCGGCTGTCTCCAGGAGATGTCGTGGAGACTCAGTCTGCACCAGGTTGCCAACTACAAGTAGTCCCCAGGCCAAGGAGACCCACTTAAATGCATGCAATGATACAATTTCATAAACATAAAAAATAGTAATAACGATTTGTTAAAGGATTCATTTTACAATCGGCTACCATTACCACATGAGTATACATCATCTTTTCTCTCTTCAAAATATTATTTTCTCAAGTAAGCATTGATATTGGTGCTTAAAGTACATTGTTCACAAAATACCAATTTTGCCTGTGATTTTTTTGTTTACACTCTGGAGTATGATTTTTGACACCTCTTCAAATAGAGTCAATCATTAGAATCTGTTTCACATCACAATCATTTTTTCTCGACTAAAAAGTGCAACTCATCATTTCTCAACACATAAAACCACTTGACATCTCTTCAGATATATCCACTATACATATCTTCATATAAACTACATCATTAGAATCTGTATCACTCTCCAACTTTTCTTTCTGAGCTGGGAGGTACATCTCACCGTTTCTCTACACATCTCTCTCTCCTGCAGGTGACTGATGGCGGGTTTACCTGGGACAACGAATCAACCACGCCCATTCTCTCAGGTATCCAGATGGAAATCAAAGCAGGTGAGACATAAAGAGGTTCCGACTTTTCTCAGTTGCCGCTCTGAGTATTTCGTATGGACCAAAATAATATGGGAGGGCAGACTACCAGGACTAGTATACCAGCTACGAACGACTTTACGAACGACTGGTGATCCCTTCTTGTGCTAAATGCGATACCACACTTTATTCCTGTTTTAACATATTGGGAGTTAATTTCCAACAATCCTAAAAAAAATTGACAAATCATAAGCTTTATGTTCAGACAAAGTCTTATCAACAACAAGAATTTTCATTTATAAACATCAGATTTAAACTTAAGCTGATGGGAATCAAAATCATTGAGAATATGATTTAGCACAAGAAGGGATCACCAGTCCTTCGTAAAGTCGTTTGTAGCTTACGAACAATTTGGTGAAACACCCCCCAGGCTTCATACCATTAGTACTGGTGCTGGTGTGATATTGCAAACCTATCGCGAGAGTGGCACTCTCTCAGCTGAAATTTGTAAATCTAATTCTATCAAAGATTTTCTGTCTTTATTTAATTTGCACCACCTTAAGCTTCATGATACTACAAATTTCCGCTCTTATTTGTTAGTTTCCACTCAAAATCTTGAGCGTTAACAGACAGTGCTATTGCTACTGTAGCAGCTTCAGTTTATACATTATGGTTCTCAACAGTGGTTTAAATTAGACCATTTCCTAAACGTAGACTAACTTAAAGGGCATATACTGTACTGGGAAGGCAAAAAAGCCTTCAAAATGTAATTGTTAGCAATCTTCTTGCCAATGGTTTTAAATTCATGTATTGTCTATTTTACAAGCTTGCTGAAAGTTATTTGCCCTCAAATGATGTACATTTGGAGTAATGAGTGATTATATGACAAATCCTCAAAATGTTCGGGCCAAACATTTTGAGGATTTAATCATTAATCAAGAAGATTGCTAACAATTACATTTTGAAGCCTTTTTGCGCCTTCCCAGTACAGTATATGCCCTTTAATGGGGCGCAAAATGAATCATCTGATGCAGTCACAAAATCATCAATTTTCATTACAGAATTACAACAATGGCTAATTTCAGTTAAGTTTGACAATATGGACAATATGCATAATGTACTATGGTGATTACGAGGACAAAATCAGTTGTATTGAATCAGTAATGTTTTGTGTTGTTTCATTTGTTTTTTGGTTTTTGTTACACTGTTTGCATTAAGCCCCTGTTCAGAAAATGGACCTCTGTCAATAGTAGAGTTAGCATCTAGTTGGCTGCTGGACACAATTAGGTATGGGCCTTGTTCATTTGGCCTGATGGGCATACAAAGTTGAGCTGTAGGCAAGCAGACGATTTCTGTTCTCCATAAAAATCCTCATTTGTACAGACCACGTAACTGTTATTGATTGATTCATTTTCTTCCTGCGCTTCCAGGCCAGCTGACCATGATCGTTGGTCAGGTAGGGTCAGGAAAGTCCTCCCTTCTCTCTGCCATCCTGGGTGAGATGACCACGCTTCATGGAGATGTCAAATGGAACAGGTCAGTAGGTCAAAGGTCAAAGGCCCGATTTACAGAGTAGTTGTGATCGGTAGCTTATTAGTGAAAGGGCTTAGTTGGGTAATGTCAATTTTTGGAAAGAAGTTTTAGGCATTCATCCAGAAGAAGTAAGGAGAGTGTGTTCCATTCATGTAAATGAATGAAAAACAAGTAAGACAAAAATCTTGGAACCAGAAGGATTTTAACCTGAAATTTTAACTCTTAACATTTTCAATCATTTACAGGATGGACACATTATCCTTTCTTTTAAAAATAGTTGTGATTGTTGTGGATTGTTGTTTTTTTCTTATTTCATCATATGATTTGTGCAGTAGACTAGAGACAATTGAAATGATTAATACATGTAATTGACTGGTGGGAAAGTTCTGTAAGTTTAATATAACCCTTGTCTCCCACACAGTATTGGTTGAATACATTTATCTAGCCCTATTCCCTGTCTCCCTGCATTTTAGCTGTATTCTCTCCATCTCTCTTTTCTCCCCCACTCTCTTTATCTTTCTCTTGGTCTCTTTCTCTCCCTCTCTCCAATCTTACTTCCGTTTTTCTTTATCACTCCTTCCCCTCTCTTCTCTCTCTCTCTCTCTCTCTCTCTCTCTCGCTCTCTTTCTTCCTCTCTCCCTTTTTCTCTCTTTCTTTATCCCTCTCTTTATATATATCTCTCTCTTTCCCTATCCCTCTTCCTCTCTTTCTTCTCTTTTCTTTCTATTTTCTCCCTCTCTCCCTCTCGCTCTCCCTATTCTCCCCCTCCCCTTCTATCTATGTTCTCTCTCTCTCTCTCTCTCTCTCTCTCTCTCTCTCTCTTTCTCTCCCTCTCTCCAATCTTAGTTCTGTTCTCCTTTATCTCTTCTTCTCCTTTCTTCTCTCTCTCTCTCTCTCTCTCGCTCTCTTTCTTCCTCTCTCCCTTTTTCTCTCTTCATCCCTCTCTTTATATCTATCTCTCTCTTTTCCTATTCCTCTTCCTCTCTTTCTTCTCGTTTCTTTCTATTTTCTCCCTCTCTCCCTCTCGCTCTCTCTATTCTCCCCCTCCCCTTCTATCTATATTCTCTCTCTCTCTCTTCTCTTTCTCTCCTTTCTCACTTTGTCGTTCTTTTGACCAGGGAACTGAGCACAGTGGCCTATGCAGCACAGAAGGCTTGGCTGGTCAATGCCAGCATGAAAGAAAATATCATCTTTGGTAACCAGTTCTTGCCTGATCGGTGAGTAAAGCATGTTTAACCAGTCATTGTTTAAGGCAAGGGAAGGCCTTCTGGTCACAGTTATTAAGCTGATCTTTTTCCCATTCCCGACATTCCAGTGTCTTACCATTTATTTTATGTATTGAATAATATAACATTTTCTTTTGTTATTTCATATGCATATAAATAAGAAAAAGGGCAATTTATTGGATGAGTGCATGAGAAATATATGGATAAGTGTAGTGAAGCTATTTGTCTTTACTGTCACATTTTCAAATGAATAACATATTTGAAAGAAATATTTTGAATCTGTCTGATAGTATTATGCTCAGAATTGTGCATGATCAAGTATACACATACACATTTTATAAGGCATACAATCAATTTCTATTTAAACTTGTGAGCTTTATCAATTGTACATTAAATTGTTGCTCTTTGTTATACAGGACCCTGTACAGGTAAAAAATTGTTTTTTTGTGACACATATATTTGAATACTTCAGGAGAAAGCATATTGCATGAATAGTTGATACATAAATAGACCTGTGGTATTGTTTTGGGTGGCTAACAAATGTCAGTGCTCTTGTCCATCCATGCCTACATAGTTATGAGAAGGTAATCAAAGCCTGCTGCCTGCAGCCTGACATCGACATCTTACCGGCTGGAGACGGGACTGAGATCGGAGAGAAGGGGATCAACCTCAGCGGTGGACAGAAGCAGAGAGTTAGTGTAGCCAGGGCCATGTACAGCTTCAACAACATCGTCATACTGGTCAGTAGCACTTCTACTTTCTTCTGTGGGATTTCCTTTTGTAAGCTTGGGAGACCGGGCTGGAATTTAAAGGGAATTTCTCATAAAGGGAAGAAATTGATTTTGTTGGTTGATTTACATATTTATGGAATCAAACATTAACATGATTAAAATCTGGGTGTTGTAGATATATAGACGTATCTCAATAAAGTCAGTCTTGGGTATATGACCAAATGTTTGTTCTTCTCATGGCTCAGTCAGTTACACAAGACCTCTTCACTTTGGTTGCCTTTCATATGATGAGTACAGGTGTTTAGTCAAACATTTCATCGAATACATCAGCTGAGGACATACCAGACATGTCTCGGCATTAACTCTTTCTCTGCCAGAGCGAGATGTGCTCTATGGGTTTGTGTGCAGTGCTGATGCAAAAATGTCTCGATGGCACTCAAAGAGTTAGTCAGGAGAAAAGCTTTACTCCCTTCTCTCATTTCTCTTGCTTACTACAAGGAGCTTAACATTGCTTAAATGTAGTGTACTGTACCAGGAAGACAAAAAGGCTTTCAAAAGGTGATCGTGAACATTTTTCTTGACAATGGTCTTAAATTCATGTATTGTCCGTTTATAAAAAAATTGCTGAAAGTCATTTGCACTAAAATTATCCACATTTGTAGTATCTCTAGCCTATTTCTCTCCGCTGCTGAAGGAAGGCCTCCTCATCATTTTTCCATTTTGATCTATCTTGTGCCGTTCGTTTCCATGTCATACTACCATATTCTCTAATATCAACAATCCACCTCCAACTCTGCCTGCTTCTTCTTCTGGTGTTAGCCCTGGGGGTCCAGATGGTTAGTTTATAAGTCCATCTATCATCTTTCCTCCTGGCCAGATGACCAGCCCACCTCCATTTCTTTGATTTAATTTCCTGTACTATGTCCCGTACTTTAGTTTTCTTTCTGAAATCCTGGTTTCTAACTTTGTCCCTCTTTGTGACACCAATCATAATTCTTTCCATAGCCCTTTCGGTTACTTCGAGTAACATTTGTAGTTATTAGTGATTAAATCATAAATCTTCAAATTGTTCGGGCCGAACATTTCAAGGATTTGTGATTTAATTACTAATTACTAAAAATGTGGATCATACAAGGACAAATAACTTTCAGCAAGTTTCTAAAATGGACAATACACAAATTTAAGAAGATTGCTCATGATCACCGTTTGAAGGCCCTGTTGTCTTCCCAGTACAGTATACTCCCTTTAACGTTGCTCACGGTAAAATTTAAGGGGCTTTGTGAACCCTCGTCCAGTTACGTGTCATGATTTGTCATGTAACTGTAGTAACCAATGTGATGTAGCTCAATTGCCCCCCTATAAGGAATTTGAAGTTTATTCACAGCCTGTTATTGTTCGGACAGCACCTTATGCATGAGTCATGCTGCTCAGTATCTGAGTGGAGAAAAACCAACCTGCAAAAATACGGCTCTGTTAAAGGGAATACACTGTACTGGGAAGACTGCCGAAGGTCTTAAATTCATGTTTTGTCCATTTTAGAAACTTAATGAAAGTGCTTTGCCCTCAAATAATCCCCATTTCAAGTAATTAATGATTAAATCACAAATCCTCAAAATGTTCGGCCCGAACATTTTGAAAAATTTGAACATTGATCACTAATTACACCAAATGTGGATCATTTGAGGGCAAATGATTTTCAGCAAGTTTCTAAAATGGACAATACACGAATTTAAGACCATTGGTAAGAAGATTGCTCAAGATCACCCTTTTGAAGGATTCTTGTCTTCCCAGAACAGTGTCTTCCCAGAACAGTATATTCCCTTTAAGAGTAAAGAGTGGGTTAAGTCTGTATTGGGGATGTGAAGTAACATGGTTGTTGATTGTTGTTGGTGTTGTTGTTGTACATTCCTTGTGCAGGATGACCCCCTGTCTGCGTTGGACGTCCATGTGGGCAGCGACATGTTCTACAAGGGCATCATGGAGTTCCTGATTGAGAACCAGCGGACTGTGATCCTTGTCACTCATCAGGTTCAGTACCTGGAGCATGCAGACATGGTCAGTCAAACAGAGTGTCTCTCTAGGGCCATTCTCATTGGACTTAAGAAATCGCGAAGTTATAATGAAAGTTGCCTAGCAACCGTGACAACAGCCGTCCGAAACTTCGCATGAAACTTCGCAAGTCAGAGCGCGATTTTTCTAACTTCGCACCGTAACTTCACGATTTTTTGCAATGAGAACACACACAGCAAAAAATCGCGAAATCGCGTAGTTCGTTCCGAAAAATTGCGATTTTTCTAACTTCGCTTAACTTCGCGATTATTTGGTGTAATGTGAGCACAGTTGTAAAATTTTGAGATTTTTAACTTTGCGATTTTTTGTAATGAGAATGGCCCTTCTGAAGCACTATCATTAATGTCCCTGAATTACAACCAGGGTGCTGTGATTCTTGAAAGGAAATGAGAAATGACAATTAAGGGCCTGACAATCTTTTCAACCACTATTCTTAGCTATGAGGTTGATGCAAAAATCATACAGATATTAAAGTATGGATGATTTGTTTCAAATCTTGATCAATTTATCTGACTGGTTGCATTGCCAATATCAGTTGCCCATAGTTCTACACAGGAAGCTCATTCACTAGGCCCTGTTACAGAGCTGTCAAGTAATACTAGTTTTCAATATTTCATACTGAATTGAGAAGAATTCTGAAGGTTTCATACAAAATACTGATTTCATAAGTTCTAGTTCATGGGTTGTTCTATTGTCATTATTTGAAAATACTGATTTATCCATGAAAATACTAATTTTCAGCCTTTAGAATACTGACATGTTTTTAGGTTGGCAGCCCTGCTGTTATATATAGATCATTAATTGTTGTATCTTGCCTTTTAATGGTAACTACCATGGGAATGGCCAATGAACCATTAATGATAGGGTTACACCTACTTGAAAACCTACATTGCAAGAAGGCCTTTGTGTGATATTTTTGCAGGTATATAGTTTTCTTGCTGGGCTACGCACAAACAAATGATACCCCGTAGCAGTAGTTCATCGGCAACAAAGTGAAGTTTGCCTTGCACAATTTCAGTCAAGATAACGATGCCCCCTTTGATAAAGTGGATCTTGTTTGCTCCATGGAACAGGGATGACAGGACCCTGGTTTCAACCCTCTATTCCATATATTTATATATAGCTATGAGAGTGGCCATGTGCCACTCTTGGACTTTACAATTCCAAGCGACATGTATACTGGTAGTCCAGCACATATAGTCATACACATCGATGACCATCCATAATTCCTGCATACGCCATATATAAGTCTAATTTCGCGAATCGGACTTTGTGACAACTACGCAAAGTGTTAAATTTGCGATCATAGATTACTGTATAATAGTAGTACATGTGCTTGCGCACATCATATTCATATCAGGATCAAAGTTAATAGCTTTTGTGTGTTGTTAAATTTGAGATTAGCACACGACTGGCGAAGTTTGAAAACAATTTTAAAAAGCAGCGAAATATATGGCGTATGCAGTTCAATGTTGATTAACCCTTTGTGTCCTATGCAAAATGGCACTCTCCGAGATTTTTGTGTTTATCTGTGAATAAATCCGCATGTGGCACGGAAAGAGTCCAAGTGACACGGTGTCCGCTTCTCCATGCTTGCCTTCCTAGGTGCTGTACATGAAGGATGGCCTGATCAGGCACCAAGGGACAATGAAAGAGATCGGGAGCAGGGACCCCGCCCTCATGTCCTCCTGGAACGTCACCATGAAGGAGATCACCGAGTCGGAACCAGAGTCGGAAGACGAGACCAAGACGGCGGAGGAGAGGAAGAAGCTGATCAGACAGGTCTCCCAGACGGATGAAGCCCGCATGAAAGGTACGAGATATTCCTTTGTCTCTGATTTGACTCTCGATTGTGCTATGTCAAAGTAGCTGCTCCATGGAATTAATGTGTATTGTTGATGAATCGATGTGAGTAATTCATAACAGCCCACTGGCCGGCAATTACGGGTAATCCACCAATCAAAGGGCCGCTTGTAGGTTTGCATTGTTGGGCGGTAACAATGGCGAGCTACAAACAATCAACGAGCCGCTATGGCGTGTTGATACGGGGTGGTCGGGGAGTGTCATGGCAGCGTATCGTACGAATCCAAAGTTCGGGGATGTCGATGCCATTGTCTCGATTGAAATTATTTGGTTTGAGGCAGATATTGATGGCTTCCTTTACCCTACATGTGCATCAGTGCCGTTCTTGGGAAATGCACTGAACCCCATCACGGTCTGGTTGGTGCTGGTTATCCCAAGCATGTTCGGCTGCTGCTGAGCTGTTAGTTTGGTGGAGCCTGACATCCCTCTTATGCTCAGTGATTCTTTCAGATATCGTTCAGGCAGTTTCACCGATGTACATATAGGAACGGTCACACCCTTTGCAAGCAATATTGTATACAATTCTGTCTAATCTGTGTTGAGGGACCGGATCTTTGGGGCGTGTTAGTTGCTGTTGGAGGGAGGTCTCTGAATGGAAAAACCGTTCGAATACCGTGGCTTTACCATAGTTTATGAGCGGGTTTCGCTTAGTGTGCTGCACTGAACAAAGGGTATTTAAACCCCCTAACTACTACAACTTTGTATCACACCTGACGAAGTGTTGCAGTGGCGCACAAAACGTGATATTTTTAGATTCTGGTGACCATACATTGCGAGACAAACAATTATCAGTAGCGATTTAAATCCGCAATGAGTAACATATTTAGCATAACTATAGGTTTCTTTCAAAATCTGAAAGAGATAGTATCAATCTGGACGTTTCGGGCAGTGTGCTCTGTCTGTCATCCAAAAATAATTCGAAGAAACTAATGAGCGTGCCAAGTATTTGTGGGATCCGAAGGGATCTGAAATACCCCGAGAGTGTCCAAAACTGGCCAATAAGCATAGAGCGTATTGGCGCGAATGTATTGGCACGACCCGTAAGTTGGTCAGTTATTAGACAGAACACAACCACATGGTGTTACCGAAAGAAATTCTTGTTGCTACTATCTGGTTGCAGTGGCAGAGGCAGGCAAGGAGACTGGGAAGATCATCGAGAAGGAGGAGCGGATGCTGGGCTCTGTGTCCATGAAGTATTACGGGTACTACCTCCGCATGTTCAACCCCCCGTTCTTCATCTTCATCTTCACCTTGGCGCTCTGCCAGCAAGGCTCCCAGGTGATGACCAACTTCTGGCTCGCGTGGTGGTCTGACGCGGGCGCTAATCTCACCGCCAATGTGACCGAGGTGAGATTTGTTTCTAGGCTGCTAGCTTGGTGAACAGAATGAGTCTGAAAAATATCCCCATTTTTGTTATAGTTGTCTTGGTTTATGATATGCCATGGAAGAGGTATCCACCCAGCATACTTCATTTGATTTGCGTGCATGACTGAACAACAGACAACCTTTAAAAGACTAGGAGAGAAAAACTCTACTGTGACAGACATTATCATGAATTAGATTGAATGCCTATATTTCAAGCAAGATACCATAAAGAAAGTGCAGCAGAAATGTTCATTATACCAGGGCTTACTGTGAAAGTTTTGATGTGGTTGAGAGTTTTGTTCATGATTTAAAGCCACCATAATGAGTCTTAGTGCATTTCATGTGTTTGGCTGATTATTGACATGAATATGTCAGGCATTTCTTCACTTGTGTCAATTCCAATTTGAGTATGAAGCACAAGGTCTGGTGACCATACTTGGTAAACTGCAGAGAACCTTTTGCTCGTACTATCGTATATGATGTTGAAAACATGAATGAAGTAATCATACGACCTATGTGTGAGGAATAAGCATGGTCCAAATTTAAAATAAACTAAAATAAGATCAGATAGCTTGTGAAATAATGACTTTTACTTGTGTGGGAAGTAAAATTATTGATAATTAAAACTGAAAATAAAAGTGTTGATAATAAATTGTGCTGGAACTCTATTGTTCAAAGAATAATGAAACTCATTCACTACAAGCTTAAGTCACTATACTTACTACTAATTTTTTTCTAATGCTTCAGGCAGAAGCGGACGCCATCTTGAACGAGTACCTGGGAGGGTACGCAGGGCTCAGTGTTTCGTCCATTGTCTTGGGTCTCGTCTGGACAACTCTCCTTCTGATTGGCTCCCTTTATACAGCGCGCACCATACATGAGCGCATGCTGGAACGCATCATTCACGCACCTGTCAGGTATGGGTTATATTGAAGCAGCATCATAACATCTCTGATGTAATCTTTATGAATTTTGAATAATAATGTGTGACATTAAAAAAGCACATAACACAATCCTCTCTCTATTTATTGTCTCGCCCACCGGAGGTGAAGGCGAGACTAAGGGATCCAAATGGCGTCCGTCCGTCGTCCGTCCGTCGTCCGTCCGTCGTCCGTCGTCCGTCGTCCGTCGTCCGTCGTCCGTCACAAATGTTAAAGTTTACCTGCAAGACTCTCTTATGACAAATAACTTCACATGGGTTGCTTGGATTACAACCTAACTTGGGTCATAGATGCACTGGGGGTACCTTCATGTTATGGTGGCGTTGGAGGTCACAGGATAAGGTCAAAGGTCATTTGAGGTCATACGTTAAAGTTTACCTGCAAGACTCTCTTTTGACAAATAACTTCACATAGGTTGCTTGGATTACAACCTAACTTGGGTCATAGATGCACTGGGGGTACCTTCATGTTATGGTACCGTTGGAGGTCACAGGATAAGGTCAAAGGTCATTTGAGGTCATACGTTAAAGTTTACCTGCAAGACTCTCTTTTGACAAATAACTTCACATGGGTTGCTTGGATTACAACCTAACTTGGGTCATAGATGCACTGGGGGTACCTTCATGTTATGGTACCGTTGGAGGTCACAGGATAAGGTCAAAGGTCATTTGAGGTCATACGTTAAAGTTTACCTGCAAGACTCTCTTTTGACAAATAACTTCACATGGGTTGCTTGGATTACAACCTAACTTGGGTCATAGATGCACTGGGGGTACCTTCATGTTATGGTGCCGTTGGAGGTCACAGGATAAGGTCAAAGGTCATTTGAGGTCATATGTTAAAGTTTACCTGCAAGACTCTCTTTTGACAAATAACTTCACATTGGTTGCTTGGATTACAACCTAACTTGGGTCATAGATGCACTGGGGGTACCTACATGTTATGGTGCTGTTGGAGGTCACAGGATAAGGTCAAAGGTCATTTGAGGTCATACGTTAAAGTTTACCTGCAAGACTCTCTTTTGACAAATAACTTCACATAGGTTGCTTGGATTACAACCTAACTTGGGTCATAGATGCACTGGGGGTACCTACATGTTATGGTACGTTGGAGGTCACAGGATAAGGTCAAAGGTCATTTGAGGTCATACGTTAAAGTTTACTTGCAAGACTCTCTTATCACACATAACTCATCACATGTTGCTACATTGGCAATCAAACTTGGATGATGGATGCACTGGGGGCACCTGCATGTTATTGTGCTGTAAGAGGTCACATGATAAGGTCAAAGGTCATTTGAGGTCATACATTAAAGTTTACTTGCAAGACTCTTGGTGAAGGCTTCCTAACTTGTGCACAGAATTGTGTGAGCCTGTGTGAGCATTACTGATGTAGATTTAGGCAAACATTACTCATGCACATTTATGCAAATTTATTCAAAGTCACTATTTTGCACCTGATTTTGATGTTGTCTGTTTAAAGTTGCTTATTTATTTGTTTCAGTTTTCTTTTGCGTAGCAATGGAGATCGCGATATTTCTGGTTATTTTCGCAAGTGGGCGAGACACAATATTGCTAATGCCTTGTTGATTGATTGATTTCACGTTTTATTTAGTCAGGGTAGTTCTTTCAGTCTCGAGGGCTGCATTCAAAGGAATCTATATGCGGAGAAAAGAACAATGGAGTAGATGGGCAATAAAAGGACAAAAGAGATATATTTACATGTTACATGCAATGAGTTTATCATGCAACATTAGATAAGGTTAGCATTGTCGAATATCATCCAATATTTTGAATATGTATATAGCTGCATTCATACACAAGAATCTACATGAGTGTGGCATTGGTATCTTCCTCTAGGAATTTTTTTTTTTCTCATCTGTTCTTGTTCCAGAGAAGCATTATAATTTTTCTCAATTCAAATGAATTTATTCAATCTTATATTATTAATACTACTTAGGAAATAGTGATACTTAAAGTATTTACTGTATTTGGTAATGCACTCTCACTTCAACATTGAAATAAAATTTAATCCTATACATGTATGTTTGACTGTTGTCTTTTTCCCTAGTAATACCTTCAAATCCTTTTGGATTGCTGATGGTGATGATGCTAGTTATGAATAACCTGACCAAATCATGGTCATCCGATGCTTGGTAATAAGCGCTCAAATTTTCCTATGAATTCCCATGCTTTTTTTTTATCCTACTTCTTGTATTGTTTGATGTTTTTCATAGGTTCTTTGATACGACACCTGTTGGAAGAGTGCTGAACAGATTTGCTTCTGATATTCAAATCCTGGATCAGGTATGTTAATAAAGCATGCATTTTTCTCGGCTCTTTTTTTACAAGCTGCGTTTAGTTCTCAAAGGGGATACATTGTACAGGGAAGACAAAAAGCCTTCCAAAGGTGATTGTGAGCAATCTTCTTGCCAATGGTCTTAAATTCATCTATTGTCCATTTTAGAAACTTGCTGAAAGTTATTTGCCCTCAAATGATCCACATTTGTAGTTATTAGTAGTTATTAGTGATTAAATCACAAATCCTCAAAATGTTAGGGCCAAACATTTTGAGGATTACTAATTACTCCAAATGTGGATCATTTGAGGGCAAATAACTTTCAGCAAGTTTCTAAAATGAACAATACATGAATTTAAGACCATTGGCAACAAGATTGCTCACAATCGCCCAGTACAATATACCCCCTTTAATGTTTGAGTTCTCTTTAAGTTTTTAAATTCCTCTTATCTTTTGACATGATTGTTGTTTCTGAAAATGTTATGCAGAAAAGTTAAAGACAGAAAAATCCCCTTTCTGATTATGTAATTTTTTTTTGTTTCAAATTGTGAAATGATTAACTACCTAACATTAACATTACTTATGATTGCTTGTAGAAGAAATGTTCAACTTTTGACATTATCCTATCATCCTTTAATTTGTAGGGTTTAATCTGTCATACCTGTTCCAGTTATAATAAAGTTGTTCAGGTCACGATAAGCTTTCTATTAAAACCAGAAACACCATCCTTGTTGAAACAAAAGGAAGGCAAACTTGAGTTTGTAAAGAGGTGTTTTACTCAGTAAGTAAGAGCTCACTCACAATAAGCAGGAAGTGACCTCTCTGGGGACAGTAATCCTTTATTTCAACAGTGGTCACTTGTGTTGACACTATCAATTTTTCTATAGTTGATTTTCCTCTTCACTAACTCGCACATAAAAGACTTATGTGGATCTGTGCAGATTTGCACTTAGGCCGCTCCACCTATCGTGCAAATGTGCCATCGAGCCGCGTAAAGAGTTAATGAGCTCTTAAAATGCTAATGCATAGCACCCTCTTTGTTGACTGTTTTCTCGCTGACCAGAGAATGGGTCAGCTGTTGGCCCAAGCGATGCGCTTCACTCTGTCGGCCATCTCAGGCATCATAGTCAATGGGATCGTCTCGTGGTTCTTTTTGGTGGCCATCGTCCCCATTGCCATCTTCTACCTGCTGCTCATGAAGCTCTTCATCAGGACGTCCAGGTAACGGCCCAATCACCATCACTTGCTCCTTGTTGGCGCCCTGAGAGGGATTTATGGCTAAATTGTGGCCCATTCCATTGTTTATTTAATGTGCTGTGAAGAAAAATGCCTTCAAAAGGGTGACGGTGAGCAATCTTGTTACCAATGGTCTTAAATTCATGTCAAAACATTTCAAGGATTTCTGATATAGTCACTAATTACTCCAAATTGTGGATCATTTGAGGGCAAATCAACTTTCATAAAGTTTCTAAAATGGACAACACATGAATTTAAGACAATTGGCAAGAAGATTATTTGCTCTCAATCTCCATTTGCCTTTAATGGCAGTGATTTTCTTTTTCAGACAAAATCAAATTCTATGAACATTCCATCAGTTTGTGATGTGTGTCACAGAGAATGATGAGGGTATTGGATGTTGTCCCTTGCAGAGAGTGAAGAGAGACTTTTGAATATTTATAATATGTAAAATCATGTATGTTCTGTATGGGAGGGAATCATGGACAGTTTGTGATATGTATCACAGAGAATAATGATGAGGGTATTGTATGTTGTCCCTTTGCAGGGAGGTGCAGAGAGTGGAGAGCATCAGTAGGTCTCCCATCTTCTCCTACTTCTCAGAGACGCTGGGAGGGCTGCCCACCATCAGAGCTTACAGGTAAGCAAACAAAGGGTTTCCATCTTTCTTCAAAGTGATAAAGCGAGGTAAAAATGCCCCCACATCTGTTTCACACATATTGGCATCAAAACTTGTACAATTAGTTATGCATGACTTTTTGTTAGTGACATCACAAGAAGTAGAAAACAAAACAGACTTAGACACATGAGTAGACGTCAATTCAAGAAGTGCTTTTTTTCCCAGTGATTTTTTCCCATTAGCAACGGTTACATGTAATTTATATTGATTGTACTGTACTAGGAAGACAAAAGGCCTTAAATAGGGTGATTATGAGCAATCTTCTTCCCAATGGTCTTAAAGTCATGTATTGTCCATAGAAACTTACTGAAGGTTATTTGCCCTCAAATGATCCAAATTAGGAGTAATTAGTGATTAAATCACGAATCCTCAAATTGTTCTGGCCAAACAATTTGAGGATTTGTGATTTAATTACTAATTACTCCTAACTTTTCAGTCAGTTTATAGAATGGACAATACATGCATTTAAGACCATTGGGAAGGAGATTGCTCACAATCACCCTTTTGAAGGCTTTTCGTCTTCCCAGTACAGTATATTCCCTTTAAACACAAGACAGAAGTGCTTTACACATGCAGATTGCGTTTCATTAGCAGCGATTCATATATATTGATTGTGTGTTTTTCTTTGCTTTTGTTCGGTAGTTTCACCAACCAGTTCCAGAGGAATATCCTGAACAAGATTGAGACCAACAACACGGCCTTCATCTACCTGCAAACAAGCAACAGGTGGCTGGGAATAAGACTGGTAAATGAGCTTGTGTTGTCTCATTCTTACATCTGTGCTAAAGTAACCAGTGGGTTGGACAAGTGCAATTCTCCCTATCGCATATAGCTCTCCAAATCTGAACATGTGTGGCGCTCTAATTTTTTTACCTTCAATTCTTGGGACATGAACTTCCGGGTCACGAACATTCTATAGCCATCGTCTTGCTTGTGTCTTTTCATTCTTTCATTAGTCCATCCACAATCAATGTTGAGGTAGGCAAAAACATCGCCGTGAGTGATTGGTGGCATTTTTTCAAGTCCTTTGTCCATGTGTATGAAGAGGTATTAATATTACGAGGTTTATGAGGGTCGAAATTACAGCTTCTACTCATTATTGCGTGAATTGAATACATACCAAACTCTTATCGGAAGTATACGTCCCAAGAGCAATCAATCAGATATCGGTATTGGGAGGTGATGTCGGCTATATGCGATAGGGAGAATTCTTACGTTAACTCTATTTGGCTATGTTGCATGAAGCGGAAATAATTTTCTCAAGATGTAGGCTGAACCAATACTCCACAGTTCACTATGCATGATGATGTATGCAATCACTTTTTCTTTAAGTCATGTTAATCAAAAATTAGTTTGCAATGGAATGGAGATTTTACTTGGGCAGATTAACTACAAACTTCCTCTAGAGAGATGAATGTAAAGCATGAACTGAACTGAACTGAACCTAGTACCTGCATATCTAGTTTTATGAAACCTGCACACTGATTACATTTTCAGTAATGTTTACCTACACTCACTTGTTTTCTTTCAATGGGACATTTTCTAAATGCTTTGTTCTATGCATTGTATATTTTCAGTTATGTTACGCTGCACTCAATTATTTTCTGTCAATGAGATATTTTCTTGATGCTTTGTTCTACTTTATTGTACATTTCAGGACATGATTGGGTCGCTGGTGGTGTTCATTTCTGGTATGACCAGTCTCATTGCCTCTTCCCTCTCCAAAGATTTTGGTCCGAGTCTCGTGGGACTGGCTATCACGTACGCCATGTCTGTGAGTATGAATACACCCTTCTTTCCTTTGATTCGTACTGATATAGAAGGTCATGAACTAGGATACGGTACTGCCAATTGTAAATACTCCATACTGCAGATTTGAGTGGCATACTCAATGAATGAACAAAAAGTGGTGACACACTTTTTCTGCATTTGTAACGAAGTTGGCAGACGATGTTATGTTAGGGGGTTGTCCGTTTGTCCGTCCGTCGGTCCATTTGTCAGTTTGTCTGTCGTCTGTTCGTATCTCATTTATTAATAGCTAAAAAATACTTGACCAAAAATTTCATCAAACTTGGTGCAATGATAATATATGGCAGGGCAACTAACTGATTCCTGCTCAAATCCTGGATTCTAACTTTGTCCCTCTTTGTAAATCACTGCAGTAAACCGAGTACCATCTCTAAACACCCTTCCTGGATCCGCCGTCCCCCATTACAGTCTATGCTGACTTTTTCCCTTATTTTGTAGATCGCTGGGATCCTGAACTGGGTCATTCGCAGTTTTGCTGATCTGGAGATGTCCATGAATGCCGTGGAGAGGATCAACTACTACTCTGAGATCGACACAGAAGACTATGATGGTACGAGTATAGCAGTAGCATTTCACTGATTACAGATTTCTTTCCCACTCTATTACCACACATTCATTCATCTTTTACTTCATATGTTTTAGCCTAGGTACTAGACACTAGACACAACCCAGTATGTTAACAACTATGTTTGGTAACACAGACTACGTCCTTATGACATCATAGCTCCTCTTGCTTCTTCCCTCTTCCCCTCTGAGGAGCGAGGATGGGATTGGGGCATAGTCTGTGTTACCAGACATAGTTGTCAACAGACTGGGTTGTGACCATGCACCTCACAGCCTAGTAGCTAGGCTAATACTTCTTTTTTTTACCATTTTCTTTGGCCTTTTCCTGAAATCCTGAAGTGAAATAAGTCACCTTGCCCTTCCCACCTATAAAAGCTAATTAAATATTTCATGTTTCCTTGCATCTTCTTTTCTCACTATATAAAATACTGTTCAGCATAACTCCATACATAGCACAATGAAACTGATAAGGTTTCGCTCAACACTCTCTTAACAATTCGTGATGGCCATATCTTTGAGTATCCATTTATTTCTGTTTACTCCTTCTCATTGTAGACATGTCTGAAAAATGTATGAGTAGATTTAAAGAGCAGGAAAGTACAAACGCATTTGTATTACTTGCCAAACTTTCTACAGGCCTTCATATTTTGAGTGAAGATTCTCTAGTCATTGAAATTCCTCTCACTCTGGTTGTATTTTCCCTGCAGGCTCCCTGATACCCAATGCAGCCTGGCCTGAACACGGCCACATCGTGTACGAAAACGTCTCGGCTCGTTACGCCAGCGATCTCGATCCAGTACTGAAAAAGATCTCTGTTCACTTCAAAGCGGGTGAAAAGGTGAGGAATCGATAATGGTGGCGAGACTAACCTTGACCATAAAAAATTCAGAATATATTGAAGAGTCAATTACCCATTAAACATAAGTGATATACACCATGTTATTAAAGGGCATATACTGTACTGGGAAGACAAAAAGGCCTTCAAATGGTGATCGTGAGCAATCTTCTTACCAATGGCCTTAAAATCATGTATTGTCCATTTTAGAGCCTTGCTGAAAGGTATTTGCCCTCATTTGATCTACATTTGGAATAATTATTGCTCACGATCACCATTTTAAGGCTTTTTGTCTTCCCAGTACAGTATATGCCCTTTAACTTTGTGTATTCAGAAATGGTGATATGCAATTTAATTTCTCTTCAATTAGGTCATTGTTATCATTAGTACAACATATTTTCCTTTAATAATTGTATTCATCTATGGACATGGAAAAACTTGCATATAACTTTCAATATCTCAATGCATACAGGTGTGCTTCATGTAGATTATATGTACCTCAGAGTTCCATAGAGTAATTTGCTTGAATAAGCTCATTCTGAGAGCAAAAATTGGTCTTTATTGACCTGTTGTGAATCTATATTCTTGAAGAGTGCATTTCAGGGAGTATAACATATTATGACATCAACAAAGCACAGGAACAGATGCTTCATGTTTGTTTTGTGAGTAGGGTGAACTATATGATATTTGTTTCTAGCTCTTATGATTTCTGCTCTAAACTTGACTCTAGGTTTTAGATTCTTGTTTCTTGTAGTCCCATTAAATACATATGAGGCCATCAAATCCTACTACAGAAATGCTGTTTTTTTCATGTGCATGCTTAAAGATGGCCCGTCCCTTTTACAGACATCTGCAAACTTCATGAAAGTTTGCACATATTGGGATACCAACTATGAAATTTTAAGGTCAGAGGTACTATAACTACCGTAGAATAAATGAATATCTAACTAGTTTTCACTGAGATTTGACTAATTTTGTGGTACGAAAAAAGTTACCTCAGTCAATTATCGAAGATTTTGTCCTCAAAACTGAAAATTACGCTTTGTCGATTCCAGGGAAAGGTTATATAGCCACTCTCTCTCAAATGATGACAAAATCATGGAACTTTCAGATTTAGGTCCGCAAAAAGGGACGGGCTACCTTTAAGAGGTTACAGACCTGTAGCTAAAGAGGAAACGCAAGCTGGAAAACAGATCCACTCGTTTCCTTTTGAGATCGACCTTCCATTTTTTTCTTATCAAGAATGATAGCACAATATTTCTATCAAACAATATTCTGATTGAAAGTATTCCTCTTACACTTAAAATGTTTTCTCTTATGTGTGCGAATTAGATTGGAATCTGCGGCAGGACAGGGAGTGGGAAATCCTCTCTGACTCTCACACTTTTCCGCATCATTGATATGTTCCAAGGTGAGTTAAGCACAGCTACCAACCAGCTCGACAATGTAAATGGCAAAATACAATGATGCAATATAATAGACATAACTACAATTTTTTAGATTTTATTCAATTCTCAGTACGAACAGTGATTCCTGGTGTACAACTGCTACAAGAGTGTTTATTTGCTCCCTTCTGCTCTTTCCTCTCATGAAAACATATGTTTGTAAATAATTGTTTTATTTTTATTTACATTACAAATTTGGTATGGATCATTGTATAATGTTTTTTAACCAAATATTGTAGTAGTTGCCCTCATAATATTATTTGTTGACCTTGAGAGTATGATTTGGGTGGGCAAAGAAAGGTTGCTGGGTCTGTGTTGGAGTTGTGTTGGAGTTGTGTTTCCCATTCCCAAACAGCGCTGTTGCGTTCAAAATACATACAATCCCACGTGCTCCGAGATATTCTTCTGGCGCATGTCACATGATTTTATATTTCATAGTGGTTTAGCTTTTTCTAGGCTGCACCGGTAGATGCTAAAGCCTGTCAATCCCCTCAGGTTTGCATGGGGTCTGAATACCAGCTTATGGATGTTAGAGTTGTCCAGCACCATGAAGTCAACACATGGAAATCAATCTATCTGCTGTTTTCTTCTTCCTTCAGGGGAGATTGTGATCGATGGGCTCAACATCACTCGTCTCCCACTCAAGGAGCTGAGGAAACGCATCGCCATTATCCCCCAGGATCCCGTCCTCTTTACAGGCACCATCAGGTATGAACCTACTCCATACTCCCCCCCTCCCCCACTCCACATCCCATCCCACCCCACCCACTCCACCCACCCATTCCCCAGGATCCCATCCTCTTTACAGCCACCATCAGGTATTGACTCCACTGTTTAGCTGTGCTATTCATGGTGACTTTCTTCTTGTAAAACATTGTTTAACCCTTTGACTCCACTGTTTAGTTCTGCTATACAGGGAGACTTTCCTCTTGTACGACATTGTTTAACCCTTTGACTCCATTGATAGTACATTGTATAGCTCTCCTATTCACGGTGGCTTCCCTCTTGTAAGACATTGTTTAACCCTTTGACTCCATTGATAGTACATTGTTTAGCTGTGCTATTCAGGGTGGCTTCCCTCTTGTAAGACATTGTTTAACCCTTTGAATCCACTGTTTAGATGTGCTATTCAGGGTGATTTTCCTTTTGTAAGACATTGTTTAACCTTTTGACTGCATGGATAGTATATTGTTTAGCTATGCTATTCAGGGTGACTTTTCTCTTGTAAGACATTGTTTAACCCTATGACTCCACTGTCTAGATGTGCTATTCAGGGTGGCTTCCCTCTTGTAAGACATTGTTTAACCCTTTGACTCCATTGATAGTATACTGTTTAGCTGTGCTATTCAGGGTGACTTTCCTCTTGTAAGACATTGTTTAACCCTTTGACTCCACTGTTTAGATGTGCTATTCAGGGTGACTTTTCTCTTGTAAGACATTGTTTATAACCCTTTGACTCCACTGTTAAGTTGTGCTGTTCAGGGTGACTTTCCTCTTGTAAGAAATTGTTCAACCCTTTGACTCCACTGTGTAGATGTGCTATTCAGGGTAGCTTTCCTCTTGTAAGACATTGTTCAACCATTTGACTCCATTGATAGTACACTGTTTAGTTCTCCTATTCAGGGTGGCTTCCCCATTGTAAGACATTTTTAACCCTTTGATTCCATTACACTTTTTAGCAGTGCTATTCAGGCTGACCTTCCTCTTGTAAGACATTGTTTAACCCCTTGACTCTACTGTTTAGCTCTGCTATTCAGAGTGGCTTTCCTCTTGTAAGACATTGTTTAACCCTTTGACTCCAATGTTAAGCTGTGCTATTCAGGGTGAATTTCCTCTTGCAAGACATTGTTAAACCCTTTGACTCCAGTGATAAGCTGTGCTATTCAGGGTGACTTCCTTCTTTTAAGACATTGTTTAACCCTTTGACTCCACTGTTAAGCATTGCTATTCAGGGTGGCATTTCTCTTGTAAGACATTGTTTAACCCTTTGACTCCAGTGATAAGCTATGCTATTCAGGGTGACTTTCCTCTTTTAAGACTTTGTTTAACCCTTTGACTTCACTATTTAGCTGTGGTATTCAGGGTGACTTTCCTCTTGTGAGACATTGTTTAACCCTTTGACTCCCCTGTTGAGTTGTGCTATTCAGGGTGACTTTCCTCTTGTAAGTCATTGTTTAACCCTTTGACTCCCCTGTTGAGCTGTGCTATTCAGGGTGACTTTCCTCTTGTAAGACATTATTTAACCCTTTGACTCCAATGTTAGGCTGTGCTATTCAGGGTAACTTTCCTCTTGTAAGACATTGTTTAACCCTTTGATTCCACTGTTAAACTTTGCTATTCAGGGTGACTTTCCTCTTTTAAGACATTATTTAACCCTTTGACTCCAATGTTAAGCTGTGCTATTCAGGGTGACTTTCCTCTTGTAAGACATTGTTTAAACCTTTGATTCCACTGTTTAGCTTTGCTATTCAGGGTGACTTTCCTCTTGAAAGACATTATTTAACCCTTTGACTCTAATGTTAAGCTGTGCTATTCAGGGTGACTTTCCTCTTGTAAGTCATTGTTAAACCCTTTGACTCCAGTGACAAGCTGTGGTATTCAGGGTGACTTTCCTCTTTTAAGACATTGTTTAACCCTTTGACTTCACTATTTCGCTGTGGTATTCAGGGTGACTTTCCTCTTTTAAGACATTGTTTAACCCTTTGACTTCACTATTTCGCTGTGGTATTCAGGGTGACTTTCCTTTTGTAAGACATTGTTTAACCCTTTGACTCCAGTGATAAGCTGTGCTATTCAGGGTGGCTTTCCTCTTGTGAGACATTTTTTAACCCTTTGACTCCAATGTAAAGCTGTGCTATTCAGGGTGACTTTCCTCTTGTAAGACATTGTTTAACCCTTTGATTCCACTGTTAAGTTAACTGCATGGAAGGTATATTGTTTAGCTGTGCTATTCAGGGTGACTTTTCTCTTGTAAGACATTGTTTGTAACCCTTTGATTCCACTGTTAAGTTGTGCTGTTCAGGGTGACTTTCCTCTTGTAAGACATTGTTCAACCCTTTGACTCCATTGATAGTACACTGTTTAGTTCTCCTGTTCAGGGTGGCTTCCCCATTGTAAGACATTGTTTAACCCTTTGACTTCACTGTTAAGCATTGCTAGTCAGGATGGCATTTCTCTTGTAAGACATTCTTTAACCCTTTGACTCCAGTGATAAGCTGTGCTATTCAGGGTGACTTTCCTCTTGTAAGACATTGTTTAACCCTTTGACTTCACTGTTAAGCATTGCTAGTCAGGGTGGCATTTCTCTTGTAAGACATTGTTCAACCCTTTGACTCCATTGATAGTACACTGTTTAGTTCTCCTGTTCAGGGTGGCTTCCCCATTGTAAGACATTGTTTAACCCTTTGACTTCACTGTTAAGCATTGCTAGTCAGGGTGGCATTTCTCTTGTAAGACATTGTTTAACCCTTTGACTCCAGTGATAAGCTGTGCTATTCAGGGTGACTTTCCTCTTGTAAGTCATTGTTAAACCCTTTGACTCCAGTGATAAGCAGTGGTATTCAGGGTGACATTCCTCTTGTGAGACATTGTTTAACCCTTTGACACCACTGTTAAGCTGTGCTATTCAGGGTGACTTTCCTCTTGTAAGACATTGTTTTACCCTGTGACTCCAATGTTAAGCTGTGCTATTCAGGGTGACTTTCCACTTGTAAATCATTGTTAAACCCTTTGACTCCCCTGTTGAGTTGTGCTATTTAGGGTGACTTCCCTCTTTTAAGACATTGTTTAACCCTATGACTCCCCTGATGAGCTGTGCTATTCAGGGTGACTTTCCTCTTTTAAGACATTATTTAACCCTTTGACTCCAATGTTAGGCTGTGCTATTCAGGGTAACTTTCCTCTTGTAAGACCCTTTTATTCAACTGTTAAGCTGTGCTATTCAGGGTGACTTTCCTCTTGTAAGTCATTGTTTAACCCTTTGACTCCCTTGTTGAGCTGTGCTATTCAGGGTGACTTTCCTCTTTTAAGACATTATTTAACCCTTTGAATCCTATGTTAAGCTGTACTATTCAGGGTGACTTTCTTCTTGTAAAACATTGTTTAACCCTTTGACTCCACTGTTTAGTTCTGCCATATAGGGAGACTTTCCTCTTGTAAGACATTGTTTAACCCTTTGACTCCATTGATAGTACATTGTTTAGCTGTGCTATTCAGGGTGACTTTCCTCTTGAAAGTCATTGTTAAACCCTTTGACTCCAGTGACAAGCTGTGGTATTCAGGGTGACTTTCCTCTTTTAAGACATTGTTTAACCCTTTGACTTCACTATTTCGCTGTGGTATTCAGGGTGACTTTCCTTTTGTAAGACATTATTTAACCCTTTGATTCCAATGTTAAGCTGTGCTATTCAGGGTGACTTTCCTCTTGTAAGACATTGTTTAACCCTTTGATTCCACTGTTAAGCTGACTGCATGGATAGTATATTGTTTAGCTGTGCTTTTCAGGGTGACTTTTCTCTTGTAAGACATTGTTTAACCCTATGACTCCACTGTTTGATTGTGCTATTCAGGGCCATTTTCCTCTTGTAAGGCATTGTTTCACCCTTTGACTCCACTGTCTAGATGTGCTATTCAGGGTGGCTTTCCTCTTGTAAGACATTGTTTAACCCTTTGACTCCATTGATAGTATACTGTTTAGCTGTGCTATTCAGGGTGACTTTCCTCTTGTAAGACATTGTTTAACCCATTGACTCCACTGTTTAGATAAGCTATTCAGGGTGACTTTCCTCTTTTAAGACATTTTAAGACCCTTTGACTCCATTAATAATAGACTGTCTAGATGTGCTATTCAGGGTGGCTTTTCTCTTGTAAGACATTGTTTATAACCCTTTGACTCCACTGTTAAGTTGTGCTGTTCAGGGTGGCTTTCCTCTTGTAAGACATTGTTTAACCCTTTGACTCCATTGATAGTATACTGTTTAGCTGTGCTATTCAGGGTGACTTTCCTCTTGTAAGACATTGTTTAACCCATTGACTCCACTGTTTAGATAAGCTATTCAGGGTGACTTTCCTCTTTTAAGACATTTTAAGACCCTTTGACTCCATTAATAATAGACTGTCTAGATGTGCTATTCAGGGTGACTTTTCTCTTGTAAGACATTGTTTAACCCTATGACTCCACTGTTTGATTGTGCTATTCAGGGCCATTTTCCTCTTGTAAGGCATTGTTTCACCCTTTGACTCCACTGTCTAGATGTGCTATTCAGGGTGGCTTTCCTCTTGTAAGACATTGTTTAACCCTTTGACTCCATTGATAGTATACTGTTTAGCTGTGCTATTCAGGGTGACTTTCCTCTTGTAAGACATTGTTTAACCCATTGACTCCACTGTTTAGATAAGCTATTCAGGGTGACTTTCCTCTTTTAAGACATTTTAAGACCCTTTGACTCCATTAATAATAGACTGTCTAGATGTGCTATTCAGGGTGACTTTTCTCTTGTAAGACATTGTTTATAACCCTTTGACTCCACTGTTAAGTTGTGCTGTTCAGGGTGACTTTCCTCTTGTAAGACATTGTTCAACCCTTTGACTCCATTGATAGTACACTGTTTAGTTCTCCTATTCAGGGTGGCTTCCCCATTGTAAGACATTGTTTAACCCTTTGACTTCACTGTTAAGCATTGCTAGTCAGGGTGGCATTTCTCTTGTAAGACATTCTTTAACCCTTTGACTCCAGTGATAAGCTGTGCTATTCAGGGTGACTTTCCTCTTGTAAGTCATTGTTAAACCCTTTGACTCCAGTGATAAGCAGTGGTATTCAGGGTGACATTCCTCTTGTAAGACATTGTTTAACCCTTTGACTCCACTGTTGAGTTGTGCTATTTAGGGTGACTTCCCTCATGCAAATCATTGTTTAACCCTTTGACTCCAGTGATAAGCTGTGCTATTCAGGGTGACTTTCAGCTTGTAAATCATTGTTTAACCCTTTGACTCCACTGTTAAGCTGTGCTATTCAGGTTGACTTTCCTCTTGTAAGTCATTGTTTAACCCTTTGACTCCAGTGATAAGCTGTGCTATTCAGGGTGACTTTCCACTTGTAAATCATTGTTTAACCCTTTGACTCCCCTGTTGAGTTGTGCTATTTAGGGTGACTTCCCTCTTGTAAATCATTGTTTAACCCTTTGACTCCAGTGATAAGCTGTGCTATTAAGGGTGACTTTCCGCTTGTAAATCATTGTTTAACCCTTTGACTCCCCTGTTGAGTTGTGCTATTTAGGGTGACTTCCCTCTTGTAAATCATTGTTTAACCCTTTGACTCCAGTGATAAGCTGTGCTATTCAGGTTGACTTTCCTCTTGTAAGTCATTGTTTAACCCTTTGACTCCTAGGTTAAGCTGTGGAATTCAGGATGACTTTCCTCTTGTAAGACATTATTTGACTGGAGTGATAGTACACTGTTAAAGCTGTGCAACTCAGGATTGCTTTCTTCTTGTGGCTTCTTGTTAGACATTGTTTAACTCCTTGACTCCCTAGCCCACAATTCCCAGAGTCTGTGAAGTGTATATATCTCACTGCTATTATGTTTGTTTCTCAAAGCAACATCAAATGTAATTTCCAATTATTTTGCAATAAATTTGGATTAAAGCTCATGTTGATTCCTGGTAGCATAGAGCTGAAATTAGATAAATATATGTATAAACGAAAAGATCAAATAAAAGAAATCATCAAGATGCATGTTTCATGTAAAGAAAGAAAAAGTGTTTCTACATATTTCATTCAGCAATGTGAATTATATTGAAAACTATGATGAAACATGTTTACATGTGTATAGGCACTGAAGTCAAATGCCAGAGAATATTCATACTAATTATATGTGTGTACTGGCTGGATAAGCTTTAAGTGAGTGGATATTGAAGAGGAAGGGATCCCCCCCCCCCCCCACCCCTTTTCATTTTTTGGTGAGGGGGGGTGAGCTGGTACTTCATATGAATGCATTCTTTCTTCATTTAGTGCAGGTGAGAGGTTGATAAAATTGTACAAATAAATAAGGTAGGTGGGAGTCTGATTGCTGCTTATTTCACAAGGGATGTTGATCATGTCATGACTTTTCTTTTGCCCATAGATTTAATCTGGATCCACATGAAGAGAGAACAGATGCTGAAATCTGGGAGTCTCTGGAAATTGCTCAGCTCAAAACAGTTGTCACAGAACTCAACTTAGGCCTCGGTAAGAAAAAAAAAATCTAAATATATTTTAATATGCATATGTATATGTGCCAGCATGTCCAATTTGAATGTGAATAATGGATTTTGAGAAAATATGACTAGAAAGTTGTTTTATAGTGTTTTTGTTTGCATGTATGGATCTAAATGCACTAAGATATAAGGGAAGTATGATTTGTTTTGGATGGGTAACAGTATAAATTTTCACAATGATTTTAAAGCTATGCATTTATACATGCTGGAGAACTCAACACAAGAACAGGAAAATCAGTGTTCATGGTTACTCCTTCATGACAAACTGTCAGCCAGGGGGAGTTTGTCAATTTTAAATGTTTCGTTAAATCATCTAGAGTGATTATCAGCTGTTTTTGCCTCTTTTCTCTCTTTAAAAATTTGTTAAGTGTCTTTTTGATTAAAAAAATCCTAAGAGAGTGTATCCAATTTAAAATATTAAACTTGGCACTGAAATGAGAGTTGATATGTATGTATTTTTGTGGTGGGGGTTCTACAAAAGAAGTTCTTTGCTTATAAAATAGTTAATTGCTCAGGATTACATTTTTTTAGAAGATAAAGCTTGGCATCTCATCTCTAAGTAATTGTGTACATTTTTACAAACAAGTGATTAAGTTTGAGCATTACAAGAAAATATAGATATTAACGTCATGTCACCAGGTTATCGTACTATTCTTTCTCAATATGTAACTATCTATGGCCCACTTCATATCTCCATGCTAGATTCCCAGATCTCTGAGGGTGGAGAGAACTTCAGTGTGGGTCAGAGACAGCTCTTCTGTCTGGCCCGAGCCTTCCTCCGCAAGACTCATATCCTGGTCATGGACGAGGCAACCGCCTCCATCGACTTTGAGACGGTAAAGATGTCTTCCATCTCCCGTGCTCTCTTCCTTAAAGAGATACAGTCAAACCCGCCAATAAAAACCACTTGTCTGCAATACTTCAATCCATTCAGGGCTATGTTGCATATAGGTTTTCAACTCTTGTAACTTACCATCAATGGTAACTACTATGGCAACAGCTAATGAGCTCTCATTATTGCACCCATTGCCATGGTAGCTACAATTGATGGTAAGTTACAATAATTGAAAACCCTTATGGAACATTTTTTAAAGTAGCTTGCATTTAATTTAACCCGTTTATAAAGTCTGCTTTTTTCAGTTCCCTTGCTATGGTCGTCATAAACAGCTTTGACTCTTTTATCTGATGAGGTTATTTTGGTTCTTTGGTGGAATCAAGTATTACTGAATATTTCTATGAAGATGGATAATGACAAGGAAAGTCAGATCATAATGATTGAAGAATATCTGGAAATTGTGAAGCAAATGTCAAATTTGTTTAGAAAATAACAATAAAGATAAGTGTGTGACGAATCTCTGTGTCATAAAGGCTCTCCCGGAGGCATATGGAGAGTGGGACTTGTGATAGTACATTGATCTGCGGGTTACCACTGGATCAAGACCATTATTATCCATCCAATATGTGCACCATCTCCTATTCTAAGGAGTTTTTGTTTTGCCTTAACGCAGTCAACATGTGTTGTCTGGAAAACAAATGTTTGCTTTACCCTGGCTTTACTTTCCTTTTTCTTGTCTTTTTCCCGACAGGATCGCATTCTGCAAGAGGTGGTGGCAACCGCCTTCCAGGAGAGAACTGTGCTCACAATAGCAGTACGTATTTTCCTTGTTCTGAATCAAATTCAAGATGACTTGGGATAAAATACCATTCAGATGTTTTGTGGATTTCTCAGCTTAATGAAGTAAAATTTAATGTTTTACTGTTGATTAGTCATCAATTTCTTCAGAATTTGTTTGATTGATACATAAGTGAATGCAGATATCTAATAAGTGTTTAACTCTTTCTCTCTCTCTCTCTCTCTCTCTCTCTATCTATCTCTCTCTCTCTATCCCTCTTAATATCCCCCTCTCCTCCATCTCTCAATCTATCACTGTTCCTTCTCTCTTGCCTCACCCTCCTTCATCTCCTTGCAGCATCGTGTGTCGACCATCCTGGATTCTGACCGGATCCTAGTGCTGAGTGACGGTAACATCGAGGAGTATGGCCCACCGCAAGCTCTCCTTGCCAAGGAGAATGGTATATTCGCCTCTCTTGTGCAGAGCGGAAAATGAGAGATCATCTGCATATCGCTGCCCCACATGGCAACAAGAGCACAGACCTTTCTATTGTAAATAGCCTGTGCGATTGACAGTTCTTTCGTCCACTAGGTAAGAACCTTCAGGAGGAAAAATCAATTAAAATGGCATTAATGAAAGACAAGAGAACATTTCAAAAGACTGCCCAACATACTATCCAATTTAAAATGGGTATGTTACATCATTCTGCATAAATTGAGAGCTCTGATATATTTGTCTGTCTCTTTGCTCTATACCAGGGTAAGCTCTAAGCCTTGTTTCTGTGAGATTTGTGTTATGATTGCGCTGTACAAAATATGTGAGCTTTCTCTGTTAGTGAAGATATAAAAATAAGATAATGAAATTTATTCAAAATGAAATTATGCCTCATCTTTTCTCAAAAATACATTGATTATGAAAGATGGAAGCAAATTACAACTCATGAACATTTATTTAATGTTATATCTGAACTTAGTGACTGCAATATTGAAATTACATTTTAAAACTTATACTAACACTGTTAAAAATAGCCTGTATCTATGTTTTTATGTGTATGATTGCTAAAGCTACTAGGTTTTGTGTTATGATTGCACTGTACAAAAAAAAATTGAGCTTTTTCTCTGAGTGAAGAAATAGAAGTAAGCAAGATAATGAACTATATTAAAAACGATATGTTGCCTAATCTTTTCTTGAAAATACATTGATGAAAGATGGAAGCAAATTACAACTCATGAATGTTTTTCTTATGTGCAACATATATAAGCTGCAATGTTATATCCCAACCTACTGACTGCAATATTGAAATTACATTTTCATTTATACCAACACTGTTGAAAACAGCATGTATCTAATAATGTTTTCATGTGTATGATTGCTAAGGCTACTAGATTTTATGCAAACGTGTGCCATAGCTGTGATTAAGTATACCTCTGAAATGATTGAATTCTATAGAATGCTGCAGTTGAAGCCACCCCCCCCCCCCCCCCCCCCCAGATTCATGGACTTATCTTGTGTGGTAGTAAATTTTATGGTAACAGTGTAATCCTTGCTCAGTTTCTCTTCTATGAAGAATATAAACCTGCTTACACTGTTAGTAGTGGTTTCACTTTTGTGAATTCTGTGTATAAACAAGTCATGTTAATTTACAACACAGTTTAGCAAGACTATCCCCACTTTAGTAGTTTGCCATGTAAACTGTATGCAAACTATAACTGACTAAAGCTGTGACAACTTTATGGAAAGCATAATGTGTTGTATGGCATTCAAATTCATTTCTCAAACAAGAAACAACATTTAGGTTGTGAAAAAGGATTGGATATGTCCCGGTCTTCATTGGAGGAAGGGGTAAATATTGGATTTTCTTGTCATTCTACATTGCTTTCATCGCAGATAAATCCTTAACATGATTGTGATTCCTGATAAAGAGATCATGAAATGATATGTATTATGAAATGTTCAAATGTTGAAATTAGAATTATGTGATATTTTTGTAATCATGTGGAAAGAACTCTTTGAAAGTATCAGTCCCGTTATCGTCCAAGCGCCTTTATGACACTACTAGTTCCATGTTACAAATACTATATTTTTTACTGTATTTTCATTTTTTTAATTTTCATTCACCTTGTAAAACACAACTCATTCTAGTAAGCTAGTACAAAATATCATTCTAATGTGCTTTAATATGATTTTAAGGAAAGAACTTACTTTTATGTTTATTCCTTTTTGCCATGGATGAGGTATATTTTAGTTTTGTGTACAATGATTTTGTTTGAAAATGAAAAATTGTGTCTGTATATACTGAAATAGATTATATTTCCAATATGTAATGAAAGCAACTCATGGCCTTTGAAATACAAAACTGTGAGCAGTTTGATTTTGATTTTGATTTTCAAGTGTAAATTTACATTCATGATTTCTATGATACAGATATTTTTGAAAGAAAAAGAATATGTGATAGTATTATGATGTTTAATCCTTTTCAACTTTGCTTTTTCCGTGTGTAACTTAACTTGGAATGGAACGCATAACCACCGCAAATTTAGGCATGTACACCACCTATGATGTAATCTATATTTGCATAAAATTGTGTTTTTTCAATGAACCAAAATCTATTTAAAATGTATGAAAAATGTATACTGTTAAGTTTTGAATCCCCCCCAATCATTTAATTCACCTGATATTAGTTAAGAAGTATTCATTTAAGGTATTTAGATTCTGTATGATTTGAAAGATAAGTTGGTGACATGCAAAATGCAAAAGCCCCATTTTCCCCTTTGTTCTTGTTTTTTAATTAGATCCTACAGCATACTTATGTTTTATCATTAAAACACCCTAATCAATTGCAGTGATCATTACAAAATTTGCAAAATTTAGGGTGAAGTACATGTATTTTCACAAAAGGTGATGTGGTGTTGTAACGTATCCCCAGTCATTGCCATTTTGGTCTCATAATTTATGCAAGACTTCAAAAAAGTGTCATGAAATCACTTTAGAACAATTCGGTGAAATGTTGAGGGTGCATAAGGGTGAAACAGCCATTGTAATTTTTGAATGAAACATGTTATATTTGCAAAATTGCATGTTCCTTACTGTCTTAACTTTGATTAATTGATATATAATGTCAATATGTAGAGTGTGTACATGTGTTTTGATGTGGGAAAGGAAGATTATATGTATGAACAGAGTGTTATTCTGTTTTATATAAAGTGGAAATGAAATATAAATATAAAATGGAAATAAAATATAAAAAAAAATGTAATTGAAATGAATGTAGGGATGGGCATTATGTTGTGCTTACTGTTAATAATCAGAATTAATGGAGAAAAGTCAGTACTCAGATGTATGAAGAGTTATTGTGTGAGCAAAATTATTGTGGAAAGACAACAATAAATGAATGCTAGAGTTCAACAAAATGCAGATGTGTTCATTCTCTCCATGCCTTTTGACAATTATTGTGTCTTACTACCAAATCATCACCAAGAAACAAATACTCCAGGGCTCAGTAATGGTGGTCCCTTCAAAATTGTGCTCCCAAATTGTCCGAATTGGAACTCATATGGGAATATCTAATCCGGCAATTTCTTTACTCTGTCAGTACAAGAGTTTGTATTATTAAATCATTTTAGGCATTTTGAAATGCCTCTTTAACATTCAGAAATGAATTCCAAGAAGGTTAGACGGCAATTTTCTCCATAATACCAGCACAAGAGACGGTGCTATTATTTGATTATTTTGCTTCCTGCTCGGCCCATCATCAAGTCTTAATGAGGGATATGAAACGAGCAAACACTGCCTTCAGCTTGAGTGATATCTATCTGCATTTGGTTATTCCATCGGTGGATTGTCACCATTTCCTTTGGGGCTGCACCTTGGGAAATAGTACAATGAAAGTCACCTCGTGTGGAAAGATTTCACTGGCTTCTCTCAATGCAGTATATATTGATATACTACTGTCCCCAGTTTACACCCATTACAAAAACACACAAACACTCGCACATAGATTTGTTAACTCTTGAAAGGACATAAACACATAAACAAGAAATATTTTATATTTCCTTACAAGTAGCGAACTGGCATTATTTATTGTACTGATAAATTTGATACAAATTTGCTCTTACACATTATGTTTAATGCTGACAACTTGTGTGTTGCATAACGGCATTTATGCCATTACTGATTCTATCAAGAATAGCTGCACACACTCCCCCCCCCCCCCCAAGAAAAAAATAATAATAAAATAAAATAAATAAAAATGAAATAAAAATAGCAATAAAAGATGGTGCAATATTGAATATAAAATGTATCAATACATCAAAAGGTTTTGAACAGTTTGTAGGAAGTGACAGTCCTTAAGCAAAAGTATTGCACAAAATCACCTCATGTAAAGTTATAAAGCACAAGAATATTAAAGCATTTCAAAAAGATATATAACCTAACACAATGACCTTTCAAATAAGAGATTGATAACAACTTGCAAGACATATTCTGCCTTTTCTGATGAACATAATCAGATCTATATCTATGCTAAGTTATTTTATTGTTGCGCAAATGAGAATTGCGTTTTATCCCCGGCACAACACATTTCCATTCGAGGCATTTGAATCAACTATTAAAGCAACTTAAGATTGAATGGAGATCCCATGTAATATCTTTTCTACCATTACATGATCAGTATGTCCAAAGAATGCAGAATTTACCACAGCATGATTGAAAACAATGGCAAAAGAATACAGAAGTATGTGCCAGTGTTTTTTGGGGTTTTTTTTATTTCTTCAACTTTGAATCAATATTTGTTTTTATAATGATTATTGTACTTCAGTGTTCTTGTTTCCACATGTATGGCCATCATGCGTAACGAAGCATGTCCTGTAATCGGCTTAAAACTTAAAATTTAACCTTGTGTGTGTGTAATAACCATGGAAACGAAGGTACATGTAATAAACACGCATTTACTAGAGAACTTCTCACATATAAAAATATCCCTACTGCAATGTACATATACATTTGCAAAATGTGTATGTGATCTGTTGATTAAAGAATGATATCCCAACCAATTATAAAGAAAACATGAAATATGACTTTTGATACATGAAATGCAAATGCAAGAACAAGGGTCATGTAAAATATGGTCAGTAATACCATACTTGCAGAAAACACAGATGTAATCCATTCTGAATTGGACTGATAATTAGATACAAACAAATTGTAAGTATATCCAATATCTTTGGAAGGTTAAATTCTAATCAAACTCCAACACAAATCACAAATGGAGTAGAAATGGTGCACCTTGAAATCTCTTTCTGACAAAAGCAAAAAAATCATTAGAAAAGGAGAACCAGACAGAAATATTCATGCCATTCGAAATAGCACTGATTACATAGGAAGTGGTTATATTTCAGAATCACAAGAGGCATCAAAAATGTTTACAAATAGTTTTATTTTCATTGAAAGTTCAAATATTACAAGACATGTTCAGATTGATAACATTTCCACCAGCCAGTGTCGCATAGTGCTTTTGACCCCGTTTTATAAAGAATTGCAATTGATCGCAACTTGCCTTACTTTTGATATCAATTGGAACGCTGTACATTAGAGATAGGGCATTGGATTTGCGATTGATACAGATCAGTCACAACTCTTTATAAGACCGGGACCTGGAATAAGATACGGTTCTCAAACTTGTAACATCTATAGAGAGATCATCCCTTAATATCCGCATACCAGTTCTTTCTCTCCAGGACAAAAATCTGTGGTTCAACGATAAGTTTTGGGAGCTGCGTCACCAGTTCCCTTATGCTCCCTGGCCTCTGAAGCCCAGTGTATCCCTTGGCAAACGTGAGGGTGCGGTGAGACTTCCTGTACCACGCCAGATCCTGACTGTCCTCGGCGGACGCCCCGATGCAGAGGTGCGAGTATTGCATCATCTCTGGTCCCCCTGGGGGCAGATCTTCTGTCTTGTTATACCTGCAGGGTAGAATCAGAGAATTACCAAAATGGACAAAGTGTCAATCCTGAGTACTTAATATCAGCCCTATCTGACGCAAACAATAACATTTGGCTATTTCCATATAACTAATGTTTCTTTTTGTGACTTAGAGTTGTAAGTGTATCAAATATCAATAATATCAATGCACTTGCTACCATAACTAAATAAAAAATACAAAATGAGTTTAATTTTAGAGCTCAAAATGGACTTAAAGATTCAAAAGCCATTTTCCATCTTTATACACATATTCAGAAAACGTTCAAATGTAGAGCAGACGAGCAATAAACATAATAATGCGACATTTTTAAACCTACATGTAATACGTGTATTCGCAAAATTAGTGTCAAGTTCACATACCGGTACACACACCAATTTCAAATGATATCCCGATAAAACCAAGCACTAAGGTTCAATATCTAATCTCTATTGGTACTTACCTCCATTTTGAATTGAGCTGAGTAAACCTAGACACACCAGTTTGTGCTGTGGCCACATCAATGTGTATATGGACATTACCTGTCAGAGGGAGGAAAATAAAGGAACAAAACTGCATATGAATTACGCCTAAAATCAACTTCCTTCTGAATGACCAACCTAACTTCACATGTTATATTGATCAATTAATGGACATTACCTGTCAGAGAAAGGAAAATAAAGGAACAAAACAGCCTATGAATTACCACTAAAATCAACTTCTTTCTGAATGACCAACCTAACTTCACATGTTATATTGATCAATTAATGGACATTACCTGTGAGAGAAAGGAAAATAAAGGAACAAAACAGCCTATGAATTACCACTAAAATCAACTTCCTTCTGAACGACCAACCTAACTTCACATGTTATATTGATCAATTAATGGACATTACCTGTCAGAGAAAGGAAAATAAAGAAACAAAACTGCATATGAATTACCACTAAAATCAACTTCCTCCTGAATGACCAACCTAACTTCACATGTTATATAGATCACTTAATTTTCTGTCAATCTTCCTTCATTTTTTAAAATTAAGAATGAAAATGGATAATACTTCAGAGAACAATGATAGAACTAGAGCAATTCGACTGCCACGCAGTCGATAAATATGCCTCCGCCTCTTTGCTATTCTCAGAAAATGTGTATGTTTGGTGGGCAATGTACCATTGCTCCTATGTGAAATGAAAATATCACATTTTCTTTTTTCAAGTTTAGCAAAGTTTGTTCATTGACTTTTGACCTCTTATTTCTTTGACTTCCAATCTAACCAGTCTGTCTAAATCCATTCTTGCATCAAGTTTATTTAAAATTAGCCAATTTGAGGTGAAGTTTATTGACCTTTGACCTTTCAGGAATTTTACCTAAACTTCACCAGTCTACCTCCATAAAGTGATACATCTCTGTAACTAGGTTTGGTTTGAATTGAATCATCAGTATTGGATTCAATATGAAAAATATCTATTTGGGGGCAATTTTTAGCCAATTTTGGCAAAGTTTATTGACCTTTGATCCCCGAACTTTGAGAAATTTCACCAAAAATGTCATCAGTCTAGCAGTGATCCATCTTTGCACCATGTTTGGTTGGTATTGCTCCATTGGATTTGGATATATTTTAAAAATCACTTTGGGGGCAATTTTTAGCTAATTTTTGGCAAAGTTCATGGACCTTTGACCTTTGAACTCTCAGGAGTTTTACCTAAACTTTCACCAGTCTACCTCCATGAAGTGATACATCTCTGTACCATGTTTAGTTAGAATTGTGACATTGGATTTGGATTTGGAATTATTGTGAAAAATATCAATTTTTGCAAAGTTCATTGACCTTTGACCTCTGACCTTCCAGGAATTTCACCAACAATGTCACCAGTCTACCCCCAAGTAGTGATCCATCGTTTCACTATGTTTGGTTGGAATTGCACCATTGGATTTGGATTTATTGTGAAAAATTTAAAGTTTGGGGCAATTTCTAGCCAATTTTGGCAAAGTTCATTAACCTTTGACCTCTGAACTTTCAGGAATTTTACCAAAAATGTCACCAGTCTATCCACTAGTAGTGATCTATCTTTGTACCATGTTTAATGGAAATTGCATCCTTGGATTTGGATTTACTGTGAAAAAGGTAGATTTTTGGCAAATTTTCACAAATTTCATTGACCTTTGACCTCTGACCTTTCAGGAATTTTACCAAAAATGTCACCAGTCTATCCCCAAGTAGTGATCCATATTTGTACCATGTTTAATGACAATTGCATCCTTGGATTTGGATTTATTGTGGAAAAGGTCATTTTTGGGCAATTTTTACAAAGTTCATTGACCTTTGACCTTTGAACTCAATCAAATTTGACCCCAATTTTACACACCTCATTAGTTTTATGCAATACATACATGAAGCAAGTTTGAAGCAAATCTGCTTGATGGTTCTCAAGATATTGCCTAAACGGATTCGGGACGGACGGACGGACGGACGGACGGACAACCCGAAAACATAATGCCTCCGGCCACTTCGTGGCGGAGGCATAAAAACTATAAATACATTTTAATGTTCTAAATGGTGAATTAAAATCAATTAATATTTGAATTAAGAATAAAATGTATACTAATGTAGAGAACAATGAAAGAAAATATATAAATTACATTTCAATGCTCTAAATGGTGCACTGAAATCAAAATTGCATATAAATCAGAAAATTCGAACAGATTGATAAAAGTTTAAGAAAAATTAGACATATTTTCATTTTGAATGATGTTGAATAATGATGTTGAATGATGCATAAATAATACACAGATCATCACTGATCTAGATGGCAGAGGTCTTTAAACATTATTTCCTCATACTGGGAAAATATGTCAGATTTTTCTCCATCTTTTCTACCCAGTATCTGCTTCATTAATTTTTCTCCCAGCATCGAACTTAACTTGTTATCAGAACTTAATTTCCCTATAACACTTTTTCTGCCAGACTCCGCACTGCCCTATGGGAATGGTATGTTCCAGTACAAGAATGCCTCAATGGTGCATGAGTTCAATCACTGACCTGCACTAGCAGGGATGAGCTGATGGACTTGCTGCATAACAGCGCCCCCTGCATAGTTGTGGCGTGAGACCTCCAGCATTAACGATGTAGCGACAAGATTAGCAGCAAAGTGTGCAAGGACGCCTGCTGCCATCAGCTTCATGAAGGCAGACTTCCGAACATTTCTAAAACTATGGAGGAAAAAAAAATGATAAAACAAGGAAATTGATTGATACTCCAGATAAAGCAGAAATTATAATCATAATCATAAAGTTACATAATCAAAGTTACTTACATAGTGGAAATTGTGTCAGTTACAAATTAAAAAATGGTTTACTTATTGTGAACCTGAAACACATGCTACCACTCTAACCTCTGTCCTTGGGAACAAGTGCAACCCCATGAACATGACTAACCCAGTGTGTGCTGTGACAAACCTTCCCTGTTTACTAGCCCTCATTGATGACCCCCCAACTGACTACTTCAGGTGACATAAAAGATAATAACAAAACACTGTTTAGCAGGCTAGTGTCAGGCACTCCCAATGTGAGTCCCTGTTATGATCACTGCTGTTTGCTCTACCAACATAGTTTAGAACCAGATGTCTTGACAGCATGCTCATTCATATGACATCACACTTCAGTACTATGTTTGCCAATCACACATCACTTGATCCATATCGTACTCACATATAGGCTATAGCCGATGCAGCGCTGACATTAAGCATGGGCACCACATAGATGATGAAACGGAGCTCCTTGTGGGGCAGAAAGGAGTAGAGGAAGACGAAGCCCAAGGGCGGGGCCAGAAACCATGGTAACCTGCGGTCCAGGAGACAGCCCAGGGGTACGAGGGCCACGCTGGTCCATAGGGCCCGGGGGATGGCCGAGTAGAAGTACCACAGGAACGGGGATGTCTGAGGGGCTAGGTCAAGGAACGTCAATGGTGCATGCCTTTCTTTCGGCAAACTCTGATCCTGGGATTAGCATGCTCAGTCCCATATGCAAGAAACTATGTTGCTCTAAGCATGGGGATGCAGGTGCTTGGTACTGAGAGGATTACAGAACCAAATTCTACTAAAATCATTCATGTATAATCCTGACAGATGCCCAGACTTTCAGCAGAGCATGACCATGAATCAAAAGGACCACTTTCCAATGAACTAGCGCTCTTTTGGAAGAGTTTGGGATTATTGAAGGTGGTAAGTATAATTATTTCAGCCTCCAGGGCTTTACAACGTGATAATCCACCAGCTCAACACTTAAACTATATAATGCCCTAACAAGGGAAAGATTACATAATCCTAACAAAAGTATAATGACCCTTTGTGCTAAAGATCAGCAGGATGCCAAGGTACCTTGAGTGAAGAAGACACACTTCTTGACTTGTCAGTTACAGTTCTCCTGGATAAGCTGGATTTTAGCAGATTAACCCCCAGATGGTATCAATTTAGAAGGCTCTTGTCCTTTGGTTGTGTAGATTATAATTTTAGGAGGCCACGTAACAAAGTGTTTGTGATGAAAGTCTATTCACTCACTGCATAGAAAGGCCATTTTCTTTGGCTGTTACATGTACGCAAAAGGCTATATATTAGTTTAAGACATCAAGATTTTTAAGTTTGAATACCGCTACTCATCTCAATTTGTGGTGGTTTTTTAAAGAACGTTCACAATATTGAGAAGAGCAGGCTCATTAGAATATGTCAATGGCATAGACATTTTCTCTGTTTTATTGTTTTTGTTGCTTTGTTCATTGAAAAATGTGTGTATGTGTGTGTGTGTGTGAGTGGAAATTTTTAAGCGTAGAAAGGGATGATTGATCATAACACCCACACCCAGCTATCTACACCCTTGGTTCTGTTAAGGAACAAGCAAAGGATACACCCCAATCGCTGCTCTTGTTGAGGACGGTGTTGTACCACAGCACGACTCCCTCGGGCCACAACCAGCGCTGCCAGAAGAATGAGTCAATCAGGACAGAGATTCCTGCAGACAGAGATCAGACATACATCAGTCTTCTACTTCATTCCAGGCATTCACTCTTTAAAGGGAATTTACTGTACTTGGAAGACGAAAAAAGCCTTCAAAAGGTAATCATGAGCAATCTTCTTGTAGATGGTCTTAAAATCATGTATTGTCCATTTTGGAAACTTTCTGAAAGTTATTTGCCCTCAAATGATCAACATGTGGAGAAATTAGTGATTAGATTACAAATCCTGAAAATGTTTGGCCCGAACATTTTGATAATTTAGAGAATAATCACTACATTCTCCACATGTGGATCATTTGAGGGCAAATAACTTTCTGCATGTTTTTAAATTGGACAAGACACTCATTTAAGACCATTTGCAAGGAGATTGCTCACGATCACCTTTTGAAGGTTTTGTGTCTTCCCAGTACAGTATATGCCCTTTAAGCATGTTTTATTTCACCAATAATGTACACAAATCCCATGGACAACCATTTTTTACCTGGCACAGGAAGGATTTTAGTTTCTCTACTATTTGTTGAGTGATTTTATACATTTTCGCGTATCACAAAACAATCTGCCCAACACAAACATACACTCTTTGAGCATTCCATTTGTATGAATGCACAACTGTGGGCTGGTTATGTTCGCTCTTTTGCACAAATACTGCAGAGAGATGAGTACAGTGCCACACATCGCTTCACCGGTGAACACAGAAAGGTAGAAATATCATTTTTATGGAGATGGCATGTTGGCAGAAAGCATATCATAGGGAGGGGAAGAGTAAATGTTGCGCTAAGCTCAGAATCTGACTTGAGAGCTTTCTTTTTAATTTGAATTCCTTTTTAAAGAACTCTTATCTAGCTAATTAAATGGTATTTCACAAGAATGCAAAATGTATTGGATTCATCCAAGTCTACCATCAGATTACAAGCTACATGTATATGCTATGTTGCATTCTTCAATTAAGAAATGGTGGTATTTCTAATGTAAACTTAATCCTTAAATATGTAAAGCCGTCATGGGACTGAGAGGGTTACACGCATCTCTTCAACATATTCCAGGTTTTCAATTCTTAAACGATTTCCGTAAGAATCACTTTAAATGGAACAGAAAGAAATATCGCACTATGCATCGCTGTCAAACTGTTCATGGAGTGCCTGTCTGCTGTCAATAATACCAGTCGGGAAAAATGGCCTGCATGTGGAAGGACTTGGCCATCACGGCATAACACTCATCCATCAATCACACACGCCTCTCATCACACATGACATGCTGACTCCCAGCTATGCCGCCAGGGGTAAGGTCATGTGACTCGATGCGCCGTTACATCCAGCCAACATCATACCATACAGTCGCCTCGCTGTGACATCACCAGATGTCTGCTAACAGGAAACACTATCAGGTGACAACTGGGTTACATTATCTTCATGGTCTCCTTCACTACATGTTTAAACGCATTAGTATGTACAATGGCCACGAAGTAGTTTCCTTCTCCTTAATACTAAAGTCATTGATATTGAATTACGATTCATTTTTTTCACTAACAAATCAGATGGAGATGTATTTTGATGAATGGATGGTAAAGAGAGGGCTAACGCTATATTATGTACAGGGACTAAATAACATACTGAAATAATAATACTGTAATAATAATAATAATGTAATAATAATACTGTATCTCCGTATTCAATTCTATTATTATTGGAAATGTAAGAGGTGAGCTACAGGAACGGATGATTGGCCTTGAACATTTGCATCAGGAGTGGGGTGATAATAGCACAATGTCCAAAAAAAAAAATGCAATTTCTGCTAAAAAAGAAAGTGAAATACCGGTTTACATTTCAGCCCCCCTTTCACTCTCTCAGATGTTGCAGGGTGTTGATATTGAAGTGTGTGTATGAGTAAATGTATGTGTGTGTGTGTGTGTGTGTGTACTTTTCCTCCTCATCTCAGGCCTAACTACCATGCCAACCGCTGACATCATCTCACCCAGACTCAGCACCCCTCCGAGCGCTCCCCAGAAGATGACCTGGGGCACGGCTAGTCTCCTGGACAGGAGTTCCATCAGCAGCATCAGGCCCATCAGCATGCAGAGCTCCGAGCGGAAGACCAGGATGACGAAGGCCGAGTAGAGGATGAAGGCTACGTGGTCCTGCCTCAGCCAGCCGGTGATGGCTCGCAGGGCTGGCGGAGGATGGGGGAAGGAGGGGGAAGTGGAGGGGGGCAGCGTGAGTCAGTGAGTCAGAGAATAGGGATGTCAAAGATCCATCGGTATGCCACGTATACGTACTTCATTCACAGGGGATTCGGCATGTCAAACAATGAACTGATAATGCATAATTGATAAGCACACACACACTGGTATACTGCTGACTAGCCCCAGAAACCTCCAGGGTAGCAGGCTACTGCCTCTAGAGAGGAACTCTACACCATTTGACTCCATTGCTAAAGCACAAGCAAACTTAGTCAAATCATGTAGGCATCCAATGTTCTTCTTTGTTTCATTCACTTACAGGATGGAGCACGCTTTCCATACTACTACTATACTACTGGGTGTATGCCTACAAAATATTTTCAAATTGACATTAACCCAAGAGGCCCTTCCACTAATACAATATACAGTTGTCCTCAAAATTATTCATACCCTTGTTAATTTTTATGATTTTTTATTTTTGTGATGAAATGAATGCATTTTGTCAAGTGTGTATATCAGTTATATGTTACCAACATGTGAAAGAATAACGACAATACACAATTCAAGAAATTCATCATTTCAGGGGTACTTTATTCATGGATTTTCAAAAAATGCCATGTTCAAAATTATTCATACCCTAGGTTTACCGAGTCCAATGTCTTTCTTTAATAGTCAATAGCACAGCCTTTGTTTCTTATGACTGCTTCTAGACGGTTCTTGTACGTGTCCACAAGCTTCCTGCATGTCTTCTGGGGGATGTTGGCCCACTCTTCCTTGGCAAAAGCCTCAAGCTGGGACAGGTTGGTCGGTTTCCTAGCCAACACTCTGGTCTTCAAGTTTCACCACAAGTTCTCAATTGGATTCAGGTCAGGACTCTGACTTGGCCATTCGAGGACATTGACATCATTGTCCTTGAACCATTTCTTCACTACCTTGGCGGTATGTTTTGGATCATTGTCCTGCTGGTACTTCCAATTAGGGCCAAGCTGGAGTTTCTCAGCGGATTCCTTCAAGTTTTCATCAAGGATCGTGATGTAATCCTCCTTTCTCATGATTCCTTGGACCTTGACGAGGTTGCCTGTGCCACTGGAAGAGAAGCATCCCCATAGCATTATGTTTCCACCACCATGCTTGACGGTGGGCACAGTGTTCTTTGGAGTGTATGCTTCTCCTTTTTTCCAGAAGACGTATTCAACATCCATATGGCCAAACAACTCCAACTTTGTCTCATCAGACCACAGGATGGTTGACCAAAAGCTGGAATCTTGCTTTAGATGACCTTTAGCAAAGGCTAGGTGAGCCTCCAGATGCTTCTTCCTGAGCAGCGGGGTCTTCCGAGGCCTACGTCCATGGAGACCTCCTCTGTGCAAGACCATGGACCATGACACCTTCGTCCCTGCCTGGTCAAGCGTTCGAAGTAGGGCCTTGGTTGTGGTCCGGGGGTCGTTGTTGACCTCTCGGCAGATTTTCCTGGCAAGTATGGGGGACACCTTTCTCTTCCTGCCACGCCCACAGAGGTTTTTAACAGTATTGAACTTCTTGTGCTTGTTGATAATGCTCTGCACGGTTGCCACAGGGACATCATATTGCTTCGAAATGGCCTTATAACCCTTTTCTTCAATGTGGGCACGCACAAGACGTTGCCGTAGGTCCTCACTGAGCTCCTTCTTCTTGGCCATGATGATCAGAAACTGAGAATGACCAGAACACGTTTCCTCTATTTAAAGTCTTATGGAAAGATGCTATGTGTTTGACAATAGTTTAACATTTGGTCAACAAAAAAGGTATTTAATCCATTGGAACATCTTGAAATAACTATAGGACAAAGATTAACACATTCTCAGGAAAGGAAAACAATGGATACTATGAAGAAAGAACATTTTTGTTGAGGTATTGTCAGGGGTATGAATAATTCTGAACATGAGGGAAAAATAACTTTTGGACTTATCTATTATTATGCAAATGAAGTTTAGCCAACTCACATGTGGATTTGTGCATAGCAACGAGTAGACAAAAGATACACAGGAAGTACCAACATAATAGCTTTTACAAAGGAAGAATCTAACAAAGACTGTTATTTTCAATGGGGTATGAATAATTTTGAGGACAACTGTATATATTCTGTACATATTTTTGAACTGCACATTACCGACACTGTACTGTAGTAACTTAATCAGTATATTATTCCCTCAATTGGTTGATTCTGACATGACAAAACAGCCTTCCAGGGTGTATCAGTATTTCTGTTATGATAGATGTGACACTGAGTACTAAATTGACAGAGCATCTGTAGACGTATACGGTATCACTAACTTATGCATGACTTGAATACGATCTACCGGTATACAGTATCTGTTTACATATTTTCATCAAGCAAAGTGCAATGGATAAGTAATATTGTTAGCATCACACTTTGCTTTAATTAAATCAAATTAAACTAATCAACTCAAACTGACAATTCAACTAAAAGTTATTCACTGTTTTGAAGAGGTATTAGTATAATGAGCACTATACAACCCAGCAATACACTGTACACAAGTGTGAGAGTCTGACAGACACAAGAGTACATGCATAATGTACATGTGTGGTCGTGTACTTTCACCCTCAGGATTCAGGCCTTTTTCAGGGAACTACATTAAAACTCGACAAGTTCACTCACACTTTCCTCAACTCTTCACCACACTGAATCTAATCTATAAGAACCAGTTTTATTGACCCCAACTCCTTCCCCCTTTTTACTGGTCAATTGATACCTGCTCTGGAATTCAAAACAATGCCATTGACTGTGATCTGGCTAGGTACATTCTGAACAGCGTGCCTGCCAAGTGCCAGTAATTTTTAATGGAACTGCCAGTGGATAGGTCTTTGGTCTCAGGTCACACATTCCATGCATACCACAATCATCACTCTCTCAAAGTAATGTACAACATGCTTAACAGTCGATGGGTTTACATGCTTAAAGTGAAGTAGTGCGAAACGATCTGTCATTAAACAAATTAAAGAGGATGTTTTGATCCTCCTAGTGCTGCACCCTCATCAACATTACGTTTTTAATGACAAATTGCACACCCATATTTCAGCTAGTCTTTCAGCAAATGAGTATAAATGCAATCTCATTTGACGTTGTAAACTGTGCATCATTCATCAAAAAATAAAAATGGGGGATAACACTCCAATTTGAATGACAAATTGCATAGCTATGGTTCATACATGTAGCATTCTATCAATTAGTGTGTTAATGCAGTTCCATTTGATATTATAGTTCATTACAATTTTGTAAGAACATACAACTATTTTCATGTGTTTTACAGAGCAAATCCATACAAAAGAACAATTTTAGCATGCACAAATTTAGCATCATCTATTCCTGTTTTTGGTATCTATGCAAGCTTGATAGAAAATGTATGTACATGTTCTATTGATTTGTATAAATCTTCATAAATTACCAGTCCAACTGTCAAGAAAATCAAATTCAACATCTTACATGAATGTCTTGTGCCTCATTCAAAGATACAAGTAAATGTTCATAATGCGTGTTGCGATCTAGAAAATTGAGAGAGAGAATATTTTCATTCATCATGATAGTGTACCTCCAATCACTCTGCATACTCTTTGATTTCTTTGAATCATCAGTTGTCTAACATTCAAGTGAAATTTGACTTTAAAAAGCAAGCAAGATTTAAAAATAGACAAAACTGTCTGTTTTGTCTATTTTCTGAAAAATACCAAAAATGTGCTGCTTTCTCAATTAAGGAAACAGCTCTCCTCTCTGATGTTTGGCATAAACTGCAATTAATGGCATTGCATCACTGCACCTAGTGAATACCGGGTTTGCAAAGTGGTGAATAGCAGGGAGCAGCTCAGCAATGAATAATGCAGAGGTGTGGCTGTCTACCCTGGCATATTGTCATTCACTCTGACAATACTACCCTACTCTGACAAAAGGAAGCAAGTGACAAATCACTCAAATCTGGGTTATTGGTACTCTTAGATTGTACCAAGAAATATTTATCTTGCTGCGAGATATTCAATCTAACATGATGTGGTGTTGGACTAATGCCAATGCAAGTGACGGACACATTTTGCTCATTTTCAAAAAAGTCTCTTTTGTTAGTTGCTTCCTTTTGTCAGAGTAGGGCAGAATACACCACATGCATGGACATAACACCAGAGCTGTAATACCACTATTTCTTTGCTACCGAGTATACTACAAAGTGCGAATCACATTGTGCATATTTACTGTACAAAATATGATTCATGACTCAATAGATGGCTTTATTGTGTATATAAATTGGATGCACATCATTCAAACAATAACCAGTAATCCAAAACTTTGCCTGCAGTTTGTCCAACCAGCAAAAACTAATACATTTAGAGTACATTACACCCATTGATACTGGATTATGAAATACAGGTGAATGTCATAGGCAGGGGGATTTTTTTTAATTTGATATACTACAGAAACAGTTAATCAGAAATATTTAAAAATCTGATTTCCTATTCTTTCTGATACATTCCTCTTCATTTATTCAATATCAATTTTTGATTAAGTACTATCAAGCTTAACAGAATTGTCTGCAAATGTGACAAGACCTGTAATTCCGCCCACTCAATAACCAGTTCTTTACCGAGTCTGCATGTGCGGGCTGACTTTTTTCAGCTCAGATACCAAGTAGGACGACTCCCATACAACCTGCTGTCCAGGCGGTAGTCAACAGGCTATGAATGAACTTCAAATACCTTATAGGACACAATTAAGCCAATTAAGCCACATCCGTCTGGTTATTGCAGTCCCATAGCAAATCTTAACATCCTTACTGGACCAGAGTTCACAAAGCCAAATAATGTAACAGTAAGCAATGGGTTCAGAGAGAAGTTCAACACTATACACTGTATTTTTATCTCCATGATGTGTGGTGGGAACTGAAACAAAACAGATACTTACCGATGGCAAGTGCAAAGATGTTTGGTAATGGTCGAGACACATAGAACATGAAGTGGCTTTGTGACAGTGTGAGGAGAACCAGGTATCTTGCCACGTCTCGGCCAAAGATATCCGCTATACTGGCCCGGAAGGAGTTGAATGACGACATGACCATGGCAGCAAGGACTGCACGGACTGTCAGGAGAACAGGGATAGAAGCTTGTCATTGAGTTGTTACAAAATACACCTAAAACACACAAACATTAATGTACATATTTTTCTATAATTTCTTTTTTTTTTAATTCAAAATTAAAAAGCATATTCAATAACATATTTTCTATGAGAGGAAATGGCCAAAGAGAAATAATACCGGTAAGCGCTCTTCCAATTATTGTTAACCAAACAATGTACAAGATACTTCATTCTTATGAGAAAAACTGTGTTGTTGTATCAACATTCTACTGTTTGGCAGCACTGCCAACATACACACATACATGTACATTATATCTTTTAACAAAGTCCTTTTGTGGATATGATTAATACCTTCCTACAATAGCATCTATGTAATCGCACCAGAGGGAACCTAAGGCAATATTTACAAATATTTACAAATATATAAGCCTATTTGATAACTAACATTGCATCCATGTACATAGAGCTGTATGCATTCATATACAGTTAACTAACTAGATATAGTAAGGTTTATATGCTCAATGAATACAAAATCATAATTTCATTTACATGCACAGGTGCCTTCAAATATTGACATAGCTGAAAAAGAAGCAGCTGTGAGTGGCATCCCATCAAGACTTGTTTGGACAGGAGTCAGCATGTAAATGGAAATGTGTCCAACTTCAGCACAAGGCCAAGAATGAATCACTATTATATAGAGCCTATAATCACTGAGTATTACAAAAATGTTGGATTTGAGCTTCATGGATAAAAAAATTGGCATTCTAGACTACAGGTATAGATGTCATAATTAAAAGCGATCACTATTCATGGTCCCGTTGCATAAAACTTATCATTAATGGTAACTCTGCCATCAATGGCAACTACCAAGGTAACACCGCTCGATAGCCAATCAAATTCAAGGTTTCCATAGAAGTTGCCATTGATAGCAAAGTTACCATCAATGGTAAGTTTTATGCAACAGGGCCCAGGTATAGAAGTCATAATTAAAAGCGATCAATATTCATGATCAAGAAATGTAATCAAATCTTTCACACTAGCAATAGAACTCTCACCATTAAAACTATGCTGCAATGAATGTACACTACTATATGTACATTCTGTACATCTGTTACGAATCAACATTCCTTTATATGTTCAGAAATATCATTTTCAAATATGCAGTGGTAGAAAAGCCACACAATAATATCTACAGTATTTGTTTCTGTCTGCTTTAAACAGATAAAAAACCAATGCACATTGTTCTGGCAAACGATAACAAATTATAGATCATTCGACAATCAACATATAGCTGCTAAGTTCAAAGATGAAGTATTATCTGACGAAATACATGTACAGAAACTGTGTTGTGTGAATTATTCATTATATTGCAAATATCACTTGCAACCACCGTGCAAGTTAGCTGATTTAAACTACAGATATGTAATATTGTGAAGTTGATTAGATTATGTCGCAGCATGCAGCATAAATTGAGAAAAACAGTCATCCTATTTTCAAAGATTTATGTGCACAGTGTGTACTTCACACATACAACATAATCAGCTGGCACCATGCCAAATAAAAGCTTGCAAAATCACATATAAGTGCTGTTGATTTTAAAACATTTACTGGTACCTGCGTTAACTGACTATATCAAAGCAATGTAATAAAAATACAGCTGTAATGGTCTGTATGACGGTACTCAAGAGTCAAGACACAATAAACATAGATCTACACTCCAACTCAAAGGAAATGGCATAGGGAAAGGCAAAGGGAAGAAAAAGAAGGAGCCGCAGTTTTGAAACGTAGTATATTTTGTCCAGTTCAGCATGAAACATGATGCTTTTTAAGCTAAAGTATTGTGTTTCATGTTGAACTGGACAAAATATACCGCGGTTTAAAACTACGGCTTCTTCCCTTTCCCTTTGCCAATTGCTTTGAGCTGGAGTGTATATGAAACTGGGTCTCAACCTGGGCCATGTTGCATATAGGATTTCAATCATTGTAACTTACCATCAATGGTAACTACCATGGCAACAGCCAATGAGCTCTCATTATTGCACCTGTTGCCATGGTAGTTACCACTGCAGGTAAGTTACAATATAGTAAACGTATACATGGCCTTACTCTCTTACAACCATTGGCATGAAGATGTGCAGTACGCTAATGGGATTCCCAAGGTCCGGGTAATACAAGGGATAAGGCCATCCTCATACTACTTGCATGCAAAGTTAGCACAAGTGGTCATTGAGGGGGGGGGGGAGGGAACGGAAGGAATGTGTGACAGCCACACAATAAGACGATTCTCCCTATCACATATAGCTCTCCGAATCTGAACGCATGTGGCGCTGTAATTTTTTTACCTTTAATTCTTGAGATATGAAATTCCGGTTCCAAAACATTCTATAGCCATTCTTTCATTAGTCCATCCACAATCAATGTTGAATAGGCAAAAACATCGCCATGAGTGATTGGTGGTATTTTTTTCAAGCCATTCGTCCACATAACAACCCTTCCAATTTAATATTATGAGGTTTACGAGGGTCGAAATTACAGATTCTGTGCATTATTGCATGAATTGAATACGTACCAAACTCTTTACCGGATGTATACGTCCCAAGAGCAACCGTTCAGATAACGGTATGGCAAGGTGCTATCGCTTGATATCCGTTATATGCGATAGGGAGACTTCAGTGTAGCTCAAAGGACTCACCAATGTACTGTGAAATCAACTTGGAGGCACCTGCGAAGCTGCATATTGCTACAAGCGGTGAAGACAGGATGCTGATGAAGAGTGGTCCGAGAAATGTTCTCGGTACAACTCCAGGGAACTCCAGATGGTCATACTACAGAACAGGAAAAAGGGTACTCATCTATCAATGATTGTCAATTTTCACTTTATCTTTAATAGTAAATGTAAACAGTGGGAAACTCTCACCTCCTCTTGTGACAACCACTTAAATTGATCTATTACAACTAAAACTAACCCTATAACCTTTACATATCTTTCTTAGCCATACCTATATTGGGTTGATGTTGTGTGTGATTGCAAAATGAAGTCTACCCAAAAATCATAAATGATAATGCATTTACACAATCTATCAAGACAATGAGTTTTGAGTTCTTATAATGTTATATATTCATACATAATACTTCAGAGAACCAATATCTACAATTCTGCAAGCTGCATACATATTCTCCATTACACAGTATAGAAGATCAAGTCTAGTACAAACAGCATTGATAAGAACTTACAGCGGATGTATTGAGTCTGTGGTAAAGGACATCGTGCATGGCCTGGAGGTTGAAACTCTCTTCTACCTTCGTGTACGGACATATCAGGAGATGGACCCCTGGAGTCACATACAGCAACAGGGACAACAGCAGGTCAACCTAATACAAAACACATGTTCACAATATCAAAGGTTAAGACTGGGCATGATCTTATTTTGATCAAATATGATTTTCCCATAACAAAATAAATGGCAATATTACATAATATCACACACACAAAAATGTAACTAAGTTATTAAAGACAGGGTAGCCCCCTTTAGCAGGTCAAAATAATAAATCGTGTAAAAAGTATGGAAAATTGAGGAAAATACGGTACTCCCTTCACAGTATTTGAACTGGAATTTGACTTTAAACAATTCACTAGATTTCAAGGTTTTGGGCGACCCATCCAAAACCTCCTTGAAATCAAGCGATTCCTAGTATGGATCGGAGACCATTGTTCACATAGACAGGAATAACCGTCTCATTCGGCGCATTCTTTAATCAAAATTACATAGGGCGTTCAGAGGAGCCAGATGCAATCTCAGCTAGAGGATCCAACATCCTACAGAGACTGATTTTTCCGTCTACTGTTCACACTGCAGTAATGTGGTGACACGAGCACTGACAGTGACAGGGGCAATACGATATGATCGCAACAAAAAATTTCAAGTTTTAATGATAGTTTTTCGCTTTCCCTCAAAATGTTTGCCAAGCTTTGTGAGATTTTACACACTTCTAACGCCTCAACACGGAGTGATCTTTTGCTCTAACATGCGTGTAACCTTCGAAATCAGATTAGGGCTAGTCAGCTTGCTTGCTTGTTCACGCCGCATGCATGCTGCAGCCAGCAAGAAGAGCCAACTGTACTGTAAGCAGCTGAGTAAAACAGTTGAGACCGCACCCGCAGTGCCTTGGTCGGGTGTGCAGCCCACCAGCAAATCACAAAGGGCGGCTCGCGTTACTTTAGCTTCCAGCTGTAACTTCTGAAATGATAACTCACCGTATATGATGCCCGTTCTTTTCTCCGCCTCTCCTGTTCTCTAGATTCAGTTACCCGAGCTGGCTCTACTATTTCCCCACTTGCCTCTCTAATTCTCACTCTTTTTTTGCTCATTTTAAGTGATTACACGATATTTCCTTGTGAAAGATGAACTTCACGTCAGACCCGTTGTTGGTTAGGTTTGCCACACTCAAAACGCTTAACGGTGTTACTGAATCAGTAATTACTATATCCGTACAACGATAACATCCGTACTCTAACTCAACTATCATGCGGATAATTTGCCCTAGAAAAAAGAGACCCGTATTATTGAAACGGACGTAAACAAAGATTGCTCGGAATGGGGGTGGGGTGGGTTGGGCGTTGAGTTGAGTTAATTTCCAACAATCCTAATCAAATTCGACAAATCATAAACATATTCAGACACGTATTAACAACAAGAATTATAATTTACAAAGATCAGATTTCAACTTAAGCTGTTGGGAATCAAAATCATTGAGAATCTGATTTAGCAGAAGAAAGGGTCACCAGCCATGCGTAAAGTCGTTCTTAGCGTAAGAACAGCTTGGTGAAACCAGGGAGGTGTTCGGAAGGAGTAGAAACTCGAGCATAATACATTCAAACATCTGTATGGGTTCTAAAGCGTGGTCATGAATGTCAAAAAAATTCCATAATCATGACAATGCTTTGATGTTCCATGTGCCGAGCCGACATTTAGCTGATGTAAACTTGAAAAGAAATTTCTTAAATTTTCCATTTGTCTGTAGACGTTTTGTTTTTGACAAATTCGATTGCAAACTATAAGGAAGTTAACGGCAGATAATGACAGATCCTAATACATTGTATTCTGCTTTTGTTTCGAAAAGTATTGCGGAATCATTAAAAATCGGACATATAAGCTATTTGTATTACTTATAAAATTGACCAATTTCTTCACTTTCCGACATCTTGTGCATTTGGGGGATTCAACCACTCTCAAAATGATATATTAAGCTGTGTATTTTCATTAACGGCGTTTGTGTGTTTGCGTGCAGCAGATATATTTTCCTTGAAAAACTTGTTAATTAATGTGTTTGCTGATACCTGTTGTGCTCATGGAAGTATTAATGCCATTAACAGAACGGGACAAGCGAAATGAGACTGTACATTTCTTTTGTTCTCTCTGAGAAGCCGTTGCCGCACAATCATGTTCATAATTGTTCAAATACCTGAACAGCACCTGTTGAGAACACCATAACTTTTCAGCGGCTTGGCACATGGGTTCAAAGAAAGAAAGTTGCTTCATATCCTTCCATAACACATCCCTGGTGAAACACCCCCAGGACCATATTGCCGGGCTGTATTGTTGGATAGAAAAGGGGCATAAATAATTTCTATCACTACTTCGCTGTCTTCTTGTTTGTCATTCTCATAGAAACCCTCTGTAAGGATGGTGATATTTTAAAAAATAGCATTGTGGTTTTTTGTACAGATCATTCCCTCCATGAAGAATACACTTGCGATTATGGCATTGTACATAACTTCAATATTATCAATTGTCTTGCGAAGTATATAGAGAATTATTTATATTTTGCTTTCTAGCACATTGTGAGTGCTTTTCTGAATTACATGTATTACAACCTGTGATGATTACTAGAGAGTAAAAGAGTTTCCAAATGTGCTCTCATTGGTAAATATATTCTGAAGAAATATGATTTTGTCTTGAATCTGTTACCTACGTACATCTGCCTTTTGTGTGAATGTGTAGAATGATTTAGTTGAAATAGAAATTTTCTTTACTCTCTTTTTCCTACATAAGTGCAACAGATTCACCGAGTATGAAAATCATATAGGGAAGGGGTAGAATATAACGCACCGATGTCATGGCAAAACCGTTTTGGTGTCATCAAACTCATCGTCAAGACTTATCGCCAAGACTTATCGCCAAGACTTATCCCCAAGACTTATCGCTAAATTTGTATGATTTACTTCTGCAGTCACGGCAGTATGATACTCTATCTATCAAGGGCTCGGTAGGTACCATTTCTAATAAAGAAATGATATCAAGCAATTGGGGTGTTTCATTAACTTAAATCAAGATCAGAATAAGCTCCTAAGATTGATCGAATCGATTTTAAGCGTCAATGAAAGCCCCTCCCCCGGCTTCTTCCCCGGGTTACGAATCCAAAGCTAGGCTTGGGTGCATTTTTGTGAATGGGAAAGTCCACTCCACCCTGAAGTTAAGTTGTTTTTTATACAAGCAGAAACATGAAAAGAACACATTAGTGAAGGTTTGACAAAAATCCGTCAAAGGAAAAGAAGTTATGATGTTTTATAATTTTGATTTTGTGACATGACGAACGAGGTGCTGTCCTATGTTATGCGCTGCATAATTACATGAATTGCTTTTTTCTGAATTTGATGAAGGAATAAATCTCTTTCATAAAGGTATTGTGTAAAAACGTGTGTCTAATGATATATGAAATGCACAGGTAAAGGGTGCATATCCTTTGGGAGAAATGGACATTAACAAAAATGAGCACACAGCATATGCGAGGGCATCTCGTACGTGACGTCACAAAATCAAAACTTTAAAAACATTGTAACTTCTATGAAAGGGATATTTCACCCTGAAATTATTTTTGGTTTCAATAAAAGGAGACACTTGAAAGATACATATTAGAGAAGGTTTGACGAAAATCGGTCGAAGGAAATTTGAATTGTTATTATATGTTCAAGTTTTGATTGTGACGTCACGTGCGAGATGCTCTCCTATTAGCCTATGTTATGTACAATTTTTGTGGAAAATGTCAATACAGGTGTATACTCAAAAGCATGTTCACGATTTCACCTGTGCGTTTGATATATCATTAGACACATTAGACACGTTTTTACACACTTATCGCTATGAAAAGAATACAATAAAGAAAACGGCAATTTATGGAAAAATGAGTAGAGCTTCTACTGTCACTTTGTTTCCATAATTGAAACCAGTCAAAACTTAAACATGAAAAAACAGTTAAGATTCTTTTGGGAAAAGTGCCACTAAGTATAAATTTTTTTTTATGCCATTTGTGTACACAAGGATTAGCAAAAGAGAACTTCGAGGATTTCTAATCACGGTTTTAGTGGAAGACATATTTATCCATGATCACTTTTGGTGCAAACAAAACCTACTTACTACACTTGTATTATACATTTATATCTTAATTCCTGTTATGTATTGCATATGATGTGTAAAATACGATATTTACTGGGAAGGAGCATTTAATGGGTTTTTTTTGCAGCCCAACACAGCGTACATGCAAACAAGAGCAGTTATATATAAAGTAGGCCTACCTTGTGCAGTTTAAAGTCGAAACACAGACATAAAGAGAAAGAGAGTGGTAGGGAAAGAACGTGGAAAACGGGCACGAAAGTGAGGAGGGAAGAGAAGAAAAGAGAAAAATTGATAGAAAGAGGGAGAGAGAGAAAGAAATAGAAAGCGAGATAACTAACATGACTAAAAGGGGGTTAAAAGAGGGATAGAGAGGGTTGGCGGGAAGGCCAAAGGAAAATATGGAAAAAGCGTTTCTTCAATTCTCTTGCACCAAGGAAGCAAACATGCTATAAACATAAAGGGTTGTTGCTAAGCCGGGCAAATGTCGGCGGGCAAGCCTTAGGAGGTTGCCATTGGAAACTGTTGTGAAACAAGTAGGCCTATGCATAATAGATAATCTTATTGACAACATTTCGTCATTTTGCTCATATCACGGAAACACACATCTCATCACGAAGAGCGCTTAAACGATGGGAAGCGGTGAACCATCTGGCTTGCCCAGTGCGCAATCCATATTACGACGTCAACAATGCCAAGCCGGTTCTGCGCACGCGCAAGATTCATTTCTATAGCTACAATATCACATTGCTCATTGCTATATGATTTGCGTTTGCGATCTGTATACTAGCATACTTTTCGAGCTATTTTGGAAATATTTCCTCTCTAGTTTCATTGATATCAATGATGTCGGCTATGTTTCACCGTATAGTTGACATTTTCCATTTTGGAACTTCTTCCAACAACGGGTAAGTCAACAAAACAATTAAACTCTTTACTTTACTTTCTGAAATGTTATAATGATGATAAATGTTCAAAATGTGCAACGTAACGCGTACATTCATATATTATTCATATTATTCCACTCACTAAAGGTTTATGAAATAAATGGTTTAGTTTTGAGTATTACCTCAGACATCATCACAGGCTTTAAACTGAAAGTCCACCCTGAAGTTACGTTGGTTTTGATAAAAGTAATATATGTAATATGTATCTTTTCCATAGACGTGATAAAATTATGTGTGTAAAAATACGTGTCTAATGATATATGAAATGTACAGGTAAAATACATTATCCTGTTGAGAAAATGATAATTTTCAACAGAAAATGGTACATAAATTATAGGCGCATCACGCAAGTGACATCACAAACTCAAAATTTTAATAAATCATAATTTTCTTACCCTTTGACGGATTTTCGTAAAACCTTCACTTTTATGTTTTCTTTATTAAAAACAAGTTGACGTAAGGGTGGACATCCCCTTTGATAATCATATTCACGATGTGATCATTTGATATGAAAGGATGAATACCACTTGTTAAAATAACAAATGTGATTATAATGTGTGTAGGAACAATGCTTGTTCTATGATGTATTCTTTGATACGGCTATATGTCATTTATGTGTGTATGTATTACTGTCCATATACAACCTAATGCTCTTCTATTATTTATAAATAAACTCACGTTATTATGCCGCCTTAAGATAATTCAATTCGTCTATGTTCTATCTTTAATCAATGACGTGCTACTTGAAGAATAACATATTTCATAATCTCTCTCCTAGTTTATTGAGGGCGTTACTAACGAAAGTGTTAAATGATCTTCTCTCTCTCTCTCTCTCTCTCTCTCTCTCTCTCTCTCTCTCTCTCTCTCACTCACTCGGTCTTTCCCTCTACTGACATTTTCCATAATACTTGGATAATACATGAATGATTCTGGTGATTACAATAAAAGTTGTGTTTGTTCATTTTTATAAGACAATAGTGGAGAGCCAAAAGCAATTAACATGGTGTGTTCTTTATTCCTTGATCAAAAAGAAACTCAGTTATACAATTGACCCTGACATTATCTTTTATTCGATCAATGTTGTATAGACATTTTGGTGAAGTACACGCTATTGTTTTCACGGGTTCTATTCTCAGCGCCCCTGCTAATTCGTCAACCCCAGAGGCATCAAAGGTCATTCCCGAAGAGCACAGGACCATATGGCAGAAACTGCTCTCGTGGTGGAAGAAGACAACGACGCCGGGCAGCCATGTTGCCCCGCAAAAGTCCAGCAGCGTCGACGACGAGGACGACGACGAGGGTATCGATGGTGAAGTCACCGTATTTGTCAATTGTCGATGTCGTCTAATGCGCGTAGTGCGCATGCTCGAGGCCGTGTACGTCGGAGTGGAGCAGGTCCACGAGGAGAGGTATGGCCCGAGTGGCATCATCGACAGCAGCGATGGGGTACGCCTGACGCGCCCCTATCGAGGGCGCGGAGTCGACCGCAGCCGATGGCAGCAGCTGCTTCTGATTAATGCCACGGACGTTTTAAACGCCAAGCTCAGAACCATCTGCAAACTCGTCAGCAGCTACAGGTCCAAGATGGACCAACCTGCCTCGGACGATGTTTCAGGCGACGAGGATCCCGAGGAGACCAATGAACCAGAACTCCTGACGATCCATCACTTTCCTATTCTAGCCAGGCCGCAGCCCCCTCCCATTCCCACCAAGGTCACAAAGAGGGAAGTCGCTATCGGATTCTTCTATATCTGCTCAGCTCTGGTGTTCAATGCGATCTGCTATCTGTTCCCTAAGAAGGTCTCGTCTGATACGAAGGACATGAAGGATGAGGTTCGAGAGAAGAGAAAGGCTGCAGTGAGCCTGCTTGAGCAGAGCTATCCATCAGGGAGGGTATCAGGTCTGTTAGATTTTACCCCGTGTGAGGACTGGAGGCCTGTGATCAAGAAGCCTTGCTCACATGGTAAACCGTACGTTGTTAGCCGCGATGTTAATCTACCTTTCCTGTACAGTGGATCCTGCGCTCCATCTGAACCTCAAGCCTCAGCCTCTGCCTATTCCGATGAGGACGATATCGAACTCGTATCTCTCCGTTGGACCCTAAGAGGACAGTATCTAGAAACCATCCGTCGTCTGGGGAAACGCGGTGTGTGCGCCTATGTGGACAGACTACTCGAAACAGTTGAAGAGCACGTCTTCCAGCTCCAGGAAGGCCTGGATCACATGAATGACGCGAAGCTCCGGATAAGCAGACCATACAGTGATCGTGGTGAGCTGCTGCGAAAGGCTCTCAACATAAAAGGGTCCGCCATGGAGATCCGACAACTGGCCAGAAGTAGCTCTGGTCAGCATGACGCCATGGTCAAGGTATCCCTGATGAAGCACGTCAAGCGCCTTGAGCGGAGGACGGAAGAGATGCAGCTGCGATGGGACAGCTGGAGGCGCGCCAGGAGGTCATCACCTGAAAGAAGATCCCTGATGACGTCGCATCAGCCTACTACGATTCCCATGGAGACTCCGATGACGTACGCGACCCGGCTGATCTCAAGACAGACCGCAGCGGGGTTCGTCGCGAAGAGGCTCGGCGTGCCTCCACACAAGTCCTTGCTGGACTTGGCGTTCGGCAAACCCGACCTGGTAGGACTGAATACAGTCATCCTACTTCGGGGATGTTAGCACTGCTGAGCGAAATAAAACGTGATATGCTGACCATACATCGATCATACTAAGGGAGTGTTGGCATTGCTCAGAAGTAAACGTGATAGCCTGCACGAACGAATCTAAGGGGTGATCTAAACCCTGGCCCCTGTCCCCTGCCCCCCCCCCCCACCCCTTGGGAAACAAAAAGAATGGTAATGGGGGAGGGGGGGGGGGGTAACTCATTCTCCCACCTTGGTATCTCTTCAAAAAAGGTAGTTGTAAGCACAACAAATCCTCCCCCCCCCCTCCCCCCCCCCCCCGGGGCAAAAAGCGAGATCCGCCCCAGGGTAGCAGACAAGATTGCTGCCCGGAGGCTCAGACTAGCCGGCCACTGTTTTCGGCATCCAGAGCTGACCACGCAGAAGCTCCTACTATGGGAACCAACCCACGGAGCAAGAGGAAGAGGAAGACCAGAGACGACATAATTATGTGGATGTACTGAAGAGAGATACGGGAGTGACAAGCATCAGTGAGCTGGCGACTTTGATGGGGGACAGGGATGTGTGGAGGACCCATGTGAGATTCCGGCAGAAGGAGCCTAAGCAAAAAAAGAAAAGTATCAAAGATTAAAAACGAACAAGATGACTGAACTACGACTTCTAAGCGCTTAAATTTATTGTTTGTAAAAGTGCGTGGATGATATTGTAACTTTGATTTTCATGAAACCTTCACTTATATGTTTCTTTCATGTTTCGATCTTATTACATTAAAACTAACTTAAAGGTCCCCTGTCATCAAAATGTATGTTGACTTCTGTTGATGCAACTTAATATGTATATAACAAAATCACTAACTGTTCGATGGAAATATGTGTCCTATATTTTAAGATATTTTTCTATATTTTTTTCTCAGCACTGATAAGCCCTGCCTCCCAAATATCCTCCAGCTCAAGATTCCCCCTGTGACATCATCAAAGGTAGAAATTAGCAGGATAGCAGACATAACTTATGTACAAACTAAACATTGAAATGACTACCTACAAGTGCTTATAATAGCATCACATAGCTAGCACATTTCTGACATAAGGAAACGATTATTCCCACATGAAATGTTGTTAGATATTTACTGTATGAAGACATGTGATGCTCTTGTGGGCAGGTGGAGGTAGTCATTGCAATGTTTAATTGGTGCATAAATTCTGCTTATTATCCTGCTAATTTCTACCTTTGATGATGTCACAGGGGGAATCTTGAGTTCGAGGATATTTTGGAGACGGGGCTTATCAGTGCTGAGGAAAAATAAAGAAAAATCATTGTCAAATATAGGACAAATATCTCCATTTAACAGTTAGTGATTTTGTTATTTACATATTATGTTGCATCAACATAATTCGACATACAGTTTGATGACGGGGGTCTTTAATTTCAGGGTGGACTGTCCCTTTAAAAGACCCCACACACACATACACACACACATACACACACACACATATACACACACACACATTTACACACACACACTTACACACATACGCACAAACACACACAAACACTTTTTTTTAAATTCTACTGAACAAATTGCACCGTACAGCATCATTTATTAATTGTATCTGCAATCAAACACTTCAGACCTCTGACAAATCAGTTGCCAAACCACACCATATCATCATCGAATAGTGAACGGAAGCGCGCATTGGAGAGAGAAAAGAAAATGTGAGAGGGAGAAACAAAGCGCAATTGCCCAGGTATCGTTTGGTAGTTCTGTCTATTTTTTGTAGGTATAATTTACACCATCCAAATACAACTGACAGCAAATATGCACGTGTTTATTCATACCTAAGTATTCAATTGATTTAAATAAATTTAAACACACACACACACACACACACACACACATACACACACATACACACAAACACATACACACACATGCATGCACACACACATACAAACTGGTCAGTATTTAACCGTAAAATATTTATAGGTATACATCATTATATCTGCCTTAAACGTACAAAAATGTGAAGGATATTACGAGAGCTTGTGAATTTTATGAGAACATCAGTACATACATGTATATATATATATATATATATATATATATATATATATATATATAGTGGTGTGTGTGTGTGTGTGTTTGTGTGTGTGTGTGTGTGTGTGTGTGTGTGTGTTTGTGTGTGTAAATTGGCGCTTGGCGCTTGGCGCCCTCGCCCTGTGGAGCTGCAGTAAGAGTACTAAGAACAAGTAAGCCATCCGCAAGGCCGGGGGAATCCCTCTGCTGGCTCGCCTCCTCAAGTCACCCCATGAGAACATGGTCATCCCCGTCGTAGCCACCCTCCAGGGGGGCATTTCATCAAAGGACTTGTCGGATATTTTATCCGACAAGTTTGCTCTCGGCCAATAAGATGCAAGCATTTCAGTAGCTTATAACAGTTTGTCGGATAAAACGTCCGACAAGTCCTTTGATGAAATGCCCCCAGGAGTGCGCCTCAGAGGTAAGTTGCTGTCACCCTCATGAAATGTAGGGTGTTATTCCAAAATTGTGAGAGCGGGCGTTAGAGGTTCATTGCAGGTCTCCTCACAATATTTCCTTGGGGTGATATTCAAACATGCTGAGGTAGGCCTCATCACATGAGAGCGGTTTGTAACTGTTCCTGGGGTTAGCAATGCCGATAAAACACCAGCATTTACGTAGATGTGATCTTCGTAGACAGTGGTGCAATTATATGCAAACTAACCTAAAGGAATTTAAGTTCAGTGGTAGTTTTAGAGTTTGCCATTGGTATGCAAACTACTTGAATTAAGGACTTCAAGTTCAATGGTCTTGACAGACATGTGATCTTTACAGCTAGTGATAAAATGAGAGAGAGATTTACTGGTCCGACATTGTCTAGCAAGCTAGTCTTGGGCACTCCTAATGAGAGTCCTCGCTGCTGCTTGCTCTACCCACATAGTTTAGAACCAGTTGTCTTGACAACATGCTAACATGACATCACACTTTGGTACTCTATTGCACAGCTACCAGCTAAGTGGTATTTACTGACATGCAATCGTTACAACCAGTGTTTTAAGTACTGTACCGTCTTCCCTGCAACCCACAGGCTGGCTGATAAGATACCTGTTTTTTCACCAAGCTGTTCTTAAGCTAAAAACAACTTTATGCATGACTTGTTACCCTTTCTTATGCTAAATCCGATACCACAATTTCTTCCTGTTTTAACATAATAATTTCCAACAATCCCAATCAAATTTGACAAATCATAAACATATTCAGACACGTATTAACAACAAGAATTTTAATTTACAAAGAACAGATTTCAACTTTAGCTGTTGGGAATCACAATCATTGAGAATCTGATTTAGCAGAAGAAAGGGTCACCAGTCGTGCGTAAAGTCATAACGTAAGAACAGTTTGGTGAAACACCCCCAGGACATGTATTGTTGGTTAGAAAAGGGGCATAAATAATTTCTATCACTCCTTCGCTGTCTTCTTGTTTTTCATTCTCATAGGAACCCTCTGTAAGGATGGTGATATTATTGCATTTATAAAAAATAGCATTGTGTTTTTTGTACAGATCATTCCCTCCATGAAGAATATACTTGCGATTATGGCATTGTACATATTATTAACTTCTATATCATCAATTGTCATGCGAAGTACATAAATAATTATTTATATATTACTTTCTAACACATTGTGAGCGCTTTTCTGAATTGCATGTATTACGACCTGTGGTGATTACTAGAGAGTCGTGAAAGTAAAAGAGCTTTCAAATGTGCTCTCACTTGTAAATATATTCTGAAGAAATATAATTTTGTCTTGAATCTGTTGATTATGTGCATCTGCGTTTGTGTGAAGGTGTAGAATGATTTAGTTCAAATAGAAATTTACTTTACTCTCTTTTTCCTACATAAGTGCAACAGATTCACCGAGTATGAAAATCATATAGGGAAGGGGTAGAATATAACGCACCGATGTCATGGCAAAACCGTTTTGGTGTCACCAAACTGATCGTCAAGACTTATCGCCAAGACCTATCCTCAAGATTTACTTCTGCGGTCATGGCAGAATGATACTCTATCTATTAAGGACTCGGTAGCTACCATTTCTAATAAAGAAATGATATCAAGCAATTGGGGTGTTTCATTAACTTAAATCAAGATCAGATAAGCTCCTAAGATAGATTGAATCGATTTTAAGCGTCGATGAAAGCCCCTCCCCCCGCCTCCTTCCCGTTTTACGAATCCAAAGCTAGGCTTGGGTGCATTTTCATGAATGGGAAAGTCCACTCCACACTAAAGTTAAGTTGTTTTTGATAAAAGCAGAAGAACACATTAGTGAAGGTTTGACAAAAATCCGTCAAAGGATAAGAAGTTATGATCTTTTATAATTTTGATTTTGTGACATGACATGCGAGGTGCTGTCCTATTTTATGCGCTACTTAATTCCATGAATTGCTCTTTTTCATAAAGGTATTTGTGTCTAATGATATATCAAATGCACAGGTAAAAGGATGCATACCCTTTGGGGGAAATGGACATTTAAAAAAAAATAAGTACACATCATCTCGCATCTCGCACGTGACGTCACAAAATCAAAACTTTAAAAACATTATAACTTTCCTATCCTTTGACGGATTTTCATAAAACTTCACTAATATGTTTCGTTCACGTTTCTGCTTCTATGAAAGGGATAGTTCTGCCTGAATTTATTTTGGTTTCAATAAAAGGAGACACTTGAAAGATACATATTAGTGAAGGTTTGACGAAAATCGGTGAAAGGAAAAGAAAGTCATTTGAATTGTTACGATATGTTCACGTTTTATTGTGACGTCACGTGCGAGATGCTCCCCAAATGTTATGTACAATTTTTGTGGAAAATGTAAATACAGGTGTATTCTCAAAAGCATGTTCACCATTTCACCTGTGCGTTTGATATATCATTAGACACATGTTTTTACACATATATCGCTATGAAAAGAATACAATAATGAAAACGGCAATTTGGAAAAATGAGTAGAGCTTCTACTGGAAAACATGTCTCTTTGTTTCCATAACTGAAACCAGTCAAAACTTAAACATGAAAAAACAGTTAAGATTCTTTTGGGAAAAGTATTAGTAAAAGAGAACTTCGAAGAGATCTAATCACGATGTCAGTGGAAAACATATCATCCTTGATCACTTTTAGTGCAAACAAAACCTACTTACTACACTTGTATTATACATATATATCGTAATTCCTTTAATGTATTGCATGTGATGTGTAAAATAAGATATTTACTGGAAAAGGAGCATTTAATGTTGTTTTTTTTGCATGTACAGTGTACATGCAAACAACAGCAGTTATATTTAAGTAAGCCTATTTCTTGTGCAGTTTTAAGTCGAAACACAGACATAAAGAAAAAGAGAGTGTCAAACGTGGAAAACGGGCACGAAAGTGAGGAGGGAAGAGAAGAAAAGAGAGAAAAAATGATGGAAAGAAGGAGAGAGAGGAAGAAAGAGAAAGCGAGATAACTAAAAGGGGGTAAAAAGAGGGATAGAGAGGGTTGGAGGGAAGGCCAAAGAAAGATATGGAGAAAGCATTTCTTCAATTCACTTGCACCAAGGAAGCAAACATGCTATAAACATAAAAGGTTGTTGCGAAGCCGGGCAAATGTCGGCGGGCAAGCCTTAGGAGGTTGCCACTGGTACCTGTTGTGAAACAAGTAGGCCTATGCATAATAGATAATCTTATTGAGGTAGCAGTTACAACATTTCGTCATTTTGCTCATATCACGGAAACAAACGTTTCATTACGAAAAGCGCGTAAATGATGGGAAGCGGTGAACCATCTGGCTTGCCCAGTGCGCATTCCATATTATGACGTCAACAATGCCAAGCCGGTTCTGCGCACGCGCAAGATTCATTTCTATAGCTACAATATCACATTGCTCATTGCTATATGATTTGCGTTTGCGATCTGTACACTAGCATACTTTTCGAGCTATTTTGGAAATATTTCCTCTCTAGTTTCATTGATATCAATGATGTCGGCTATGTTTCACCGTATAGTTGACATTTTCCATCTTGGAACTTCTTCCAACAACGGGTAAGTGAACAAAACAATCAAAACGATACTCTTTGCTTTACTTTCTGAAATGTTATAACGATGATAAATGTTCAAAATGTGCAACGTAACGCATACATTCATATATTATTCATATCATTCCACTCACTAAAGGTTTATGAAATAAATGGTTTAGTTTTCAGCATTACCTCAGACATCATCACAGGCTTTAAACTGAAAGTCCACCCTGAAGCTACGTTGGTTTTGATAAAAACCAAAAACACGAAAGAAATATGTATCTTTTCCATAGACGTGATAAAATTATGTGTGTAAAAATACGTGTCTAATGATATATGACATGTACAGGTAAAATACAAATAAAATACATTATCCTGTTGAGAAAATGATAATTTTCAACAAAAAATGGTACATAAATTATAGGCGCATCACGCAAGTGACATCACAAACTCAAAAATTTAATAAATCATAATTTTCTTACCCTTTGACGGATTTTCGTCAAACCTTCACTTTTATGTTTTCTTTATTAAAAACCAAGTTAACGTAAGGGTGGACATCCCCTTTGATAATCATATTCACGATGTGATCATTTGATATGAAAGGATGAATACCACTTGTTAAAATAACAAATGTGATTATAATGTGTGTAGGAAGAATGCTTGTTCTATGATGTATTCTTTGATACGGCTATATGTCATTCATATGTGTATGTATTACTGTCCATATACAACCTAATGCTCTTCTATTATTTATAAATAAACTCATGTTATTATGTCGTCTTAAGATAATTCAATTCGTCTATGTTCTATCTTTAATCAATGACGTGCTACTTGAAGAATAACATATTTCATAATCACTCTCCTAGTTTATTGAGGGCGTTACTGACGAAAGTTTTAAATGATCCTCTCTCTCTCTCTCTCTCTCTCTCTCTCTCTCTCTCTCTCTCACTCGGTCTTTCCCTCTACTGACATTTTCCATAATACTTGGATAATACATGAATGATTCTGGTGATTACAAATAAAAGTTGTGTTTGTTCATTTTTATAAGACAATAGTGGAGAGCCAAAACAAATTAACATGGTGTGTTCTTTATTCCTTAATCAAAAAGAAACTCAGTTATACTATTGACCCTGACATTATTTTTTATTCGATCAATGTTGTATAGACATTTTGGTGTAGTACACGCTATTGTTTTCACGGGTTCTCTTCTCAGCGCCCCTGCTTATTCGTCAACCCCAGAGGCATCAAAGGTCATTCCCGAAGAGCACAGGACCATATGGCAGAAACTGCGCTCGTGGTGGAAGAAGACAACGACGCCGGGCAGCCATGTTGCCCCGCAAAAGTCCAGCAGCGTCGACGACGAGGACGACGACGAGGGTATCAATGGTGAAGTCACCGTATTTGTCAATTGTCGATGTCGTCTAATGCGCGTGGTGCGCATGCTCGAGGCCGTGTACGTCGGAGTGGAGCAGGTCCACGAGGAGAGGTACGGCCCGAGTGGCATCATCGACAGCAGCGATGGGGTACGCCTGACGCGCCCCTATCGAGGGCGCGGAGTCGACCGCAGCCAATGGCAGCAGCTGCTTCTGATTAATGCCACGGACGTTTTAAACGCCAAGCTCAGAACCATCTGCAAACTCGTCGGCAGCTACAGGTCCAAGATGGACCAACCTGCCTCGGACGATGTTTCAGGCGACGAGGATCCCGAGGAGACCAATGAACCAGAACTCCTGACGATCCATCACTTTCCTATTCTAGCCAGGCCGCAGCCCCCTCCCATTCCCACCAAGGTCACAAAGAGGGAAGTCGCTATCGGATTCTTCTATATCTGCTCAGCTCTGGTGTTCAATGCGATCTGCTATCTGTTCCCTAAGAAGGTCTCGTCTGATACGAAGGACATGAAGGATGAGGTTCGAGAGAAGAGAAAGGCTGCAGTGAGCCTGCTTGAGCAGAGCTATCCATCAGGGAGGGTATCAGGTCTGTTAGATTTTACCCCGTGTGAGGACTGGAGGCCTGTGATCAAGAAGCCTTGCTCACATGGTAAACTGTACGTTGTTAGCCGCGATGTTAATCTACCTTTCCTGTACAGTGGATCCTGCGCTCCATCTGAACCTCAAGCCTCAGCCTCTGCCTATTCCGATGAGGACGATATCGAACTCGTATCTCTCCGTTGGACCCTAAGAGGACAGTATCTAGAAACCATCCGTCGTCTGGGGAAACGCGGTGTGTGCGCCTATGTGGACAGACTACTCGAAACAGTTGAAGAGCACGTCTTCCAGCTCCAGGAAGGCCTGGATCACATGAATGACGCGAAGCTCCGGATAAGCAGACCATACAGTGATCGTGGTGAGCTGCTGCGAAAGGCTCTCAACATAAAAGGGTCCGCCATGGAGATCCGACAACTGGCCAGAAGTAGCTCTGGTCAGCATGACGCCATGGTCAAGGTATCCCTGATGAAGCACGTCAAGCGCCTTGAGCGGAGGACGGAAGAGATGCAGCTGCGATGGGACAGCTGGAGGCGCGCCAGGAGGTCATCACCTGAAAGAAGATCCCTGATGACGTCGCATCAGCCTACTACGATTCCCATGGAGACTCCGATGACGTACGCGACCCGGCTGATCTCAAGACAGACCGCAGCGGGGTTCGTCGCGAAGAGGCTCGGCGTGCCTCCACACAAGTCCTTGCTGGACTTGGCGTTCGGCAAACCCGACCTGGTAGGACTGAATACAGTCATCCTACTTCGGGGATGTTAGCACTGCTGAGCGATCGAAATAAAACGTGATATGCTGACCATACATCGATCATACTAAGGGAGTGTTGGCATTGCTCAGAAGTACACGTGATGGGCTGCACGAACGAATCTAAGGGGTGATCTAAACCCTGGCCCCATGTCCCCCCCCCCCCCCCCACTCCCTCCCTTGGGAAACAAAAAAATGGTAATGGGGGTGGGTGGGGGGTTAACTCATTCTCCCACCTTGGTATCTCTTCAAAAAAGGTAGTTGTAAGCACAACAAATCCCCCCCCCCCCCTTGGCAAAAAGCCAGATCCACCCCAGGGTAGCAGACAAGATTGCTGCCCGGAGGCTTAGACTAGCCGGCCACTGTTTTCGGCATTCAGAGCTGACCACGCAGAAGCTCCTACTATGGGAACCAACCCACGGAGCAAGAGGAAGAGGAAGACCACAGACGACATATGTGGATGTACTGAAGAGAGACACGGGAGTGACAAGCATCAGCGAGCTGGCGACTTTGATGGGGGACAGGGATGTGTGGAGGACCCATGTGAGATTCCGGCAGAAAAAAAAAGGATCAAAGATTAAAAACGAACAAGATGACTGAACTGCGACTTCTAAGCGCTTGAATTTATTGTTTGTGTGGGTGATATTGTAATTTTAATTTATGCAAACCTTCACTTATATGTTTCTTTCATGTTTCGATCAATGTTTGTAGGCATTTACATCATCCAAATACAGCTTACAACAAATATGCACGTGTTTATTCATACCTAATTATTCAATTGACTTAAATGAATTTACACACACACACACACACACACACACACACACACACATATGTATACACACAGACACATACACACACATACAAACTGGTCAGTATTTAACCGTAAAATATCTATAGGTATACATCATTATATCTGTAAAAAAAAATGTGAAGGATATCACGAGAGCTTGTGAATTTTATGAGAACATCAGTACATATATAATGGATGTGTGTGTGTGTGTGTTTGTGTGTGTGTGTGTGTTTGTTTGTATGCGTGTGTGTGTACGCATGAGTATCACGAGTTTCATTAAAACAAATACCAAGAAATGTTTACGTCTATCAACAACAATAATGCATAGTTTGCATACTGGTCACAACATAAAGAATTGTGAGTTATCGGAAGAGTAATTTAGCCATAGTCAACGTATACGTAAATGTTTCGTAATTGAAGCATTCAAAAGTGGATACGTAAATACACATTTTCTCACAAAGTTTAGGTTCAGAGTAAAACTAAGGTATAACACATTGTTATAAATGAAATGCAACAATGATAAACACACAAAGAAAGGCATAACTGTCGTACTTAGCAAGTATTTTTCCAGACCATGGAAAGGTTAAAGGGACAAGATGTAACCACAAGTTGTGTCCATAAGAAGCAAAGTTCACTTATATATACAATTACTTTAACGTGTATGTTACATTGTATGTTGTTGTTGTAAATTCACAAATCGTTTTTTTTTTCTGCAAGAGGCAACTTTCTATTATTTGTGAAGACCCTTTAGGGTAAATACACATTCTCTCACAACTTTTGGGTTGAGAGTAAAACTATTTTATGACACATAAAATGCAACAATGATAAACATGGGCGTCATTCCTCGCAATATTCATATGGTAGACACCTGGATGGAACAATAGGTCCCCCCCCCCCCCCCCCCACACACACACACAACTTGAATAGAATTCCTGCGAGGATTGACGCCCATGATGATAAATACATTATGTACGCTTGCCTGTCGTACTTTCATGACTTTGCTAGCATTTTTTTTTGTTTCTGAAAAAGGCAAATGTAATTTTGCACGTTACACTTTGGAAAAATATAATATGCGCACAATCCATTATTTTCATTGCAAACGCTAAACAAAAGTAAAAAGAGAACAATTAATTTCAAGTTGTTTCCGTTAGAGGAAAAGTTCAGTTACATATCTAGTTTGCTCAAACACTTTACTTCGAAAATCATGACTTGTGCTCCTTTTCAATTGTAGTGGCTTGCTCACGTGAAATACAGAACAGTCTTCTTGATAGACGCCGTGGAGCTTCGATGTGACAAAGTACCTGGTCACGTGCCACCCATAGTTTATTTTCTTTGACTGGCCATTTAAAGAACGTGTTTTCTTTCACCTTCCCACTCCATGTGGCCATAAAACTGATGTGAATATCTTCGTCACCTGCTTCAACAACTTGACCCCACACACTAGTCCTCATCGTACATAGAGCCGTGACCGAGTCTTCCGTCTAATATACTGGCTTCACTCTTTGGTCAGAGGACTGTATCATCCCATTGTTTTGATAGATTTTTTTTTGTCTCCGGTAGTCGGCCTGAATCTCGGCTCTTGATTTCCCTATTTTGACCTTTTGGATCTAAGGAGTAAAGATACAATTATCGTATCAGTGAAATCAGAAAACTCACATTCTCAATTGGTGATATAAAACACGTAATATAAAACCATAATACCTAACCTACGTTACCTCAATTCACGGGGAATCAAGAGTCACATAATTGATTTGAAAGATTACGATTGAAAACATATACGTACCTTTGCCAAGAAATATCTCGTGCACTCTGTTCACGACGTGTCATCATTACAATGCGCCCTCTTGTCGCTTTGACTGTTTCTAAGCAACTATGATGAGAGATGGAGCTAGATAGCACATATTAGCGATGATTCCTTGTAACGTTAGCGATTTTAATTCATATTATTTTTCAGGCGGTAACGTATGTTACGGTAACGGAGGTCACATCTGTGATTCTCTCAAGCGATTACAAATGACTCATGAAATTAAAAACTCAGTACAGAGGTAGGGGTACCAAATGCCTCTGTTTGGTAACTCCTTGTAACATTTTCATTCTTAACTTCCCATAGCGGTGGTAACGTATCACCATACGGTCTGAAACATGCTTGTGTATGAAGCTTTTATTCTTCATTGGATACCCAGGTGGCATAACTAATGTTAACAAGTATACGAGATACGAGTTTTCAGGATGGATAATAAACAAATTTAATACCAAGGAATTTTAAATGCTGGGAATATAAACCACGGTAACGTATGTTTCTCATACCTTTGCGACAAATTTGATTTGTAAAATAATCAAATTGAATAGTTTTCAAATATATAAAGTTATATCTTGCACTGTAGGCATATGACTTTAGTAGGTTAAGAACCAGTTGTAATACGAAACGAACTAATTTTAAGCTGCATAGCATAACAAATCGATTTTCGTCGGGATTGCCGTGTTTATGTATTCATAACTTCCGAAAGAATCAAACCTGAAGGTTGAGATTTTCGGCAGATATAGTTAACAATATACATATGGTGACTATTATCCCCGAATTACGTTGATCGGGCATTGCTTTATTTTTCCTTGGTAGAATCATTGCAACACGTCAGTTGTCACTAAATTGTACATATTTAGTGGTTTTGAGCCAATAGTGCACCTTGAAAATAATTTCGATGAAAATCCGTCAAAGGATGATCTTTCAGTATTAAAGTTGTGATTCTGTGACTTCTCGTGCGAGGCGCTCTCCCATAATTATGTTGTGTAGATTTTTTTTTCTCGAAAATGTGCAGTTTCTCAACGAGATATGGATCATTTTACCTGTGCATGATCATTAGAAACGCGTTTTTACACACATATCTGTATGAACAAAAAATCATTCCGTTGTCAAATATAAAAAGAGCAATTATGGAATTGTTTTGTACACAACATAATCATACAGCACACAACATGTGAGAGCGCCTCGCACGTGACGTCACGTTTCAAAAGATCATAAACCTTCTTATCATTTGACATATTCTCGTCAAAACTTCACTAATAGCCTATGTTTCTTTCATGTTTCTGCTTTTATTGAAATCAACTTATTTTCAGGGTGAACTATATCCTTTTAAGATATTCCTTCCGAACAAAGGAGCTTAACATGACCTAAACATTTTCCAAAACATTTCCAATTGAATGTTCTTTAAATGTTCTTTGAATGTTTCCAATTTCCAATTTCCAATTGAGTTACTGACATGATTATGAGTGTTGCATTAGGCCACTGCCAATTTGGATCATTTCGACTACTTTAAGTTTGCTAGTAATGTTGTATTTGTGTTGTTGGCAGTCTATATTGCCATTTCCTTTGTGATCAAGACAGGGCAAAGTTAACATCACTTTGATCCGGAAAGGGCTCCCGGTTCCGCTCTCCCAAAGTTACGGAAAAGAATATTTATATACCTACATAGTGTAATACACAACAACAATATATAAGAGCTTATAGCCCTCTTTTTCACACCCTGTGTATGACTCATTGAAATTTACCACTTGAAAACAGACCACGATGTAAATGGAAGGAACTGGCCATTTTTTTTTAAAACCTGTTTGCTTGATGTAAATAATGTTTATGGAGGCCTATGCCTACTGTGCCTATTTTTGTGTGATTGGAATATTACGGAAGAAGCACTTAATTTCGCGATGATAGGCCTCTATCATAACTTGGATGCGTTCAATAGGCATAGACCTAGATGTTTCAACTTATAACGTTAGGCGGCCAAACAGTTGCTTTTTAAAACTCGTTAAAACAATATTCCGTTTTGAAACGTATGTTGGATTTGGGTATGCATGTACATGTATGTAGAGAAGCGGTTGATCAATTATTGATTACGGATTTTCTTTGCCATACTGCGCGTTTCTTATTATACTGAGTTTGATATTGTGATGCCTCAGTTGGCACAAACCCAATCAGTCATGCATGATCCCGACCTTTCAAGATGCAGTGTAGTAGACGTTTTCTGGTTGGTCAAAATAAGAGCACGTACGCACGTTTCACCATTCAGCTTGCGCGTAAGGAATATTTGTTGTACCGTAACAAATCAATATACACCCAAGGCGTCCATGGTGACCAAATAAGGCGTGCTGTACACACAGCGTAGTTCAGCAGGTACACACATAGTGTATATGAGAGTGTAGTAGGCCAGCTAAATAGGAAGAACGACAAGCTTAGAATGTGACAAATAGACGTTTTATCAGACAAATTTTATTGAACAAATTGGCCATGTAGAGGGCAACATTTGCTAATGCTGCTGTAAGACTGGAAATGGAGGATAATGTTACAAATTGAGTCGGTGAGTTCCGGAATTGATCAGTCGCGGGTGTCGAGGCACGACCCCAGTCCCGCAGCTGGCAACATCGGTGGCTCCGGGATCGCAAACCAGCGATTCAGCTTCGACAAGTTTGAGCAAGAGTTGACTTTTGCACCCAAGCTAAATGCGACAAGTTTGAGATTGGCGCATGAACGTCGAGCACAAGTCAAGAGTGGAATTGCACATAGGACTCCGGCTCAGACTCGAGTCGCAAGACTTATCAACAACTCTGAAAATGTGGACGGTGTGTCTCAAAGTCCAATTCCAAAGCTTCCAGGAGAATTCACTTTCAAACCACAGATGAGCACTGCAAGTGCCAAAATTGCTCAGGGATTGGGAACAACATTTATGGCTAGACAGGAACTACACCTTCAAAAGCAGAGGCAGAAGGTAAGTTTGATTTCATGTGATTTTATATATCCAAACAAATTACAGTGAGACGACACCCCCGGTAGGCCCAGCTCGAGTCGATCTACCCGATATCAACATGCACTTTTAATGTTTTTGTTTTTTTAAAGGAAGTTGATATAGATGTGTTTATTTACCTTTATGTCCCTTCTTCTGAGCTGTAATCAGCAATTCTTTATGTGAATATATCTCATCAGATTTTGGTAGATGTTACGCTAAAAATGTAAAATACTCTTTTGGTCTATACTGATTCTAGTAATTGTAACCGGAATCAATGTTTGTGAAAAATCTGAACAAACAGGTAAATGCGTATTTGTGGGGTTAATAATTATATTTGAGTGTCAAAAATTGATGTTTAATGTAGAGTTTACCACATTCATCAAAGTCTGTAAGAGAACATTAGCTTAAAATCAATTCTGATCTACTGGCAAAAATGCTAACTTTAGGGAGCAGCAGAATTTTATATTCACCTTCCAGAGCACATAAAAGTTTTGGACAATGATATACAATCACTTAGTTACAATTACATGTGTATTTCCTTCCACTCTTTCATCAGTTGGAACAAAGCACCAAGCTACCTTTACGAGGACGGCTTTCCCCTGTACCAAGCATTGCAAAAACAAGAAGATTGAGTCTCAAAGAAAAAGAGGTGAGTGTCTCCTGCGGCTGCAGTATTGTCTACATGAACAATTCTTTGGCTCCATGCTTTATTTTCATATCAATATATCTATTCACAAATGTTGCTAATATTAATGTTATTTGCTCTATCACATTTTGTTTAGATAATGCAGTCTACAACAAATGTATTTTATGTAATTTTTGTAATTGAGTTTCAAGAATCCGTAGTGATTTTATGTTACCTCCATATACTGACATTTTCTGTCTAAACTGTATCTAGATAATTGGTTGATAATTTGAATTGCACATCTTAAATGCGTTCCATCACAGAATGAGGAGAATTCCCAGCTGGCATGGCGAACTCCTACCTCAACGCCAAACCTGACCGATGCCAAAGAGAACCTGACCGGTGATGCCGGCGCCAAGCCGCTCATGGCTGGGTCCACCCCCACCCTCCTCAACCCTGTCAAACCAGGGCGGGGCGGGACTCTCATGCAGACCTCCATCAGTCTCAACAAGCTTCAAGACAGTGAGTGCTGGCTCGGCCTCTTATGAATGTTGCAATTAGGAAGAAAAACTAATATTTTCAGGGGATGTCATATATACACCCTGAACTTTTTATGTTTTGCATTATATCCTCTCAAGATATTTATTTTCCACAGTGTCGTTCTTTGCATCTTATATGCTAAATTGCCCATAACCCCTGTCTTATTATTTCACTGGTAATCATAAATTTTCATCGTTCCTAGTTTTAGAAGAATGGGACTCTTTTTCTTCTCATTTATATTTATTTATTACTGAAATAAATTGTTAATTGAATTTAATGATAGAAGAATTATTTCAATAACAGAAATATTTGAGGAAAAATATGTATGAAATGTCAATATTATATCTATTTCTCAGTGTGTAACGGTTATACTAATATGCTGTTTGCATTGATAAGTATATCATGAATATGTGCTACTCGCAGTGTAACATCTCATGAAATGTTATTTATATTGTATCATTATCAATTCTTTTCCTCTAGGTTTCTATCCCCAACCCACTACTATGTCACTGAAGAAACATAAAGGCTCCACAAAATCTAAACATCTCAATCACAAACGGGGCACCACATATCCATCCGAAGGTAAGACCATTAATAAAACAGAATTCATGAAATATAAATAAAGGGCTGATTATAATTGAATTGTTCCACATACAAATTAAATGAATATGTAGTCAAAATAATTTTAATTCAAGTAAACCTTTTTCCTGTCATTTGAAAGGTAATTAGCTTCAGTATAAGATTGTATTCTATCAGTTTGGAACTGATTATAACCTATGTGTAATAAACATGTGGAACTTGTCTATCTTTATGTGAATGATTTCAATCTCTATGTCTGCTATTAAACAGGCCGAGCCAGTCAACTTGAAGACGACGTCGATCAAGTGAGTCCAACGGTTCCGGCTAGCCACCACCGAAGCAAGACCACCGCCTCCCCAGAGCTGTCCCCACGAAGCAAGGCAAGGCACTCTGTCTCACGCAACAACTACAATGGGGACAGGCTCAGGCATGCCAAACTCACAGCAGAGAAAGCTATCAAGGTACAAATCGAAAAGAGATGAATATCTATTGAATGGAAGTGATATGTTGTAGGCACATATCAGTATGGACATTGTGATTGTCAATCTCACAGTTTTCTCCCACAAGAAATGCAGGTGAAATTTACTATTGACGACTATTTCTTATTGTGTGGTGAAAGTTTATACATTGGTTATGTAATTAGGTCTGTTATTAACTGCAAGAGTTTCAGAGCTTACTTTAATGAATGCCTTTATATAGAAGTTAAAAAAAAACAGACACAAAATATTTTTTTTGCCTTATTATAAAGGTATAATTTTGTTAATTTTTTTTTTTCCAAGTGACATATACTGTATATGCCATATATCATGCGAGTCTAATTTTTTGCGAATCAGGATTTCCTGACAATTTCGCGAGTCGTTAAATTCGTGATCGTGGAATACTAGTACTATTAGTAAATGTGCTCTTGCATGTCGTACGTGTATTAATGTTTTTGCGTGTTGTTAAATACATGAATAGCACCCGACTCGTGAAATTCATGAAAATAAAAACCCCGCGAAATATATGGCGTATACAGTATGTGAACGAGGACACATTCCTATGCCAGTGAGGTTTCATGCTATCATTACCTTGTATCATTGCAGACAAAGAAGATTTTCACCATCCAAGGCCCCTACCCCGTGGTCAGATCCAGCCTGAGGCGGAGGGCCTGGGTGGAGAAGGAGTATCGACTCATGAACCCACACAAGTTCAAGAAGAAGACTGGTGGGGAGGACGACTCTGAGTCCGACGACGATGACGACGTCGATGGTAAGTCTTCTCTCGTGGCTCACTGCTAGCAATCACACATCAGACCAATGGTCTCTTGATTATGTTTCAATGTTTTTCTGTGCACAAATTTTAATAGTGTGGATTGAACATAAGTAAAAGGTACCCTTAGAAGCTAGCTGCATACATAAACATACATTGCCCTCCTGTTTGCAAACAGCATACTCCAAATGCTGATTCTAGAAACAGCTTGCAATACATCAACATATCCTCCATGGCAACAATTCAAAGGTTCCTCGAAGTGGTGTGTGGTTTTAACTCTTAGCCTGCCCTAATGAATAGAGCCCACCACCACGCTGTTAATCCCCATTGTGCCAGCCCCAAATCCGCCCTGTGCCAAGTTTATTTTGATGCCTTGTTAGTTGCGCTTTTTTTCTGCGTTGGCATTTTCGAACCACTCTATTTTGAAACCTATACACTTTTACAGGAAAACTTGTACACAAAAGTTGTAGAAAACTGTATCAGCTTTATTATGATATCAAATTTCTATGGAGATCTTATTTTGTCATTTTATCATAAACTAATAAGAAACGAATGAATAATGAACAATGACTGCTATTACGAATGCTTGCAAGGGCGCTTTTGGCACTCGAACGGCAGTGAGCTCGCGTGTACAAAGCAGTTAATCGATAGCGCGTTAGCGTGTATGAAGCACCGCGCTATGGCACTCTAAGCGTTAAGTACCTCTTGATCTGTTTTCCCCCTACAGATGACAATGCGTGTGATGATGAGAATGATGATGGTGGATTCCAGGATCCCGATGGCATGTATGGAATAATGGTAAGTAGTATCTCGTCAATCTGAGAATCTTCCACAGTGGCAGTTATGTTCTCTGTCAAAGCTATTCAAACTGGTATTGTCAAACGCACACATGAAGGGACAATTTGTGCTTAGCCTAAAATACACACTTCTCTAGACAGTGGAACCTGGCAATGTATACATTGAACATGTCAGCAAGGGCCACTTGTTATTTTTCTGATAAGTTGTCCGTCATTGTAAACATTTAGCTTAAAGCATTCCATAAAATCTATGAATGTGTTAGTACCTAATGCCTGAAAGATACAACAATAAGTTCCTAAGCCATTTTCGTCTTTATTTGTTTCATATCTGAAAAATTGTCAAGGGCATAAGAGCTTTATGAAAAGCTTGCCTAGATTTCATAATTAACCCGTACTTATTTTTATCTTTTCCTCAAATTTCTAGTCAAGAGTTGTGAGGAATTCCACCCCCACCTTTCTCTGGACAGTACGGAAAGGAGCCATCGACTACAAGTATCTAAGAAAAGACACCATTGTCAATCATTTCTGCAAGAATGGAACCTTCACCACAAAGGTACACCTTTGGGAAATTTGCTTGATGATTTGAACTTTGGTCATTTTATTAAACATGTTAATTGTTGAGGTAAAGATTCTTTGCTGAGTTGAGTTAGTTTGCTATTTAGCTTATTAATTTTTGTGTGCTTAAAACTAAAGAAGAGGCAATAACATTTAAGAAGACAAATCATGTTGTATATTCATGTGATAAGTATGTATGACCTATGTGTGTCACCATACAAGTTTCAAGTTTTTATGTAAACCACAGAAGCTGAACAAAGTGTATAGAGCAGGCCATCACATGAATAACAACAATTTGAAATTTTTTATTGTTTAATTATACTGACACTTGTCATCATATCATGTCACAGGTGGGCCTATGCACAAGCCTCAAGAATCTTCCATGGTACGATGAGCAAGAGTCAGACACCTTCTTCCCCCGCTGCTACAAAATCTGTGTTGATGAGGAGCGGGATGCTTTCAGAGGTAGGTTCTCACAACAAACTACTCTCTATTCCATGTGATGTATATCAACATCTGTATTAACTCTCTGCATGCCACATGTAAGTAATATACACAAGTAATATACACAATTCCCATAGAGCATATGGCACAAATGGCACATAAATGGTTAAAATGCATTCAAAGGAAGGTTAAATTACTATAGATAGGAACATGGAACAACATTTCATTAGTCATAATATACCATAATGTTAGTTAAAAACTATCCAGTGCTTTTTCAATCAAACTTTGTAAATATCATTCTTAATTGTTGTTTTTTCTAGTGACTTCTTGTGCCATTGTTCTATTGATATTCACAGGCAAAGACATCAAAATGCAGTATCAACTCATATTTCATGCTTTTATCATAGCTTTAATATATGTCAATTATTGCATTTTAAATTTTGAATGGGCATCAGATTGTTTATCACACACCTCTCACCTTCCCTCCACCTTGCAGACGACTACAGGCTCTCAGCTGCTATTGGTGTGCTCAGGTGGATCATCATGAAGCAGGATGGCGATCTCGACATCGATCTCTCAGATGAGCCGGAGGAAGAAGAGGAGGAGAAGAAAGAGAAGGAGGAGGAGAGCAAGGAAACAACCAGTCCAAGGAATGGTAAGATTTGTCATGTTCTTACACTCTTTATACAATGATTTGCCTCAAATTTGAGAAGCAGCGTATTGTGGAATTGAAGTTACCGAGTCCATGTAATAATACAAGACAGTTGCTTTGCAAAGTACCCATCATACTGCTCCTGATGTTAGGATCTTCATATTACGATGTTGAGTTTCTGATTTCTTATTTGAACATCTTAAGATTCACAGCTGAGATATTACTCTCAAATGCGTCTGAGATCAGATTGTTTTATTTTTAGTCTTCTTGTTGATCACAATGTCTTTATTTAATGGTTTGAATGGCTAGTTAAAATTGTCTTCTTTTTTTTTCTTTAGGCAAATCACCAAAGAAGAAGAAGCCGGTTGTGTTGGGGACACCATTCGTGGATGTCGCCATCAAGATTGTCGAGGACTACCTGACGTCCAAGGAGCATAGCGATATCGATGACGAGTCTCAGGACCTCCTGACTGAGAGCGAGTGGGACCTCTTCATCCAGCAGTACTACCAGCTGACCAGGTAGGTCCTATGACAATGCCTCATCCAACATATTGGGTGTGATTATTTGAAGGAATGCCTGCATGTCTATATATTCTTGATTAATTGTGCTGATTTGGTATGAAGCACTAAACATAATTTGAAATGGTACAGCTTTTTTGATCAATTGAAAGAAAAGGAAAATATATTTTTTTGTAATGTACATATAAATGTAGCTGCCACTTATGAGGTGAAGTGTACCAGTAATACTATCAAATGCTGAGAAAGAAATTTTACAATTGTACTTACTTCTGAATTTTATTAATGAAGGCAGAGCTGTACATTTTCTTTTTGAAAATTAATATTTTAAATACCTATTTATTTTAAAGATGATAAATATCAGATGAAAATTAATTTTAAAGATGATGAATACCAGTGGGTTTATTTGAAATAATTCTTACCCCTAAATTAAAAATGTTGCCATCTTTCTCTAAATGATATGCTTGGTTCTTGTGTCTACAGCGAGGGGGGCAGTATAGAGGACACTTTGACGCACTATGCGTACTGTGAGAGTCTTGTGAACAGACTCAGAGCAGTTTGCCCGCAGCTTGACATGGGTGGGATCAAGAACATCTGGATCGTAAAGCCTGGAGCTAAATCTAGAGGGAGAGGTAAGTTAAACTTCAGTGCTTAATTTACTATCATATGGTAGCAACATATTTATTAATTTATATATATCTTCAATAAAGCAAGTACTACACCTTACTGTGACATTTGAATGAGTTTTCACATTGATTTTGTCTCTGAACTTATCTTCAATCTTGGTACTTTTACGATTTAAGTCATGTGCTAATTTGCCTTGTATCCCATTTGCACTGCATGCCATTAATACATGATAGGAATGTAGCTTGGAAATAACAATATTGCCATGGAAACTGCCAATTAGCTCAGAGCAGAATACATGCTGCCATGGTATGCAAATATGATATTTTTGATGTTTGTTCAAGCTCTATGTAACATGATCCAGAAATATTACCAAGTATGGAAGAACTATTTTGAGATATTCTCTTCACTATTGCTAAACATAGGTTTGAATTTAATTCTCTTCATCCTCATTCTCATTGCAGGGATCACATGCATGAACAAGCTGGACGAGATCCTGAAACTAATCGGCAACCCAATGGTGAAGAAGGAAGGCAAGTGGGTCGTTCAGAAGTATATAGAGCGCCCCCTCTTGATCTACCGCACCAAGTTTGATATCCGGCAGTGGTTCCTGGTGACGGATTGGAACCCTCTGACGATCTGGTGGTATGACGCCTGCTACCTGAGGTTCTGCACTCAGCCCTTCTCTCTCGACCGCCTTGACCAGTAAGTCCGAGCGGCACTGCTTCCCCATGCATGATGATTCTGTAAATGGAAGAATGCTTTCTATTTTACTGATGTATTGAGTCCTTTATCAGATATGTGACATCAATGCTGTAAATTTGTATTGTTGATTGCCTTTAAAATATTGTTTCTAGAATATTCTGGTTTGCAGAACCTGTTCATAGAAGTAAACACTTTCTCTTCTCTATTTAGTAGAGTAATCTGTATACTTTGTCAAATGTGATCATAGAATTAAATGCTCTTTCTGTCGCGTAATTCATCCAAAATGTGCAGTATGTCTAAGTCATAGAACTAAACATACTCTTCCTCTCTGTCATGTAGATCCATCCACCTGTCCAACCAGTCGATTCAGAAGAACTACGAGAACTCTGTGGAGCGCGACGAGAACCTCCCCGAGGACAACATGTGGGACTGCACGACGTTCCGGCAGTACCTGGATGATCGCGGCTACAGCGGGCTGTGGGAGAGCGTGATCGTTCCGGGTATGAAGAAAGCCATCATCAACAGCATGCTGTGTGCGCAGGACGTCATGGAGGCTAGGAAGGTAAATACTGTTAGCCATATCATAATTTTATATATTTTCACACAGGATCCAATATTTCCAAGCCTCGCTCTTTTTTTACCTTTCCACCATATTTTTTCTATGAAGTGATTGTATCAATTTTTTTTTTTTGGATACGTTAATTGTACCTGAATGTACACTTTTGTTTTTTGTGGGAAAATAAATGGAATCTTGAATCTTGTATTGAATCTGGAAGAGGAGGGAGAAGAGAAGTCTAGCCCTTCATGGGGGGATGGACACCTATGTAGAAAGAGGGATAGCTCTGACTCACTAAACACAAGTCTTTTGTTTTTTAAATCATAATTAAGGAATGGTACAGATTACAGGATCCGTAGTCATGCCGAAATCATTCTGCTCTCATCACAGTTCCCAGTCTTGTTTGATTTCATTTACTATTCAAACTACTGTGATGCCCTTTTTAAAATTGCTTCAAATGAATTCTCCATAGGGTTTTATTGAGAAAGTAATCATTTGTGTCATGTCCATGCTGTCCAGAATTCCTTTGAGCTGTATGGGGCTGACTTCATGCTGACGGATGACTTCCTGCCGTGGATGCTGGAGATCAACGCTAGTCCTGCCATGGGCGCCACCTCCCCGATCACCGAGGCGATGTGTGCCGCGGTGATCGAGGACACCATGAAGGTGGTCCTTGACCGCAAGCATGACAAGAACTCCAGCACAGGCCGCTTCCAGGTCCTCTACAAAGGGGTGAGTGTACTGTAGTGCTTCTGTGGCACTTAAATGGGATGTTTACCCTGAAATTATTCTGGTTTCATTAAAAGAGACAAATGAAAGAAACATATGAGTGAAGGTTTGACGAAAATCAGTCAAAGAAAAAGAAAGTTATTTGATTTTAAAGTTTTGATTTTGTTTTGTCACGTGCGAGGTGCTCTCCTGTATGTTGTGTACAAAATAAGTTGATAAATTGCTTTTCTTCTGTTCTTGACAAAGGAATAATTTTTTTTTGTACAGGTATGTGTGTAAAATGGAAACCTTCACTCATATGTTTCTTTCACTTGTCTCTTTTTATTGAAACCAAAATCACCTTTGCCTAAAGAGGCAATCAGATTTTCATCTGTTCTATTTCATGTATACACTCCAGCTCAAAGGAATTGGCATAGGGAAAGGGAAAGGGAAGGAGCCGCAGTTATAAACCGCGGTATATTTTATCCAGTTCAGCATGAAACATTATCTATTGTAGGCTAAAGCATCATGTTTCATGCTGAACTGGACAAAATGTACTGTGGTTTAAAACTACAGCTCCTTCCCTTTCTTCCTTTTCCCTTTCCTTATGCCAATTCCTTTGAGCTGGAGTGTATGTAAGCTCTCCCTATTCAATTTGTAGGCACATGATGAGAATGTAACTTGTATCCAATAACTGGTTTAAGGCGTTATTTTGAGTGTACTCAGTGTATTTTACATAATGCTGTGATAAAGTTTAGAGCAGGACTATGAGTATCTTGTGTGAATTTGATGTTCATATTGTTTTGTTTGTAGCGCTTTGAAACATAGTATGAAGTGTGGTATACATGTGTATTATTATTCTTATTATTCAGTTATCCTGTCAGTCCCATGAAAGCATAAAGTGTGCAATAACTGAGATGGTTAATCTGTGCATGTCCTCTGTTTTGCAGCCTAATGTGTCGGTGCCACCCTATATCGGTGCTGCGATCAGCGTGGATGGGGTCAGCATCCGCAAGCCAGTCACCCTCAACCGGCAGAAGAGCGTCACCAACGTGATCAGCCCTCGGTTTGAGGGCGACAGACACCTAGACCCCCAGCGGAGCAAGACGCCCGGCCGAGCGGAGAAGCTGCAGCGGGTGGAGAAGCTGGGGCTGAAGACGGGGGCCACACCCAAGGCGACCAGCATGGACGACATGAAGAAGAAACTAGCAGGTATGGACAAAGTCCATGTGTTTGATGCGAGTTGTGTGAAAGGGGGAAGTAAGGAGAGTGGCGGGTTTAATGCTGCCAGGCTAAAGAGGAGGAAGGGGAGGACGGTGAAGGCCACCACCACGGTAAGGTCGGATGGTACGATCACGAAGCACATCAGGCTACCGAGCCTGGCGTACAAGCCTGCCGGGGAGGAGAGGGAGAGGGAGGAGCTGAAACCAGCCCATGTGGTGGTGAGGTCCGCAGGAGGGCGTGAGCTAGGCCCGCCCCAGGATGACTCCTGCGAGAGCTGCCACACCCTCAAACAATTTAAGGCGGTAAAAGCGCCTCAGATCCATGGTAGCTTCCCCAGGCGAGAGGCGTCAGTGCGCATGCGAGTGCCCATGGTTGGGGAATACGAAGTAGGCTCTCCCAGACACAAGAGATCGGAGAGTGAGGGCGTGCTTGCCAAACGGGTGAGAGCGGGTGCAGTGAAGGTGAAACTCAAACTGCATCACCAGGGTGGAGTCCCTGAAGTAACCTCTAGCTTGGCCGGGTCTCTAACTGAGTCACTGGATTCCTGGTGTAGCTCCTCAGTTTGAACCTTGAACCATCTTCTGTGACATCCGAGGCTTGAATCTATCAGGTAGTTCTCCCCCTTGCTGCATTTGTGAACTGTAATAGTCGTGTTCAGCCTTGGTAACATTGAAGGCGTGGCTACATTGTTGGCATGGTAACTGTTATGTCTCTTTGGTGTTGGGAAGATGTTTGTGTATGCTGTGATTACATTGTTTCCTTCTCTGTTTGTTTTAATAAGAACATTCCTAATTCAAGATAGACAGAAATAATGAAGGATGAATACCCACAAACTGTATGGGATCGATTAATTTCACATGTAAATAATTTTTGATACCTTAGAGACCAGTCTAAAAATATGACCAAATAACTTTGAAAATATCTTTTTCTCTTGAAAGAGCACTAGAATAACTTTTGAATTCAGAAGTGTGTGACTATAAATTGTATGGTGTGTGTTCTTTGTTTTAAAATGATAACAAATTATGATTTGTTTTAATATAAATCCATCCATTTCTTTTATAACTTCAGCAAAGTTTGAGGATTTATAATATTTCACAAAGAAGATCTGCGCAAAAACTGATACGCAATATTACTGGTATTTTGTGAAAATTTGTTAAGTGCAATACTTTTTGGTATTTTGTATTTTTGTAATGGTTTGTATCTAAGTTGTAGAAATAGTTTAACATATCTTAACACACCTGTCTAGTAAGTGTTGAAGAAAATATGTTATAATAATTATGTTGATATGATAACATCTTTTAGTATGTATGTGTCCTTTTCCGATGTTGACCTTTCAAATTGAACTAATATAGAATGTAGTACTTTACTTCTAGTTTACTTCTAGATTTAACATGATTTTAGAATGAAATGGTGTTTTTAATCAAGAATTATTTAACAAGTCTGTGGCATTCCTTTAAAGATGTGAGAAAATAAACAATGCACAGTCAATAAGAAATGCCAAAGTTTGTTTAATACCCCCGCTTCCAAAGATAATTTACATGTATGATGCCCAAATCTACATACTATTTTAATATTAACCACTGTGAGCTCATGTATGACTGTCAATATTTCAATTTTGAAAACACTGATTACTGTTTAACTTTAGCCATTATCTCAGGGAAGCTTGTTATACAAGAGCTTTGCCACTGAAAGTTCTGAGACCATATACATGTATAGTGTATAAAAATGTGTCAAAGATGTAAATAATTTTTTACCATGTCAAATTTTTGTGATCAAACAAATTTGTGTCAACAAATGTTTATATCATCTTCATTCCAATATGGAATAAATTGATGTTATGTATGTATGTTCCCTTTCATAGTATATAAAAGTGTTGTCACAAAATGAGCTGATACATTGTGAATTAAAGATAAGATTGTGCCACAAAACATGTAAGATATTAACAATACCATTGAGATAACTAGTTATGATGCAAATTGCCGTTTGGTACATGTATATTACCCGGTACTAGATACATGTATGTTGCCATGGACTCAAATGCTGCTATATATATTTTTGCAAGAACATTTACAATGCAGTTTCATCATATTGGTAACATCATTACTTTTATGAATCATTTGATTAGGTTGTAGGTTTGATAATGACAACTTGAATGAATTATGAGATTTGATAATGAGATTGCTGTTTAACTATAACCTTAAAAATACTAATGTTTTCCTTATTCTTTTGCTTTTTTTAAAAAAACCTAAAATCAACCTTTATTGTAGGATCATTGAGTACTGTGCAGGTAACCAGTGACTGTGTGTTTTTGTGTGCAGTTTGATATGTGTCTCTTCAGTATGGGATGCTGGGTTTTAATTCATACATGTAAAGATGCGTTCACACTGGCGCTTCCCTGCTGATTTTAAATCCCATAATGCCATGTTTTTAGCGCTTTCACACATTCCTTGCCGCTAGTGGTGTGATGACCTGCCATGGCCTTTCTGAATTACTATGTGAATGATTTTCAGCGTCGCCGCTGTGGGAAAGCAGTGGCGTCATAGCGCAAGCAGCGGCGGTAAAGCGTTTAGTGTGACCGTAGCTTAACGAGGTACAACTTCATTTGCATGTTACTTCATCAGCTTATGGTATAATGGTGGCCCTACTAAATGGAATATTGAGTAATTGAAAACAAAATTATGACAAGAAATATATACTTTTAAGAAGCCCTACTTGTGCACACCCAAATTATATTCAAATGAAGCAATGAACCAAAATGCTGAGATATTGCAAATACATTGTTAATGTTTTTGCACTGTTAATGTTCCACTGACAGAGAGAACAATGTAAATAATTTGTCTCGTCAGTCTCAGGAAACTCTACCAATATTCTTGTGAATGCCATACACTATGAATACCATATATAGGGCCAGAGCTGATATCACAACGCACTTTATTTACATTGGAAAGTACCCCACTCTCCTTGCACCCGACACCACGATTTTGTGATCCCATCATGACACTGGTCCACAAAACTTCACTTACCTTGACTTGGTTCAGAGATATCATAAGCTTGTCTCGACCATGCATGCATGGCAAAATATTTTGCTTCTGCTGTTTAGACTTGGCAAACGAAGTAGACATCCAAGTCAGTGTTGCCCCACGCCCCCTTCCCTACAGTAACTAGTCCACCAATATAGACCAAAGTCTGTAGTCGCACAACATCATTTGCACATACACACACACAAACGTACAGAAGGACTATTTTTTAATCCTTCACTGCCACACATCACTGGTTACCTACACTGTATGTCTGTATCAGTATAATCGGTATGTTCTTGTGAATAAGTTGTGATATGTCATGATTGGTATACATGTACATGTATGTAAGGGTTATTCGTATTAACGTATTGTATCCATCATATAGTTTTTCTTTATTAGCGTTGAAAGCACAGACACAAACATTTTCACACAGAATTACCATGCCATTTAGGCACACACACAGAATACTTTGTACATGTAAAAACAAATCATTTTATGGACAAACCTCCAAATATTTTTATACCACTTATGTTCATAAGAGATCAAATTGCTGCATTATGACATTTAAACTGCAACTGCTTTTTTCCTTATTAGGAAGAAATAGTTTCATATTTACAAAAATCATGATATCATGTTCAATAAATTGTTGAAACTTTGTTATCATGGCCCTTTACAGGTAAATGTTATGTACATGTGCAGTACTTTATAAAAATGTATTCATATACTGGTACTACATCATTTCAATGTTTTCCTCATTTCACAAATGCATTTAATTACAAGGGGCATATCCATGCCAAGCCCATATTCCAAACTATTCTTTTTGTTTTTAGCTTCAAGTGAGTTGACATGCATTCATTTACAAGGGGGTATTACATCACACACATCCGCATCATTTGTGAGCCAAATACAATCTCAGGCTACAGCCTACACGTAGAAACATTTTGTGTCACATGCATAAAATATTAATGTGCTCTTTGTACATTTGCCAATATTAGAGCTATATTTTGTTCATTTCGTTGTTGTAATGCATTCCACTTTGTACACACACACATTTGCTGTTTATATGATTGAAAAGAGAGATGATTGACTCTCTCCCTGAAATAAAAGTGATCAAATTACTATATATCAGTAAAAAAATCAAGAAACTATGTGCACGCATTCTTTTTGAGTCGGTTGTTTCATGCGTTTGTTTAACTCTTAACTTGCCGGGGGTAAAACCCCTCTGTGCCGGAGGTTTTCTCTATTACAGTTTGGTCGCAAATTTGTGACAGCGGCAGGTTAAGAGTTAATGTTTTAGACTATCTGGGTGTGAAGTGTGCACATCATTACTGCATGTTCAAAAATGTTTAAAAAATAAACAATAATTCTCAGAATGGAAAAACACAATAAACATGGCCTGTACCTTACACACACCCAAACCCACACCTATTTAAGATACACAGTAAATGTCACTATTCAGTGTATCATGATACAGTTTACAATAACAAAATTGGTGAAATCGTGTGTTGGACTGTTGGTCATTCATACTTTGTTTTTTGTTCCTTGTCATATTTGAACTGTGTTTATCTGTAACTGCCATACATGTATCATTGTCCATGCATAATTTGGTGTCAAAATGGGATCATTGCATGTATATCGTATGCTTACAAATCTTGGGAATTAACAGGCAATTAACAACAAATATTGCTGTTGATATGTATTTGCATGTATTCCGATTTTAAAAGCAGTCGTTACCCAAATCTAAGTCGATGGATTAGAATACAAGACAGTACTTTGGATGCAAATGATATTCATCTACCATACTTCAAGATTGACTCTAGAGGAGTATGTTAGATACACACATCATGCTTAGCGTGTGTGCATGAATATTTATCTGTTTGAAAAGGGAGCGAGCCAGACCTGCACCTAAATGTAAAATGTGTGAACATATATCTCATACACCCTTTCCATCATCCACACTGCACCCTTATAGATACATGCTTAAAGTTAGGAAAAGAACTAAAAAAAGTGAAAAGCCACTCAACTTAAGATGGAAAGGGGCACCTTGTTGGGTACATGTGCAAGAATTCACAACAAAATGAAAGAAAAAGGAAGGAAAGAAGAAAGAAAGAAACAAAAAAATAACAAGACACCTGCACAGTTTGCTCAGTATGGGAATTTCTTGCACGCTGTTGACTGCATTCCTCTTTTGTGCCAACGTCTGCTAGCCTTTCACCCACAGCCATCCCAGCATGCACTGCCCAAGACACTTGCTCACTATTATATTTGTTGTGTGAATGCTGAAGTCACTGCACACATTCTTGTCAAAAAAGATATTTAGCCAGAATATATATTTTTCTCTAATTTTTTTAGTGCTTTCCAACCTCGAATGATTAAGTGAACACCTGTTTTTCTTCAGAATTTAAAATGGAGAAATTCCTTGTGGAATTTTAGATTCATCAAAAGCAGCTTACATAATATTTTTCCATTTTTACATACCGATACTGTAAAAGTAAATATGCGGTGTGCATAATTCATTTGTCATGAATCATGTTTGAAGATCATTGTCAGCGTGACTAATTGTGCTTCATTTTGTGTTTGCTCTCTCCCTGTGTGTCTGCCTTGCCTCTCTCACCACCCAATCCACACTTTTCCTCTCCGTCAATCTCTGCATCCTTTTCCTGCATCTCTGTCTGTCATACCCGTTTGGCTCCACCCATCCATTATTCTGTGCCGCGATTGGTCAATCCCATCTGTCAATCAACGGAACCTCCCACCATCCTGCATGATCCATCCATCCATCCATCCATCATATATCCGGGCCATGCATCTCTCAATGGCATCGTGACTACCAACCATCCACCTACCCACCCACCCACTGGACAACTCTGCATCACCTTGCCGTGCCAACAGTACCGCCTCCAAAGCCGCAAGATAATGCAGCAGCTGGATCACATCAAGCAAGAGATTGCGTCTCTCGCCAGAGTAGTACGTAGCGTTTCCTCTCTCTCATACGAGCCCTCCTGGGATCCCCATCAGGATATAAGAGATTTATTAAATCACAAGCGGGAGCTGCGGGAATTGCTGTGGAATTATGGGAAAGACGTTTGATTTGAAAATGCTTCAATGCAAATAACATGTGTTTGTTTTTATATATTATGACTTAGCTGTTTGCAAACGATACTTTAGAGGAAATGCTGTAGCCCATTTTGCAAAAGTAATGAAACTCAACCAAAATAGGCAGTTTACCCTACGATAATGTGTATAGCTCTGCAGAAAAAGTGAAAACACAGTCTCGTTTTCCTTTGAAGCACCTGTTTCGGAGCAACCATTCTCTGCATTCATAAACCATATTCAATTGAGTCGTCATGAATGTTACTATTGGCCCATTTAAATCCTGGATTTAGGTCGAGCACAACTATGAACAACAATCCGCTGTTTATCTCTGTGACCTCTCAGAGTAACTTGAAAGGTGTTGTGCAAATTATACAAATATAAGAATTGTCCATATGTTCTAGCATGCTTTACTTATTACAATGATTATTAATAGTAGATGTAGCTGGTATTTATGAACATGTACCTCTGCAAAGCAGAATTATAGCAGGATGTACTGTACATAGTTACTGAATGAGTAATAAGTTGGATATGAAGTGAAATCTATTAAAATGACTTTTCCATTCATTGGATGGATAATGTCAACTTTATGAAATTGTAAATAATTTTCAAGACACACATGAAGCAATGTACCCTGTGTCAATAGTGAAATTATGGATGTTATGAAAGATTATTTTTTTTCTTAAACATGTTTTTTTTCTTAATTGCAACTGGTTACCATTGACATAGCCACAATCATTGGCAAGCCTGTTTTTGCTGTCTCCTATAAGTTCCAAATGTTGATTATCAATGATTACTACCAATTTGTCATTCAATGACGCCATGAATATTTCTGTTTCATCAGGTATTTGTATATTCAACCTGTAATCTCCTGTAGTTGTCAAAGTTCCTTTCAATGTTGGCATATGGGGTGCTTGTTTTATTAATATTCACTTCATGTTATGGGAAAATGGGACTGGATATGGAAATGTTTGTCCGTGCATGCATACCCGGCACTCAACCCAATTGTAACCTTTTCTTTCCCAAAACTAACCTTCCATTCCTCTGTCACTGTATATGTTTCATGGTATCACATTTCATCTCTTTACGCATTCGTCCCATACCACATATCTCCACCATTTTATTTATATTCTGGAAATCACTTCTATTACTATTATCACTTATTTTTGTACTGCCTCATGCGCTCTCATCCATGCGTCAATCATCTATCTATTTCTGTCTACTCTAATGCTTGGTCAATGGTGTTTCCTTCTCTCTGTCCCTCTCCCCCATTGTATCTGTGCTTGTCTTGGTCTGTGATTGGATAACTAACCCTTACAGGAAGCTCATTAGGTGATGGTCCGTGGGGCAATGCATGTTCTCGGTGCGGTAGTACGGGGGGTTACGTCCTCGAGACATCCCACCCCTGCGAATGCCAACGAGGCAGCTTGGTGATTCCAAACTCCAACCGGGGCAAAGATCGGGAGGAACCGCGCCCGGCGTCTCGTCAGGTGTCGCGCCAGACCTCCAGCATGCTCCGCCTTACCACGGTAACGACGCCCCGCCCACCGTCCTGCTCTCTACGGGAGAGCGCGTCCCGCCCGGCGAGCGTCGTGTCGGTGGAGCTCCAACCGGTGCAGGCCACGTCCCTCACCACCAGCCTGGACGAACCCATCCCCAAGGCCGTCAACTTCATGAGTAACTCCCTCGGGCAGCTGGTGACCCTGAGCGATAAGGTTGACCTCCAGGGGGCAGCCAGGCCAGGGAGGCTGGGCTTCTCGCAGGGGCGCACCCGTCCGAATGTGAACCGGCAACGCAGAGAGAACCGTGCCCTCCTCAAAGCTACGGAGGAACTCCGTGACCCGGGGCCGATGCCAATTGTGCTGACTAATGCACGCAAGTAAAACATAACCAGGCTTCCCTTTGTAACCTTCCAAAAACAATTCTGAAATTGCCTAATATATTTTTGAACTTAATATGATTCTTAAATTGGTGTATAGTTAAACTGCAGTGCTTCCATATTTATCACATTTTTGTACATATGGACCAAGAGGATTTTATATTGTACATCTTGTAACTATGCAATAAAGTGTAAGAAAAAAAAAAACATATATAGAGCTGGACCTATGTGTGCTACTAAGTTGAATGATTTTCTTGAGGTATTTCACTGACAGGGCTTGATTGAACTTGAAGGGACTGTGTAAGATATGACATGAAATAAAACATTAAGTATGGAATTTTGTATGTTCATAATTCAGTTTCAGAGCTATTTAGTTAAGTGCATGTAACTACAGGTAACGGGTATTCCTTTAGAAGAAAATATGATATCGGTGTTTCTGTTAGTCAAGTAAATATCCAATATGAAAGCAGCGAAGAAGTGCTCAATTAAGATGGTTCTTGACATAAACTGATGATGGATGCAAAGTAAAAGGGTTATGTGTGTGTGTGTGTGTGTGTGTGTGAAAGAGTGTAAAAGAGAAAGAGAGTTAGAAATATACAGTGGTAAATTTGATCACGCTTAACTATTTCTACATTGCCCATAAGCTTTGGGGTATCTGGGCTGTCCAATGCTCTGATTTCAATAACTACAAGGTTTGATTATAATCTCTGTTTACATGTGGTAATGGAGAACAAATCTTTGTAAATTTTCTCCCATGAAAAGATACGCATTTATGATAATCCCCATTCTTTGCTACGCATGAATTTAAATGAATCGGTTTGTTGTGCATTTAATGCAACCCCAGGAGATTGTGAAGAAAACAGTGTTTGATTTTCCTTAAAGGAAAGTATTGGCATGGTAAAGGTCTCATGGTATATTGTGTATTCCTGAAACAGACTGTTTTGGTATGGATAATATTAGAGTGTTGAGAAATGGAAGAATGTTTACCTTTGTTACAAGTATGTTTTTGTATTGATGAAGAGTTTATCAATTGCACTCAATGGCCTGTATTCAGAATGGTGATTTAACTTAGACTGTGTACCAAATGTAGACTAATTTTATGGCATGCAAAATAAATCATCTGATGTTGGTACAAAATCATTGATTTTCATCACAGAATCACAAGAATGCATGGTTTCAATTATTTGCTGTAATTATTTATGTGGACAAACTCAAAGATACCATAGTGATTCTGAGGACAAAATCATTTATATTGAATCAATAATGATGTTCCATGTTGTTATATTTGGCATCCCACAAACTCAGTCCAGCTTCTGTACACTGTTTGCATTAAAACTCTATTCAGAGTACGGGCCAATGTGTTTGAAAATCGTGAGCTTTTGGAGTTATTTATATGAATGATGTGTTGACATGAATGTGAATCTCTGCCATGTGGATATACACTACAGCTCAAAGGAAATGGCATAGGGAAAGGGAACAAAGGGAAGGAGCCGCAGTTTTTAACCACAGTATATTTTGTCCACTTCAGCATAAAACACGATGCTTTAGCCTAAAAAGCATCATGTCGCATGCTGAACTGGACAAACTATACCGCGGTTTAAAACTGCGGCTCCTTCCCTTTCCCTTTCCCTATGCCAATTCCTTTGAGCTGTAGTGTACTAGTATGAGTATCACTAGGTGCAGGTGAAGCATTGTTCTCAGAGATAATAGCATGTAACACTTTCTGTATCACTTAGTTCTAGAATGGATCGATCTTAACCCATTCTGAACCATGCAGCACAAATATATGGTTTTGGCCTATAACTTATGATAGGATTAAAGATTATGCAAGATACATCACATACAAGAGCATAAATGTCTGCACGAGATGAATCCATTATTGTCCTTAAATGTTTTAATGATATGTATCACCGTTGTGTTGATTTCTCTTCAAATGAAAATAAGGATGAAATGCACACTTCATTTTTTCACTTACTCTTTTGTTTTTCAAATTGGCAAAATTATTGCTATGAATTATATCTTTTTATGTTACTTTATTTTACGATGGAATATATCTTTAATTCAACTATACAAATTTATATAGAAAGTGTTGCCAATTTGAAAGGAAAAATACTCTTAAATTTTGCTCTACAAAGACCCTAGTCGCGATTGAGTTGAACATACATTTAAAGTTGTGATGTGATTCTAAGGCCAAGTACTGTACAGAATCATGAATATTTGAGTGTGTAATTTTCTGCACCAATTATGTTTTCACTTAAAAATAATGAATGGTATCTACATCGTAGATATGATTGATAAAGGACCAAATATTAAACATTCTTTCTGTCTTGTGATGTGCAATGTACATGTAGAAGTGTAAGGCTGCAATGATTTAGTATTTTATTTGTTACAAATTATTGTCATAAAAGTTGTTTTGTACTTTCATAATAAATGGAATATCATGAATCGATTTCAGCTTATACGACAATGTTTATGAAAAGTGATTGCGAGTATATATTTTGGATGGAGGAAAGAGAAAGACAAACTAAAAAGAGAAAACATGTATATATGTCCCTGCATACAGAGAGACAGAGAGAGAAAGAAAGAAATAAAGACAGAAACAGAAAGAGAAAAAACATACAAAGACATAGAGATGGACTTTTAATATAGCTATATAGACAGAGAGAGAACCTGACAGACATACAAAGAGAGGGAGAGAGATGGGGGAGACGGGGGAAGGAGAGTAAGAGAGAGAGAGGGAGAGAGAATATGAGTGACAGAGAGAGACTGAGAAGAGAAGAGAGAGAGAGAACAATGACATTCTTTGCCAAATAAAAAGCAATATTCATTCCAGAGTGAATTTTCAAATTTTATTGCAAAAATTCTACAAAATAATTTCATTTCAGTTGTAAGTACATCTCTTAATAATATACACTAATTATTCACATACATATTCAACTATATATCTACAAGCATCTTATATAGCAAAATCATTAATGTATGCAAGACTCAGAATGCTTCAGCCTTATAGGTTATATTGTAGGGTGCACTGTATTTGTGTCTGATATCGCAGACCACATGGACTTGAGGCTATCATTAGCCTGAAGATGCATATCCTCTGTGGAACATGCTAAAGATTTTAAAGATGAATAATGGTTTTTCTCTCCACTGGTACAATGCCAGACATGTTAATTTGTTGTACAGCATACACCCGTCCAACTTTGTTATATTTGATAGAAAACAGTGATATTTGTTCTTCAGGACATTAGAAAAAGTGATCATGTGATGTGATACATACATGTTTAAATACTTTACATCATTTTTAAAGCTGGTGTTCCTTTTGCAAGTAAAAAAATATTCTTTAAATCGTTGCATGAACCACAAGTGAAGCATATACATGTAAAGGTCAAGTTTGAGAATGAAACTTAAGTGACATAAAATTAAATTGATGCATGAAAATCTATAAAAATGTGGTTCTAATTAGTGTGCCTCTAGGGCCCAGCTTCTTTTACAAAAGCGAAATGAAAGTTTGAGCTTACATTTGCTCTTGTAATACATGTAATTATGTATTTCTAAAGAACTTTACAATAAATCTCTTGAAATCACATTGTCAATGAAAAGGCTGGTTGGTTATAGACTATATTCATCAATGACCCACCCAAACTCCATTTGAAACCTAACAGTCAATGTAACCCCCCAAAAGTCACTTTCCAGTTCCTGTATTCTCACTGAAGTTCTAAACAGTATTTATGTCTAAATACTATAGTTACAAACTTCTCTATTCATGAACATTGGCCAAAGATCACATAACTTCTCCCAGAATCGTAACCTAAATTAATTTGAGTCATATCATAGACAAAGTCATCTCAAACATCATTGCGATCTCTCCTCCTGAATGTTGAGCTGATACAGTAACTACGATTTCCCACCAGAAAGAAAAAGGCTCAAAATGGACAAGAATGAGATGCGCAAACAGACATTTATTCCTTCATTCATTTGAACACGAACATATCGTATTTCAACCTGAGAATGCCAAATAAGAAAACAGAAACTGGCTGAAGACCCCACCTGCCCATCAAACCCTGTGGTACATAAACAAGGCACCTAGACACATTTACTAAGACTTCAGATGTAAACAAATATGGCCCTGTCACTACAACATAGAAGGACAGAGAAGGGGCAACTGGTCGAGACTTGTCCCTGGGATTTTTGGGGGTGTCTCACAAGTGTGAGCTTTCATCCTTCCTGGGCCCCATCTCCTTAAGAGTTGCAATTCCAATCCCTTCTCTCTTATGTTTAAAGCTATGATAAGTATCAAGTGTAAGTCAGATTACGCTCCATCACAAGTGTGAGCCTTCATCCTTCTCGGGGCCCCATCTCCTAAAGAGTTGCAATTCCAATCCCTTCTCTCTAATGTATAGAGCTATGATAAGTATCAAGTGTAAGTCAGGTTACGATCCATCACAGTCCTTTTTTTTTCAATATTAGACAGGGCCCGAGTAGGCTGAAAGGTCACACTCTCACTTTAACAATTTGTGTTGACAGGTATCTCATCCTCAAACCTTTATTTTGCTGCATGCTAGTATTATTGGGAATATATTTACTTGTATGCTGTCTGCGGCTGGATGTTATTTGAAGTCGACCACTAGCTAGTAAAATGTAAGTCAGATAAAGGAAAATAACTAAATATTGTTGAAATGTAGGGTTCATTTTGTATGGAAACCAAGCAATGAATGGTAAGTTGACAAAAGAAATGAGTGAGAAAACTGTTTCAGTTTCATTTACATGGAAATAACACCTAATGTAGGTGTCTCTATCACACACTTTCACCTTTTGCACCCAAAATGTATGCCAAATCATTTGAACTCTTGATGAAGGCAGGTAATTGTTTTCAAAAACATATATGTCTATATATACATGTATATATATATCTTGTTTCATACTTACATATTTATATGGCAGTTATTTTTTTTTTTTTTTGGGGGGGGGGGGGGGGGGCGAGAGGAGGGGGAGATGGGGAGGGTGCTGGGAACAGGACTTAACTCAGGCTACATTTGGGAACAAGCTACAATGCAAATATTTCAGAATTTCATATACCTGGCATATGGTAATGATTACAGCCTCGTGTGATAGCAACACAGCTCAAAGTCTAGACAAACACAAAGAATATGCTAGAATATGAAGACTACACTAGCTGGGATGAAAATGACTGAGCAGTATGCAGTGTGAACAATTGCATTCTTGATGTACCACATGTGTATTTCTCACCATTAATACACAAAAATCCTCTTGAAAATATGTTTGTCTGGCACAGAAAGGATTAAGTGGCTGCTTTTGCTCAATTTACAAAAGAACCTGTCTACAGTAATGGGTACATTCCTGTTACATTTACTGTAACATTTGCATAAATCTCTTAAATAAAATTATGTTTTTTGTCTCTTAAATAAACCAGCCAATGATAATAAAATATCAGAGAAATATATTGATTTGCACTTTACAAGTTTTGTATGCTTCAGAAAATTTGTGATAGCATGTTGGTAACGGGACAGACGAGTTTGTAACACAATCATCTGTCCCGTTACCAATGTGCTATGGCAAATTTGTACAGGCTTAGTTTAGAAATATATAATAAATGAACATTCAGAGCAGGATTTTACCTGTTGGAGGAAATTAATTGAACACTCTGTCATATTGTGGTGGTGCAAGGTGGTCATAATTTCAAATGATTCAGTTGTGCCAAAAAATATCCCTTTACTGTAGACAGACCCCAAAACAAATTACAATTAGGCATCCCTTCCTACCGGACAAGACAAACTTGTGACACGGTGCACAAAGAATCAATCTCCCACCCAAATCAGCTATCATACCACAATAAATACTGTTTCTACATCAAATAGTTTTCGGAATTTTTATTACAAAAAAAAATATATCAAAATATACACATAATAACCTCTGCATTGTAATGTTATTTACAATATTCCCTTTCAAAAATATTACATTTTCAAGACAACATATTATGACGGACTAGCACAACAAAATATGACATTTAAAATACGATGGACGTCACAAGAATAGGACAAATATGTAAAGTCATTGTCTTCTGGTCAAATTGAGCACACAGTTGGTGATGAGGCGATAGTGGATTCACATAAGTTCTACAAATTTGTGCTCTAAACTCTCTTTGCTGAGAAAGAAATCAAATTTTTTTAATGACAGATTTGAAAGTATATTCTCTCACCTCCACATGATCATGATCCAACTCTTATTAGCAGAGTTTTATTATTATCCTCAGCAGAAAATTTGAGAAAAAAATCCTAAATCTCAGCATGATAGAAATACCCCTGTACATCTTTAATGCGGTGGTTGAATTCACAAACGTGTTGCAGAATCTGTATTCTATTTGGTCTGTTCCATATTGATTATGAAATTTTTCAATTACTGACTAAAATTCGCAATCTACAATAGCTGCATTCAGCTAATTTTAAGTCATAACAGTAACAACTACCAATATACAGTTTTTGGTCCGTGTCTATATGAAACATACAATGATGTTGACTACAAAGAACATTATGACTTGTCAGTCTATGACCCCAATTGTAGAATTTTATTAGGGACATTAACCATCCTTATCTCATTAAACATGCTTTTCAAGTGGGTACAGGTATATGAATTACATTTTGATGTTATATTGTACAGAAATATACAAATTTTTGTATCATCACTTTTAAAGAACACATCATTGTTAATTGTGGCCATCTATTTGTAAATCATATTATTTTTTTTAAAGATTTACAGGGAATGTTAAATTTTATCTTTAAAACACATATTTTTCTATACTTCTATACTGATGTACAGAGTATTCCGTTTGTCCCATCTTCACTGTTATGCTCAATTTTTTTGTTTTTGCCATTTTATTTCTTGATCGTTTTTTTTTTTTTTTATGAACAGAAATATTCTCATAAAGGTCGGATGTGTAATTTGATATCATGGTTATTGCTCCATATTGGCTAAAAGTGCTCTGGTGATATTTTGAATGATTATACAAACAGTTTTAGCCCACTTGTATTCAACGACTGCTTAAATGTAGACGGTCAGGCATCAGTCATACATACATAGAATTCATTACGAAGAGTAAACCTGTGCAACAATGTTATCATTTCCTTTTTAATATTACTATCTCCGGTACGCAAAAATATGTTTTTGAAATATAATTCATAAACAAAATTAAGGACAGTATAATTTGGTATGTTGCTGTCAAGTACAAAATATGGCTGTCATCTCCTTGTATTTTCTCACATGTTAGTACTTGTGATGATGTCATGTCATGATTTAATCTCCTAAAGCAGTTTAAAATCACCATATAATAAGAATGTGTGCATATATATTTTGTTCTGTTTGTGCGGTATGCATCTAGTATCTTATTATCGCTTTCTTCCTTTCTCCATGATTTTCATCCTTTCTATTTGTGTTTGTGTTTGAATACAAAGAAAAGGAAAAAAGCTACAGTTCAAAATGAGAAGGAAGACTAGTCTGCAAAGATGATTATTTCAAACTGCTCTACGTAGTACTCCAGGTGTCTGTCATGTTACAGGAAAGTCGGATCGTAGAAAAAGTGCTGTTGCAAAATGCGACGTGGCTGTGAGTCCAATAGAGCCAGTGTCATGTTGACTGGACTCTGCGTAGCTCAAACTCCTCCAGGGGGCTGTCTGTCTGGGACTGAGATGTGGTGCCCCCTCTTCCCCCCCTCGCCGTCCCCTCCCTGCTCCCCGCCCCGCCCCTCTCCGTGAGGGCAGCGGCCCTGGGTGGTTGGAAGGGGGCGGGGCCAGGCCCGGGGCCACTAGGGGTGTTGTTACCGGTGGTGTAGTTACTACTGGGTCCTGTGGTGAAGTTACTGCTGACGCCGCTTAGCGTGTCAAACTGATCGCTACTAGGCGTGGCCAGCTGCTGCTGCTGTTGCTTAGCAGCCATGTTACGCATGGCCAGCTCGCTGCACTCCTTACAGAAGCCCAGGATGGCGTCGTAGGTCGGAGGGGGGCTCTCGGGAGTGCGGACCCGCCAGCGTGACCCGATGCTGAACTGGCTGGACTGGGAGGGGGTGAGGAAGACATCCCCCTCAGGGCTGCTGGGGGAGGGGTGCATACACTGGTTGTAGGTGGGCGGGATGTAATCATTGGGCTCCACAGTCTCCACTGTAGCCACGGAGGAAGACAAACAAACAGCAATCATTAGCAGGGGAACATATAGAAACATTTCTTTTCAATCCTGAATGGGAACATATACAAACATATTTGCATTCAATCCTGAAGGGGTACATATAGAAATATATTTGCTTTCAATCCTGAAGGGGAACATATAGAAGCATAGTTGCTTTCAATCTTGAAGGGGAACATATAGAAACATATTTGCATTCAATCCTGAAGGGGAACATATAGAAACATATTTGCATTCAATCCTGAAGGGGAACATATAGAAATATATTTGCATTCAATCCTGAAGGGGAACATATAGAAATATATTTGCCTTCAATCCTGAAGGGGAACATATAGAAATATATTTGCCTTCAATCCTGAAGGGGAACATATAGAAACATATTTACTTTCAATCCTGAAGGGGTACATATAGAAATATATTTGCTTTCAATCCTGAATGGGAACATATAGAAACATATTTGCTTTCAATCCTGAATGGGAACATATAGAAACATATTTGCTTTCAATCCTGAAGGGGATCATATAGGAACATATTTGCCTTCAATCCTGAATGGGAACATATAGAAACATATTTGCTTTTCATCCTGAGTTCATGAGAAAAAAAAAGAATCCCTTTTTGCAGGTACTCTTTTTTTTTTGTCTACAGGAGACTTTTTTTTTTTTTTTGCATTTTGAGGGCTAAATCGCAGTCTATTAACTGCTCCTCAGAGAGGATGTGATAGCAGGAGAGTGGGCTATGAGTGTAACTGGTCAATACAGAGTGTATTATGGTTACTCTTAATACCATTCTTATATTAAAACTTTTGACCTTAGATCATCATTATTTCACTATGACAATTGCACACTCATTGACCAATAAATGAAATCGTGTTAAGATAAGAATATAGAATTTATTGACAGTAATAAAATGAAACAAGCTATAAATAGGCAAAATCCTTGTGAAACATTGAATCAGTAAGATGCATAACCACACAACAGGCTCTTTGGTGGTGAACTGCATTTTTCTGAAGATCTACTGCATCATGTTGGCACAGCTGATTGGGGCTATCCAGCCATATGCTCACATTTAATGATTATCATCATTTATGCCTTGTTCATTTTTTATGGGAATTTTACAGTGGAGCCTAAGATCAAATGCATAGGGATTGCAATCAAAGGCAATTAGCTCCATACATTGACTGCAGTCTGAATGCAATAGATTGAAATGAGCTGCAAAGTTGATCTCAGGCCCAACTGTAATTCAATTCAATTGAAAGCTCACTCTGTATGCCTGCTATGTCCACCCCTTCCACGCTGTACACATCCCTGCTGAGGGTTCTGCTGTAGGGGCTTTCTGGGCCATCTCTCTGCTGTCTGAGGTACTGCAGGATCACACAGATACACAGAGCTACCCCAAACATGACCAGCAGCACGGCCACCACCGCAGCACCCATGGCGATGCCGTACTCAGCAGGGGAAGACGCTGTGAGGGGGACAGGGGTTAGGATGGAGAGGAGGAGGTGAAAAGGAGGGCGGAGAGACAGAGAGAGGATGGATGAAGGGCAGAGGGAGAGAAGGAAAAGGAGAGAGGTGAGGGGTGGAGGACAGAAAGAAGGAGAGAGGGAGGATGGACAAAGGAGAGAGGAAGAGAAGAAAGAGAGAGATAGAGAGGAGAAGATGGATAGATGATTAAGAACAGAGGTGGAGAAGGAGGGAGAGAAGGAAAAGAAAGAGGGTGATGATGAATAGAGGATAAAGAGGAGCAGAGGGGAGAGAAGGGAGAGAAAGGGGGAGAGTGTAAAGAGATTGACTGACAGATTTCCAAATAATTAGATAAGATGTATATATTTATCAAAAGATAACATTTTAGTTGATTAAAGTCATAACCAGAAATATTACATTCAATAAAAAAAAATATTGCTAGAAAAGGTCACAAGTGCTTCATGCATCCCTCTGCAAATATGCATTCTTTCCCTAAATAGTCAAGAGCTTAGTATATTATTTTCTTCTCAAACTACATGCACAAGAAAACTCCAGCAAGAATCTGGAGTTCGTACCCATTGCTTTAAAAATAAAAGGGCCAAACCATTCATAGCACAATGAATAATATCCTTTTCCTCATCGATTCCTTTTTCGCCCTCAAGACCCTCTTGATCTCATTCCTAAAATGGAAGCTCACACATGATATGACATCTCGCCTAAACTCCTCAAGCAACCCTCAGCTTGCTACCACTCCATGTCACCGAAACCCTACACCCATCGGACAAGATGGCAAAACAGAGCCCGGCCAATATAGCACGCTGCCACGCCAAATGAGGGCCGTTTTATTGAAGCTTCTTACCAGCAGTGTAGCACGCATGAATGCATATTGTTACAGGCACAATTGTGCTCTTTATTTGTGAATATCTAAGAATAACTGGAGCAGTGTCACACTAGAATGATTTCTTTTTCTGAGGGAAATAGTAACTTCCCGATGAGGAGTGTGCTTAAAAAGTGTGGATTTTTACTGGGTTTCTCTTTAGAAGTTAGTGAAAGATGATATGTTTGACTTTTCTAGTACCACTTCTCCTGGAAGTATGATTAACATTGCTCAGAAAGTCATGAACACGAGGCGATACCATTACATCCCCCAAAAAGACTTCTGCCTGGAGACAGGAATTCACATCTTTTTATCAGAACCTCTTTCTTTCTTCCTGCTCGTGTAATTCATATGCAAACTTGTCCTATTGTGGATCATCTTACAATTTCTACATACAGTAATACAGAATTGGAACAGTCTGAATTAAATGAAATGTATCTGCTTATGAGAATTTCTATATATCATACACATTGGATGTAGTGATCATAGAACTGCTGTATGTATAAGATTTCATTTTTTTTCATCCTTTTCCCCAAATACAGATTTTGATGTGACATACCTACACATGAATTTATTCAACTCTTTATGCGACATTGTCTCATCTTTGCACCAAAAATACACACAAATCACACAGAGCAACCTGATATCTGGCACAGAGAAAGAATTAAAGGGATAATACACCCTGTAGTTCAGTTGGTTTCAATAGAAGCAGAAAGATAAAAGAAACATATCAGTGAAGGTTTGACAAAGTTTGTGACATCACGTGCCAGGTGCTGTATGGTTCTATAAGCAGCTCTTTTTCATTTTTTGATGATTTTTTTTTTCAGTTTTGTGTGTAAAGATGTGTTTATAATGATGTATCAAATGAAAAGGTAAAATGATGCATATTCTTTTGAGAGAAATTGATATTAAAAAAAAATAGTGCACAACATATGGGAGAGCATCTCGCACATGGCATCACAAAATCAAAAGTTTAAACAATCGTAACTTTCTTATCCTTTGACAGATTTTCCTAAAACCTTCACTAATATGTTCCTGCTTTCAATAAAAAAACAATTTAATTTCAGGGTGGACAATCTCTTTAACCGTTAACAATCTAAACCAGGTGATCCCAGGACTTTCATATTGATATATTATCTATATTTGGGTCAGCGCAAACAAAATGATCGGATCAGCCATAGGACTCTGCGACTGGCTGACTTGCAGAACCCAGTCTTAGGATTTCTGCAAGAAGGTTGCGTTACATTTCTAGTTGTAAGCCCTTACAACTGCAGAATCGTGGCAAAAATTGTGTCATTTGCACTGGCCTTTAGAGTGCTATACTACAGGGGAGCAGTATTTCAGGTGGGGTTTCTGTTCTGCTCACCATTTGGAATACTGTCGTTGTGACTGCAGTCGTAACCACGGAAGCCCGGAGAGCAGGAGCACACAAAACCGAACCCCGAGCTGGTCGGAGTACACGTGCCGCCGTTCTTACACGTACAGCGGGCGATCACCGCCGCCAAGTGGTGCCCTGGCAAGAAATCAGACGAGAAATGCTTTAGTGGAGCGACAATAGCTGATATAATCTTTGTTTTACTGTTCCCCTCCAATGTAAACATATTGATTAATCAATCTGATAGAAAAATAAGCAGAGAAGAATCAAGACCATACAGGGACTTTCTACAATATCCACCAGGCAAATGGGAGCCTTGGGTATTGGTTCGCAAGTATCATGTCATTATCATAAGCCAAACGGTAGCCCGGTGGATAGCTTATTTTTCTAACAAATTGATGAATCGATCTTTTCACTACAGAGAGCGACAGAATCATATTTCATTTCAATGCTGCCGTGGACGAGCCTGTCTGCGTGTAACTTGAGGTCTAGCCAAGGCCCGTCCATCTTTGTGCCTGTGTCAGTGACGTGTGTCTCCCATCACCTTGCCGCCTTCGCATCTCGCTCTCCTCAAGGAGAGCTCCTCTAAAGGAGCATCTGAGTGTGAATCATTCCAGAGCTCCTCAAAAGATGCCTACACAAAGCACCCAAGGAATGAATGAATCATGGCGTGCTGATGGTGGATACAATTTTCATGAGTTGGCATTCTCCACAAAGGGCTGGGGGATTTAATGGAATGGCGCAGCGATATGTGGTGATATTTTCAACAGAGGGTATAATATAGTGTATTTCATTAGCTACATAAGCATTTGGAACGGCATGGGAATATTACAATAACTAGTGGCTAAGAATCACAGGTATGTGGGTAGTATATATAGCAATGTGCAATGCGTGTATTGAATAATGCAGAGGTGTATTTAGCATAACAGCATTAGTTTAACATATCAATTTTTCCTAAACAGGGATCATACCTTAATGTATCTGCTGTGTTCATGATTATGTGAGTTCTTATTGATCCCATTAAAGTCTTTGAATAATAGGACTCATCAATTTACTTATACATTGAAACCTGTGTAAGGAGACAAGAATTTAGGTATTTATGAGCAGGTGGTCTGTCTAACAGTGGAGGTTGCAGGTTTCCCTGTATATAAGTTCATGATATCAGAAATGAGACAGCCTAAAACATTTTCTCAAAATTATTGTATGGGGATTTTAGCATGGTAACAGTCACATACCTACACCACCATTAAAGATGGCCCGTCCCTTTTACCATCTGCAAACTTCATGAAATATTGCACATATTTAGCATGTATCTTTGGGATACCAACTGTGAAATTTTAAGGTCAGAGGTACTACAACTACTGTAGAATATATGAAAATGTAACTATGTTTCACTGAGATTTGACTATTTTTGTGGTACGAAAAAAGAAAGCTCGATCAATATCGAAGACTATTTCTTCAAAACCAAATATTACGCTTTGTCGCTTCCAGGGAAAGGTTATATAGCCACTCTCACTCAAAACGTCAGGGAACTTTCAGAATTAGGTCTGCAAAAGGGACGGGCTACCTTTAAAGTCAAACGATAGGAAGAATTTGCGTCTTACTTTTTGCGACGCTCATTAGTTCGCATCGGTCCCCAAAGAACTCCTCAGCACAAAGGCAATAGCTGTTGACGGACCCGGACCTGCCGCTCTCATCATCATCCGAGCCACTCTTCTTCTCATCCCTCTGACATGTTCCTCCGTTCTCACAGTGGCACTCGGACAGGTCAATGGGTCCTGCAACACAGACCACATTGCATTGGATTTTGGTTTTAGTCTCACTAGGTGGCAAATGCTTTACGAATGTAGCAAATTTTGGATTCATCCACTTTTTTGACAACTCTTGGCGAACCTCAGGGTTTTCTGTCCCCCGAGTGGTCTTTTTTCTCCTTTTAGTAGGCATATCTATATTTTATACATGAACCATGCGGTCATGTGGTCGCTAACATTAACAAAACAGTTAAGAACTTCAGCGTCACCGTCTTACAACAGTTTGCAAATGCTAGCAACTGTTTGCATGTGACTAGAAAAACTGCTTGCAACAACAAAACCTATTTGTGAACTTTCTTGCAACCCGTTACAAACCTCTTACAAACTTTTACAAGCCCTGAAAAAATCCCAAATTCGCCATATTCGCAATTAGCATTTACCGCCTAGTGAGATATACCCCCTTAAGACAGGCTGTCCAAAACTCAGCAATTCCTGTCACCTAGAGATCTGAGAACCTAACATCGCGCCTCTCTGCACTGTAATGATGCAATGAGGCAAGCATGTAGTGACTGGTGTAGTACGGTATATTATTGTAGGCTATGCGGTCACTTAGAAACAGGGTAGGGGTTCAAACATGAACGAAGATAGCTTTCCACTTCTCTTCAGGAGGTTTATGAAGCTTTGACTGTGAGATGTCATACATGGTACACTATTCATCCATGCAAAGTTTCATGACATTTATATGAGACCCTATCTTTAAAAAAAAAAATGAAAAGCTCGAATGACAGAAGCATAGATGCATGAATAAGCATTGTGAGTATAAACTAACAGAAAACGTTGTCTCCAGAAAATAACTTGGTTATCCTCTTAGCTGTTCAAGTGAAAATGTCATGCAGTACATGGCTGATACTAAGTGTACCTCTATATTATTCAAATCCCACACAGCACAAAGATGTACACCATGCCACTTAAAATGTGATACCTTCATATGTTTGCACGCACAAATCCTACACATTTACACAGGAATAAACTTTTGCGGTGCCGCCATTATATTTTTACACTACACACACAAATCCTGCAGTACATTGTTTTGACTGGCGCGTGAGTTTTAACTTACTGCATGTAGGTGTCACTATGACAATAGACCAGCTCATAATTACACCATGGCTGTAGAATCCACTGAATGAATACTACTAGACTGCCGATTGGGATTATTTCATGAAGCTGTGTTGGGTGATGGATGTAAAGACATCTTACAGTGTGCCAGGAACAACAATAGATGGAGGTGCACATGGTGGAATGTTCTTTCACTACCTCCTCAGAGCTGAATAGGTTTTGCCATATTTGCATGATAATAAATTGAACTGTGGTCAACTGTCTAATGAATTCCCATTTTACTCTGTAAATAATGAAATTGACCTAAGGTAATTTTCTACCAGCAATAATCTGCTCATGCGCAAATTGTAATTATGAAGTGGCTTATAGTAACACATACGCAAATACCTTAAAGTGAATCTAGCACAGTAACTCTGTGTGACATATTTACACCAGTAACACATACACATACAGTGTATATCCTTCAAAATCACTTTTTTATGGGAACAGCAAAAGTCAACTCTGTCACAAATCCTTAAGTATGTTGTTTTGTCTGGAATAGTAGGAGCAGGGATGTGTTAGGAAAGGATATGAAACAACATTCTTTCTTTGAGCCCATGCGTGGCACCGCCGAAAAATTGCGTGGTCTCAGCATGTGCTTTTCACGTGTTTTAACAATAACGAACACGATTGCCTAGCAACGGTTTCTCAGAGAGAACAAAAGAAATGTAGAGTCTTATTTCGCTTGTCCACTTCTGTTGGATTGCATCAATACTTTTGTGAGGAAAAGAGATATCAGCGAACAAAAATTAACAGTTTTTTAAAGTAAAATATCTCATTTGCACGCAAATTCACGCAAACTCTGTTAATGAAAGTAAGCAGCTTAATATATGATTTTGATAATGATTGAATCCGACATTTCCGGAAATCTCCGGAAAGTGAAGAAATTTGTTAATTATGTAAGTAAGAATATTATCTTATATCTCCGTTTGTGCATCATTCAACAATTATTTAGAAGAAAAACGAATACAGGATCTTTAGAGGTGTTGCCCCTTAACTTTCTTGAAAATTGCAAAAAAATGTGATAAGAAACACAGCTTCGAGAAACAAAACAGGCAATTAAAGATACTGCTTTCCAAGTTGACGATAGCAAAATGACGGTGCCGCGCATGGGACTTCAAAGCATTGCAGTGATTGTGGAATGCTTTTGACATTCATTAGCACGCTTTAGTATCCATACAGATGTTTGAATATATTATGGTTGAGTTGTCCCTCCTTCCTAACACATCCCTGGTAGGAGTTAACTCTTCATTTTACCTAGTGACTCACATACACTGCACAAATCAGCATCGTCTGGCACAGACTCATTATTTGCCAATGTTTCACACAGTTTCTTTCCTGAGGGACTGAGAGGTTTAACTCTGTCTGTTTCAAACATGCGGTTATACCTATTTAAGATGCTTCAGTCATTCAAGCTTTTCATTTTTTTTTTTTAGATAGTGTCTCTCCTGCCAAGGTTACAACTGTAACATGCACCCAAAAATCCTGAAGATTTTTACTTTATCTGGAACAGAAAGAGTTAATGCTACATGTGCACACATTTACATTTACATTCTTCTCCCTTTTCTTTCTCCTTTCTAAAGACATTGTTTAATCATGTAAAGTAAAGTTCTTTTGTTGTTGTTCCTTTTTGTTAATATTGTAAAGGTTTTTTTTTTATTTTGTTGTTATATATGTTTGTCTAATTACGCAGTTTATTTATTACACCACTTGTAAATGTTTTGTATGTATACAGGGCGCACCTGTAAAGCATTTTTTTAACTGAGGTTGCTTACCCTGTATTTTTTAAGAAGACTTGAATAAATAAAAAATAATAAAATAAAATGCACCCAGTAGCACATACACCTCTTCAATAGCTGCATTTTGTCAGGAACAGATAGAGTTAACACTCTCAGTCCCACAGGCAAACAACTGTGTATACATGACATGAACGGGACCATCAATGTTAATGTTAATGGGTTAACTCAGCCTCACCTGTGCTCTGTCTCCTGCTGAGCATTCTGCGGCCCTCTCTGCTGGCGATGGGACAGTGTATGGGGTCCTCGTCCTCCCCCTGCTCGCAGTGAGGCACCGTGTCGCACACCCTCTGGCCCGGGACGCACACCCCCGAATCACAGCAGAAGAAACCCGCAGGACACGACTCTGTCGGATCTGAGAGACAAAATAGGAATTATGTTTTTTAGTATACAATTGATTACAAGTTTGTGGTTACATTTACAATGAAAAAAGTCATTAAGCTCACTTTCATTACAGGTACACTGTATATGGAAAGAGGACTTTATAAAGCAGACATATAATACAGATGCAAACTTTGATAAGAGATTTACATGTTTCATAATGTTAGAGGTAATTAGGAGTGGGATCAGAAGAAAAACTAATGATCTCTTCTTGTGCAACATTTTTCTAAAACAGACTTAGAACTGAGAAAAATGTTGCACAAGAAGAGATCATTAAAGAGAGAGATCACAGGATTGTAGTTAAGCGGAGTATTGTTGACTCTGAATAGTGCAGATGCAGGAAATGGTGGACATTACAGAAGTAGCTAAAGCTGGAAAAAATCCAATCTTAATAGGCATGAGCATTCAGAGCATGACAAGTAATAGATATGACTCGAAGACTGGAATGAATCTCCATATATATTCTCTCCATATGTCTGTGAGTAAGCTTAAATAACTATGCAAGCTGCTGATTCACTACAACTTAAGTCAATAGACACACACCACACAAACACTTCATCACCAAGAAAGAAGAAAAGAATTGGCACAAAACCACCTTGTCTGAATCATGTATAAAAACAATCTATCTCACCCAAAAAAAAATCAATTGGCAAAAGATACAAATTGCAATCGAGTTATAAAAGCAACAATAATTATTCTCCAGGTATTTGTTGACGGATGGGGGAAATAACACACTCACGATGCCAGTGATCAAACAGTGAGTGAAGCACTCGCCACTGCCTAGCTCGCTTGATCAGGGAAGAGAGGGAGGGATACGAGGGGGTATATGCTGTTTCTTCCTTCCCTCTACTCCGTCTCCTATCTCCCCTATACAACCACCAGACCCCCCTTGTTTAAACAAACCCTACATGGAGTGGCTTGTCGTGACAAGTGACTAAAACCGCAAGTGACGCATTTCGCCCCGAAAATTGCGAAGATTGTCGCGCCGGCACGGAGGGGGGAAGAAAGGAGTCTCCCCTCAAATGTTGTACAGGAGTAAGGAGGTTGTGTGTCTCAAATGAAGGATTTGAGAAATGATGCTTGCACATTCTTAGTCACACACTCCTAACTCTCAGAACCTATTCTGAATGCTCTCCTCTCACCTCTTTAAAGGTTGCGGTATACGCAAGCAATACTGCTCGCCGGTATCTCCCCCCCCCCCCCCCCCCCCACCATCCACATGTCTTTGTATAGGTGGAAAATACCTTTTGCATATTAAGTATTATGTACTGGCATCATGCACTATAAATGTAGAAGAAATGTGTTCATATTAATCACTTTCTTACCAATTGAGTACAAATACAATAATTTCATTTTAAATTCAAAGATTCAAATTTTAATGATAATGGTTAATTCAACACATTTGACATCCCCATATACACTACAGCTCAATAGAATTGGCATAGGTAAAGGGACATGTTTTTAACCGCAGTATATTTTGTCCAGTTCGGCATGAAACATGATGCTTTTTATGCTAAAGCATCATGTTTCATACTGAACTGGACAAAATATACCACGGTTCAAAACTGCAGCCCCTTCCCTTTCCCTTTCCCTATGACAATTCTTTTGAGCTGTAGTGTATGTTGATGTAACTTGTAACTGTACTGAACAGGTTTATCTTTCTATCTTTTTAGGTTTAGGTCAGTTATACAATCTGATTGACTTTAAATGTTCCATGTATGTATTTTCTGACCAGCAATGAATGCCAATCCCAACACGTGGCATTTTATCTGGCACAGTGAGTCAATCTATAGCCCTTATTTAAATGTTGTGAATGAGGAACAAGTTCACATCTACCAAAGACATGTTTAACCCTTTCCAAACTATTACGTGTATTATGCGTACCACATGTGTAATAAATCAAGGGGATTTCCCTGGTTTGGTACTGAGAGGGTAAGTTTTCTAAGCTGCTTGAGCCAAACTGAGGACTTGAATTCGGCATGAACATGGTTGTGCCATGTGGAAATCTTATTGATTAAGCAGATGTTGCTAATGTGTGGTTATCTCTGGGTCATGAATTTTGAAAGCCTGGAAATTAAGACTAACTAATACAAATTAATTTCAATCATGAACCATTAAGAAATTAATGTGTTGATGTTCATATTTACAGTTATTTTGTTACACATCTGGGCCCCGTAACATAAAGGTTTGCGATCAATTGCAAAATATGACAATGGCCAATGAACATCATTGTTGCATGCGCTTGTTGTTCAAAAGACTGACCCATAACCAATCAGAATTTGTCTATAAAATTTGCAACCGTTATGTTACGGGGCCCTGGATAGGATGGTAAGAATCCTGTGCAGTTTGTGTTATAAATACTGCAGACGTTATACTTCGTGAATCAAGTGTTCTGTGAATCTGTGAATCAAATGTGTTCAAGTTCTTGCATATCTTTGCAAATAATGAGCTCTCATCCCCCAGGAGGGAATCGATAAAGAGTTAATAAATCGTATCTTATATCATGCGCTGCAAAGGAACAATTCTTACAAAGACGTAGTCCCATCCACCCATTTCTGTGTCCCAACACCGTTCTACGAGACTGTTTACACCGCAACGGAAGGCTGTGGGCGGAGCATGGATCGCGGTTTTGTAGTGCGGTCCACGGTTCGCCCACGTTCTGATGGGGTTTACACCAAACACCAAAGTGAGTGTGGTTATTGTAGCACTCCCTTTTTTGTAGAGGTCCCGTTGCCATATGATGCGTGACATCATGAGGTTAAAGCGGTCAAAGATTTTGCATGCTATTCCAAACCCATGTTCTGTAGCAATTTAGTTTACTTCAGCTAGTTAGATCCAACATTATCTTCTAAATCATAGATGTTCACAATTGCATCAGAACAGAATAAGTAAACAACTTCCAGTGAATTGAACTTTGACTTTCAGCGTGCTATCGTAGCTCCGGGTTTACACCGCAAGATCCAGTGTGGTCTAACGCACGCTAGACCGCGCTAATTCTCATGAACAACCCCCAAGAGGTGTTCCAGCGGCACGCGGTTTTGGCTTGGTGTGGCTTGCTGTTGGGCGGACCAAAACGATGCTGTGGCGTTTACACTGCAGAGATAGCACGGTCTAGCGTGGTCTAGACTGCACCATCTCTGCCAGTGTAAACAGGCTCTAGGTGTCCCTCACACATGATCACTCTGCAACTCACGCCCGAGGGGTGCAGTAATTGATCCAGTCCTGTTTGGCGGCCGGCGGCCAATGTTCGCATATTATTCACGCCAGCACCTTGCACCTACCATCACATTCTCGATTCGAGATGCAAACATTATTTGAAGAACCTGGTCATTGAGCGGCAGAAGGCCATGTGTGCATATGTGAAAGCACTACAGCTGTTAGCACTGATTAACAAGTGAAATTTTAGTCTTCTCTGTTCTTTGTTACTCAATTTAATAATAAATATTTTACTGTCTGATTAAAGCATTACAGCTGTTAGCACTGATTAACAAGTGGAACATTAGTCTTCACTGTTCTTTGTTACTCAATTTGATATTTTACTGTCTGATTTATAAATTTGTTCTTTTGATGTAAGTACTATGTCACGAGCATTTATATATCTACTCAACAGCCACGAAGTGCGTTCTATGAAAGATGTGAATATAAATCATTGTTATCATCATTTACAGGATATTAGTCAGTAACGACACTACAATAGTTGACGATATGTGAGGCATACCTATGCACAGTTCAATACTGAGAAAACACAATGCTCTTTGATGACACAGATGGTATTCATCTTTAATGTGATGTGCTAAAGTACTCCAAGGCATCATTTGTCACCCAAGCAATATCATCCCCCTAAATGGGGTTCTGATCATTCTCATGTGAAATATGTCCTATCCAATCCACACAATTTTGCCGATAATCATTACTTTTAAGACAAGACCATATTTTCAATTTGAGTTCTGTAAAGAAGCTTGCTTGAAGGAATTACAATTTGAAAAGAAACTTTGGCTTGCCTCCCGTAATCAAGATTGCATGTAAAATTTGTCATTTATTTACAAGACAGAGCCTTTAAGTTCTTCAACTACAGGGATATATCAGATATGTTTTTAAGGCACACTCATAGTTTGTTAAACTTGAAATTTTAAGCATGAAACATGATGCTTTTTAGGATAAAGCATCATGTTTCATGCTGAACTGGACAAAATATACCACGGTTTACAATTGCGGCCCCTTCCCTTTCTTCCCCTTCCCTTTCCCTATGCCAATTCCTTTGAGCTGGAGTGTATATTGTATCACTGCCAGAATCTCTTCAAGTCAAAAGAGCGTAGTTTTAGAAACAATTAACTGTACTCATTGTTCAAAACAAGGAGTTCTAAAGCAATGGGGCAGCGCTGAGGTTGTTAAAACATCAATTAACTTTTGGGTCCTTTTTGGAACCACACTCAATTTTCCACAATAGCATTGTTATGAAATATGCTCTGTAGATGTGATCTACCCTAGGGACCATGACACCCTAGCTACATTCTGCAAAGTTATTATCCTATTGCCACATCTACAACTTCATACAAATCCTCTACACAGATATCAGAGACTGAGCAGAACACATACCAGCAGGAATGCTTGAGAATATATGTATGTATTTTTGAAAGTGTGGGTGGAGGCTTGAAAATAGGACTAAATCACATTTTTGTCCCCTTAAATCAATTATTGTGTTTCCTCTACCATCCTCCCACCAATAATAATTTTTTCTTGAAGGCATACTTGTGATATTTTTGATCAAACTTAAAGAGGATTTACATACAAGTGCATTCTTAGAATACAACTTAAGGTAGAATAGAACAGGGCCTGAAAAAGGCCATATAAAAAATACAACTATGTAAAACAAAATGGTCACATGGTAGAAAATCGAGAGTTATAATTCACCGCTTCTGGCAAAATTGTGCAACTTGATTTTATTTGAGCATATATGTACTAAAAATACAAGAATATTATACTTTCATCATATTCATAAATAAGAAGTACTTCCTTCAGAATTCCCAGACAGCAGCTTCAGTCCTGTCTAAGGAGGCGTGGGCGCCAAACAAGAAATCCTCCCCATTTTAAGATGTATATAAAGATGTTCAAAGGAACCAAATGTGAGAAGAACATGTCTGTGCCTGACATGCCTTTGATAATGTTATGCACTGACCAGTGACCTACATTATATGCAGGACTTAGTTAAGCTATGATAGATCCATGGAAGCTTAGCTCAATATCAGTTGGAAGTTATGATCAATATCGTACGTAGGCTATTTGTGATGTGGATCTATAAGTGAAATCTCGGTCATACAATGGTATGATCAATCATGGCTCTTTGTGATACTGGATCTTACAATAGGACAATAAGAAAAATAACAATGATTGGCGCATTGCAATGAAAGATATTTCTCCTCCCTACGCCTCCTTACCTCTCCCAATATCCCTCTCCCCCTCTCTCCTTATGCCTTCTCATGTGTGCCTGCCTCTCTCACCTTATGCCTCCCTTCGTTCCCCATCTCTCTCTCTCTCTCTCTCTTTGCCTCCACCCACTCTTGTCCGTCTGCCTCCCTCTACCCCCTCTCTCCTTATGCCCCTGTCTATCTCTCTTTCCTTGTACCTCCCTCAGCCCCCTCTAGCACTATGCCTTCAGATACCCCCCCCCCCCAATGTCTGTCTGTCTCACTCTACCCCCTCTCTCCCTAGCCTTCCATTATGCCCCCCCCCTCTCTCTCTCTCTCTCTGTGCCTCCCCCCACTCTTGTCCGTCTGCCTCCCTCTACCCCCTCTCTCCATATGCCTCCCTTTATACCCCCTTCTCTCGGTCCTTATGCCCCCTGCCTACCTCTCTTTCCTGGTGCCTCCCTCTCCCCTCTAGCCCTATGCCTTCCATTACCCCCCCCCCCCCAATGTCTGTCTGTCTCACTCTACCCCCTCTCTCCCTAGCCTTCCTTTATGCCCCCCCTCTCTCTCTCCTTATGCCCCTGTCTATCTCTCTTTCCTTGTACCTCCCTCTGCCCCCTCTAGCACTATGCCTTCCAATACCCCCATGTCCATCTGCCCCCCTCTACCCCCCCCCCCTCACTCTCTCAGTATGCCCCCTGTCTACCTCCCTTTCCTTACGCCTCCCTCTCCCCCCTTTAGCCCTATGCCTTCCAATATCTCCCCCACCACCAACCCGCACCCCACCCATGTATGTGTGCCTCCCTCTTCCCCATTTAGCCCTATGCCTTCAACCCCCCCCCCCTCCACCTATGTCCATCTGCCTCCCTCTCCCTATACCTTCCTCTTTGCCCCCCTGTCTCCGTCTCCCTCTGCCGCCTACCAAGGGGGCGACGGCCAGGAGATGCGCCCCGCTCAGGAGAGGCTTTCATCGTCTGATTCCATTTCACTCGTCCTGGAAAGCAAATCCGCCAAACGTGATGTAAATGTCTGAATAAATATGGCCCGGCTGTCGAGTGCACCTCGTTGCTATGGGCGCCGCTCCAGCCTCTCTCCTACCTCTCCATTTCATCTTCATCGCCTCTTCAACATGCTCTGCTTGCAATATTTTCCTATTCCTTCTCTCTGTTTTATCTTTATATTCCCGCAAGACGTATGTGTCACTGACATCATGGCATTTCATATTTTTGTGCGGTGCTAAATCTGAGTCGAGCTGGTGCGGTGGATAATCTCGGCTTCATTTCCATCTCACCCTTCGGATTCTTTCAAACTGAGAATGACAGACTGTTTGTGGAATGTGCAATCAAGCACGAATACTATTAACAAAGCTTTTCATTCATCAATAGGTGATGCATGCCATTTCAAAAGTTCTGTACCAATCAAGAATAACAAAGTACAGCTTATCAAAAAAGAAAAACGCAAATTTATGCATTAAGAGTTTACAGTTTTGATTGGGTGATAAATCCTGTAAAGAAATCTGTTGTTTCTAATGGGGACATGACATGATTTGCCATGTACCGGTATCGGGATTAATACAGATCATTTATGATATGTCGATCAGACTCCCTCTTCATGAGCTCTTTACTCCCACTCTCTACCTAGATCTAACATGCCTTTTACTCTCAAGAAGTGCCTCATCTAATTTCCATAATCCTTGATTGGAATCCTCTCGCGTAGGAGCCAAATGTATTTCATCGTCATTAAAAGGCTTTCAGCGCGGCTTAATTTGGAGACTGACAAAAGAAACTTGAGAGGAGTTCTCATTTCCTGTCTGTTATCAACCAGCCACTTTACCCTAAATGTAACACTCCCTGGCTAGACTTGCTCACTAGTTGCCTACTCTGCATGCATGATTGGGAGTGGGCGTAATGGGGAGAGGGGGGAAGAGAAAGGCATAATGGGGAGAGGGGGGCAGAGAAGGGCAAAATAGGAAGAGGTGCGCAGAGAGGGGCGTAATGAAGGAGGGGGGCAGAGAGGGGTGTAATGGGGGAGGGGGGCAGAGAGGAGTGCAATGAGAGAGGTGTGCAGAGAGGGACGTCATGAGAGAGGGTTGCAAGGGGCATAATGGGAGAGGGGGGCAGAGAGGGGCGTCATGAGAGAGGTGTGCAGAGAGGGACGTAATGGGGGAGAGGTGTGCAGAGAGGGGCGTCATGAGAGAGGGTTGCAAGGGGCATAATGGGAGAGGGGGGCAGAGAGGGGCGTCATGAGAGAGGTGTGCAGAGAGAGGCGTAATGGGGGAGAGGTGTGCAGAGAGGGGCGTCAGGAGAGAGGTGTGCAGAGAGGGGCGTAATGGGGGAGAGGTGTGCAGAGAGGTGCAGTGAGGGAGAGGGGGCACAGAGAGGTGTAATGGGGGAGAGGGGGCAGAGAGGAGCCTAATGGGGGAGAGGTAAGCAGAGAGGGGCATAATGGGGGAGAGGCCTGTGTACACAGAGAGGTAGAACAATGTGGAGGATGAAAGAGGGGTGAATGGGGAAAGAAAGTAACAGGTGGAAGATGAAAGGAGAGGTATAATTTAAGGAAGAAGAATATGTTTCATATTAGAGGTGACAGTCACAGTGAGATTGAACAGTATACAAGAGAGAAAGAGAGATAGGTGGATGGGGAAGATGAAGGAGGGATAAATGGGGGGAAAAATAATGTAGCAGGTGGAAGAAATAAGAAAAGTCAGAAAGAAGAGTGAAAAGAAAGAAGATATAAATGCTTTGTCTTCAAGTGTAGATGGATAGGAGGATGAAGAAGAAATAGATAGGGAATGAAGGTAGATAACAGATTGGAAGACTACCTGTTTAGAAAGACCGTGTTTCTTGTGTCACCTGAATGGTCTTTATGTATATGTTTCAATGTAATAAGACAAATTAATGGTGGGCAACACTAAACATGCATGCGTATTAAGATATCAGATGCCATCTTGTAAATGTAATCTAGCCCAAAATTATCAATATCACTTATTTCAGTTGATCAAGTTGTGAAAAGGTTGAGTAATGATGACCTACTACTGATGGTATAAGCTGATGTTTGAGTGAGAATTGAGTCATCTAAGCAGCCAGACATGTCGTTGATAGAGGGTGATTGGCCTGCTGTCATTAGGCCAACCCTCCTCTCATGGTTAATGGACCACGGCTGCAGCCAATAGAGCAGTTCATCAGCCAGCAATCAGGCTGAGATGCTCCATGCTTGCTGGCTAGCTGACCTCAACCTCAGCCTTGTACAGCCTCAGCACAGGCAAAACAAACAAAGAAGATCTCCATGGAGGTGTGTGAGGGGTGTGTGCATATGTGTGTGTATGTGTGTGTGGGTGTGTGCATGTGTATGTGTTTATATATAAGTGTGTTTGTGTGTGTACAGATAAATGTATGTGCATGCAGGTGTATGTGTGTAAGTATGTGTATCTTTGCATGTTCATGTGTGTGTGTGTGTGTGTGTGTGTGTGTGTGTGTGTGTGTGTGTGTGTGTGTGTGTGTTAGCATGTGCACACATGGTTACAAAGTGAGAAGAGGGGGAATGCCTATATCATCGATGTTGTGTAATCAAAACTTTTGTGTTACCATCAATTGGTTCAAAAGCACTCAACGTTCTATATTTAAAAGAATAAGCAAAGGGCTTAAATCCTTATGTTTATCTCCCCAATTTCCCTAGTTCTCTCTCTCTCTCTGTCTCTCTCTCTCTCTGTCTCTCTCTCTCCCTCTCTCTCTTTGTCTCTGTCTCTGTCTCTCTCTGTCTCTGTCTCTCTCCATCCATGTCTGCCTCTCTTCTTCCTCTCTCTTCGTTCTAGAGTAATATTTGAAATAGATTTACAGCTTGCTTGTGTGATGTAGTAATGGCAACCTATATCAGATTTCTCCCCTTTCTCAAAGTGCAGATGTATCAGCATTCTGCACTTTGCATCAAATATGATAATAAGGTGGTCCTAATAATCAAATAAATTTATCACAGTAAAAGATTGAATTAACGACACTATGTAGAGCATCACATATGACGTAGATAGCGAGAGAGGCGCACACACAGAGGATTGTGAAATCTTCAATACAGCTTTCATACACAGTTGCACAGCATAAAACCTGCTAAGCTGTGATAATGTAGAGCATGTATGAGGATAAGTAATGTTTTTTTCATACATTGGCGACACTTCTCAATGAAATTGTCTTTCAAATGTTCAGGTCTTTTCAAAATTCTTGAAACCTCATTTAAAGATACTCCTCTCAAGAAATCTAAGAACAGATGCTGCATTTAGCGCATTACAACAGATGCGCAAACATTGGCCTCTCTGTGTGCTTCCAGGTAATTGAGTGAATAAGTTGGAGCCAGTATCCGATGTCACTCATGTTTAAGTCTTCAAACACTTCAAGCTGGCGAGCAACACGGCACCCTGGGAGTTCCACAGACTCCCCCCCTCTCTCCCCCCCTTCCCCGCCCCCATAATGCAACAGCGCCACCGATGGCAGATGACTGAGGAGAAACTAAATCTGGCGTGACAGCGGGTAATGACGATTTGCGGGATATTAAAAGGTGGCACTGCACTCTCAAATATACCCCGTTGGTTGTGCGAGTGGCGATATTAGGGAAATCAGAGGAAACAAAATGGATAAGAGGGCATATTTAGGAGAGCTATTCACATTTGAGCTTAGTCGCCCCGTGGAGCACCTCTCTACCTTTCTTGAAGTGCTCTTTCACATTACAGCATGCTTCTTAACCTTCAGAATATTGGAACATGATTTGGTGGCTGGTTCAGACCACTCACATTATATATACGCAAGGAGTCTATTTTAGGCCCATCGAGCTAGTGCACAGCATGCAAAAGTACATGTAGGAAGCCTGAGCACTCTTACAAGCTTTTTTTTCTCAAGACCTTCTTGTGATATTTCTGATCATTTTGGAAAAGCAACAACTATATATATATATATATATATGGAGGCATAGCAAAAGTCACTTGACTAAATGTAGCATAGAATGAACTTTTCATTAGCATTCTTATGCAGTAGCACACCATGCTAAAATTGATAACATCACCAATTGGTGAACAGAAAGCACTGTTAATAGTATTCGTGCTTGATATGGCACATTCAACAAAAAGTCTGCCATGTTTCAAAACTTCATGACAGCTCATGACAGGCAATTTATATGCAGATAAGCCACATTTCACATTTCTGAAGCTTTGAAAGTATCCCAAAGAAGGAAATACCACTTAAGCACAAATGTAGGTTTTCAGTAATGCCGCACACTGAGCCGTGTGGAACAGAGATCATCCATTACCCCGTGCTAAGCCGAGAGCCCCACGTTGTGAACTGGGATCAGTGCTAATGCCCTCCACGACAGAGATGTATCTGCCTGGGTGAAGGCATTTATTCGGGTGAGCAAAGACCTGTCCATTTGTTTTGACGTTGCCATGGAAACTAAGTAGGTTCTGGGAAGGATGTAAATATTTGAGGGGGGTTCCATTGATAACAGGCCTGTTTGATGGTAGTGCATTAAACTTGACATCAGACTCGGAAGGTGTTGTCGAGCTGCAAGCGCTGCAGCAGATACAACATCCATTGTCTAGGGGGCAAGTCTCCACAGCTCTTGCACATGCTCACACCGGAATGCATGCATTCACTGCCAGGTGGTGGTTGATGAGAGGGGTTGTGCATGATAATAGGTGATATTATCATATAAATTTCAAGCAGTGCAAACACACATCCACCCTCTCTGGGCCTGTCTCCACAGCTCATCCATAGCCCATACCCCAATGCAAGTATTCACGTGGTGGTTAATTAGAGGGGCTGTGCACACTAACAGGTGTAGCGTACATCATCTTAAAACCTTCAGGCAGTGCAAACACATCCAACATCTTGGGGCCAGCCTCTACGATGGCATACACAACTGACACAACCCGAACACCTCCACATACCAATGCACACAATTATCAACAGGTGGTGGTTGATAAAAGGGGTTGTGCACGGTAACACATGTAGTGTACGTCATTTTAAATACCGTGCAGTACAAACACATTATCAGCACCTTATACCTTCATTGTTCACAAGCACACGGTAAAGTGTATCAAACCTTTTCATGGAAAAGTGAAAGGAAAGGGGAAAGAGCTGAGCACTTTAAGAGGTACAAAGTAGTCACTCTTATAGTGTTAGCAGTGGAAACACCCTTCAGAATCCAAGTCTGTTAACGAGGAACTTGTTTGTAATGATAAGACACCTTCCTTTGGATGCCATGCACCTCATGACTGTAAAAAGACAGGCAGGGGTAAGGGAATGTGCACCGAACAACCATTTATGCTGTCATTTTATTTTTAAAGACATCCTGTAACCTGCATGGTAATAAATTGGACACCTCTGTATGCACTTAGCATCCACAAGCATTTACCTGAGGGAGTTGGAGGATGTACCACACTAACCATGCAACTAGGTCATATCAATAGTGTCATATTACGGAGGCTCTTGTTCAAACAACTTTAAAACCCTATAGAGCGTTCCCAGGATCAGCCATATTGGAGGACAAACAATAAAAACCTGTGCATCAGACCATGAAAAGTCATTGTTTTCATGGTCTGATGCACAGGTTTTGTCCTCCAATATGGCTGCTTGTGGGAACGCTCTATACGTCACATGTGTATCTGGTCACCATTAATGCACTTAGATCCCACACGGCATCAGCTTACCTGGCACACAAAAGGGTTAGTGGAAAGGCAAACTCTGCACTACAAATATAAAAAAAAAATTACCATCAGCCAGTCTTACTTTGTCTCTTTGGTATTTCATAATGAAGCTTTGGTGCCCTGACTTTTTCATGGGACCTTTGGAAAAATCAATATTATGGGTGATAAAGACCATGTTTCGTAGTTTTTCAATCTTTAATCTACATGTAGATGGTTTGGTTCATTTTACAGGTGTTGATAGTACCTGTCTTTATAGATGGAGGTTGGTCTTTCTACACAGGTGGGGACTGAAGCAAATTCAATTGTATTTAAAGTTGTTTTGGTATGTACAGGTAGGAAAACAAGACACATGTCACAACATGTACTTTTCTTGTTAAAACAAGAAGCCGTCTTCTGTGCGTATTGCTTTGTGTGATCATTAGTAGATGTTGACTTCTTCAGTAAGAAAAAATTGTTGTAATGCAGCTACCTCCTCATGGGATGAGGATTCTCTTCATAGCAAGAAAGGAAACAGATGATGTCTTCTGTGTCTATTGATTTGTATGATCTTTAGTAGATGTTGACTTCGATAGGAAAAAATTGTTACAATGCAGTTTTTGAAGATAAGAATGAATGCAGCTACCATGAGATGAGGATTCTTTTCATAAAAAGACAAGAAACAAAAGATCATTTCCTGTGTCTATTGATTTGTGTCATCTTTAGTAGATGTGATATTTACAGGAAGAAAAGCTTATGAGATGATGATTCTTTTTATAACAAGACAAGGAACAAGAAACTGTCTTCTGTGTGTATTGTGTCATCTTTAGTAGTTGTTGACTTCTATAGAAGGAAAAGCTTGTTACAATGCAGTTTTTAAAGATAAATATGCAGCCCGTTCTCATGAGACGAGGATTCTTTTTATAGCCTGCGATGTATAATCTTTATTTAAGAAATATTTTTTGAGTGCCAAGTGCACTCTGATTTTTTTATTCAGCTGCGTCATGTCAGAAGATAAACAAAGGCCACAGCCAAAAATTTCTTTCATCTCTTTTCATGCACTCTTAGTAACATAGTCCAAAGTGCTTTAAACCAGCGCTTTCTTTGTACGCATACATACATACGCTTCTCGAAATACTCGGCTTTGTGCGTGCGTGTTATGACGGGGTCATATTCTCTCGGGGAAACAGAGGGAACAATAAGAGGAAGCAGGCGCTGATTTGGAGCGATTGCTCTTCGTCCTGTGAAATGCTGGGCTGGCAAGCGGAAGCAGTCTGAATCAACACGAGTGAAATGCCACAAGGCGTGTTTGAAAGCCCATTGCAGTTCAGGCGTGAATCATTACAGCAAGTATGCCGCAACCCAGGGCCCCAATTCTCCATATATATATCTCCTTCTCTCTCTCTTTCTTGTCACTTGGCAAGGCAGGTAGTTCTCAGACACACACACTTTCCTCATCATAATTTCATTTCATGCAGTCACTACAAATCAGAGACAGGATTTGTTGCTGCACGTACATGTGATTTCCTGTTTCATGAATGCTATACTGCGTTGACCTTTAAAACTTTGATGGAACCACAGTTATATTCTAAATAGAATAAAAAATAACAAGCAGCAGTTCTCTCTTTTGTACTGTCTTCCAACTCCCACAAGCAATAAAGTTTTTTTCTCAAATATATTGTTGATGTTAATGCAAGTACAGCCCCCCCCCCACCCAAAAAAAAAGAGAAGAAAAGTACAGAATAATTGTACACATCAGTCCTTTTGAGTCCTACAATAATTAAATGACAATTGATCAGAACTGATTCTACAACACAGATATATGCAGCATCCATCAAAGCTTCAAAAGTGTCTGCATGATAAGACTAGCAGGACGAACATCTTAGATCAAATCAAGACTATGCCATCAAGAGCTCAGAGCCTCCCAAGATGCGAGTGCGCGTGGAAGAGCTTACAAGGCTCTACGCAAAGACAAGGTCACCACAGATGAGAAGAGGGATAACAACAAAATGGAGGGGCAGAAAATGGAGATTGAGTCAATGAAAAACTCAAACAAAATGTGAGAGTGTGGAAGGATTTTAGCACATGGATTCACACATATGCATGAGCAATTTTAGTTTCTTTACGATGGCATTAGAAGTGCAGAAAATAATCCATAGAATTGCTAGCTTTTGGGTGGAAGATGCACAACCTGTTGTTGACCATAGGCCAGGCTCATCATGTAACACTCCATCTTGGAATTCAATTTTGACCCCAATGCATCAACTAACACAAGGACAATTGGTCTCTTGTCAGAGTTAAAAGATGTTTCCTTTTTAACATCGAATAAAGAATTTCCCAAGAGTGTGCACCCATTTCCCAATACTATTTTGATGTATGTATACAAAAAGGAAATATATATAAGCTAGAGTTATGAAAAATATGATATTATGGCTTGTTGGCATGTTGGCATTCAAGCACATAGAAAAGTGGCGTATGATCAATTCCAATCACCGGGTGCTGATAAGAAAAGGTTTCACTTTTCTTATGACTTTACTTTTGATGTTGAGTAAGGAGCTCACATGTAAGTAGTCTGAATGCTTGACATGTAAGATCAATTCCAATCACAGGGTACTGATAAGAAAAGGTTTGCTTTTTCTTATTCATGACTTTATTTTTTGATGTTGAGTAAGCAGCTCACATGTAAGTAGTCTGAACCCTTGCATGCCACAGGTGCCTTTTTTCACAAGATGCACACAAATCCCATAGAGCAGCAACTCATCTGGCACACAAACGACTAAACAGACCCAGATTGATTAACCTGATCAAAATGGTGAGTTGTTTTTTCATGAGATCATGAGTGATGAGGCTTAAACATGAATGCATATAACCAGTGTGAATGGCGCTATATCGTCTGTTACTACTTGTAACCCTTGTATGACTCAATCCTAACATCTCTTATTTTTGCGCTACTTCCCGTGGGAGTGACTCGAATATCATATTATATCACGTGACAGCCACATGGCGCCAACAGACAGAAATACTTGATAATTCTACCATATCTGATTTCCCCCATATCTAGCTATTTCTCGAGGGGCGGTTGCTTAAATAGCATAGTGATAAAAAGGGTCTCGCAAGGAGATGATAGCACCAATTACCGTTCCTATCAGTATACATAAGGAAACTAATGCCTCAATTCTTTATTTGATACATTAGGTGAGGTATATCCTTACTTTATACTTATATATTCTCGCATTCAAATGAAAATTGAGAATATGTCTCCTGACACAATCTGATACTTTCAAGTTCAAAGAAGAGGGTCAACAAGCAATTCAGATTTTAATACTTTAATAATGTAATGAGGTTCCCAGCTGCCTAAATCCATTTCCACCACCTTCTCTTCAAAGAAAAGATTGATAAAGAACCAACATATTCAAGAATGTCTAAAAAAAAAATGTGATTAAGACATCTTCATTGAATGCATTTACTGCGATAAGCATGTCATTGTGTGAATTTGATATGCAGCATGACGCCTTCAACCATTGTTGGAAAGTAATAGTACTTATAGGCAGTTGGAGAGTTAAGGTGAAATATATGGAGGAAGGAAAAAATTAGACAAAGAGAGATAATAGTAAAGAGAGCCAGAGATGGAAAGAGTAATGGAGAGATTATGTGAGAGTGTGAGAATGGCAGATTGAGAGAGAAAGAGGGAGATAGAAAGAGATAAGGGGGGGGGGGGAGGGGGAAGGAGTGAAAGAATACAAAGACATATTAGACATTTTATACATATATATCTATAAATTGCCTCCCCTTCTCTGCATTGGAAGCTCCGATTCCCCCTCGGTGGAATGCCACATGTAAGACAATCCGTCAATTAATAGTCCAGGCTTCAGATACAGCACCTTGAGCCCACACATTATCACCACCCACTCCCAAATACCCATCAGATTCACACGTTCTCTTTCACCCTCCATGGCTCAGCACGTTGCTGCGTTGCAACCAAACCACTGACAACTAACTATTCATGATGTTTTCTATCTTGTTGGTCTACTCTTTTAAAAGGATTTCGTTTTTGTTTACTGTATTAGGCTTGATGTGCATGGAGGTTATTTGAGGATAAATACACATCTAATATAATTTGAATAAGTTTTACTCTGAGACATGTTAAGGACAAATTTGTTCTAAAACAGACCTTGACATCATCAAGTCCACTTGGAATTATAATCATGACGACAAAGAGAAATTAACAGGCAATGTACATTTCTTTTCCATTCATCTATTGAGGAAGATCGTTATGAGTATGCAATAAGCCAAGATAATGCTAGAAAATGAGAGCTTGATAAAGGCATTTTGGTGAGGAGAACATAAGCAGCCAATCAAATTCCAACTACTGTATACAATGAGCAGGGGCTTTGTATGGGAATAACATTGGGGGAGGGGGGTAAATAAGAAGTGATTTGTCAATTCAACAAATATTCAACCAAAATTACATACCACATTGACGACTAAAATTACAGACCAATAAATTTTGTATAAATTACTTGTCACAAACTTTTATTTTAACCCTTTGTGTGCCAAGTACACTGCTGTTGTATGGGATTTATGTGTAGTACTTGCAAAAAAAAAGGCGCATGCCGCATACAAGGGGCAAAGTGTAGAGAGAGCTGTATTTCACGAGTCGGAGACATACAATGTACACTCATGCTGGCAATCTGTCGTAAATACGTCATGCACTGGCATTCTGGCTCGACACCAGAACTCTCTCATTACCGTTGGCATGAAAGCGTGAAGTAAGCCAATGTGGTTTTCAAGGCTTAGTACTTAATGGGGTAAACTACTTCTGCCCTGTTTAGTAGTGTGCTCTGTGTACACTGTCATTGGTGCGTATCACAGGTGCATAAATGTAACAGTGCCACTTGACGAGCTCAAGACAAGGGGTAGTAGGGGAACTGATCAAAGGCCAAATATAATCATGGCAGACAAATTCTGCTGTTATTTCTGGTCTGGATTTTGTTTAATTTCAACCATTTCATATATTTTTGTGATGATTCCTTCCTGGTATCCTTAAAAATCAAACAAGAATGGGACCACAGTTGCAACAGAACTGCGTCATATCTATCAGTACTCTTTTCCACAACTTTCCCTCATCTTTCAGTGCAGAGTGCTACTAAGGCGTCGTCGTATCTCCCACAATGCTGTTTTCCTAGTTAACGAAGATGCATTTCTGTCACGATGCGCCCGATAGATACAATGATCAGCTAACATCTAATACTGCCTTGGGCACGGATATATATATACACATCATTTCTTTCGCTTTTCGCTGGCGATGTGAGAAAAAACTCAAGAGGTTGGCTTTCAGCGTAAATCTCCCTGTGCATCATTCCTGCGGAGGTCCGTCTCCCGTTGTGTAGGAGATAACGCCCTGGATGAGTCTCGGAGCTTAAGCATTCAGCTGCACCTCCATGCTGCGGATTCTCCCCCCCCCCCCCCCCCCCCCCCGCCCACCTTCTCCGATGGTGACATATCCCATCTAAAAGTGGCTCCCTATTCATCCAGGCTGTCTGTGAGGAGTGATTATACCATACATCCCCACCACTTGTATTCTTGAGAGTGGAAGCTTGGCAGCTAGGAACGCACAGGATTTTGCTGTGGTCATTTAAAGGCAGTGTAGCACTCTTGCAGGTCAAACATTTTGGGGGGAAAATACAAAAGGATATGCCCTTGGGCAACAGTGAACGATTTCACCTTTGTGGACCCTGACCCACACGCTGTCTCTTTCTGTCATCTATATTCGATTATATTATGTCATTAGTTCTGCTCTCCATGTATTTTATTCTCATGATGTGGTATGTTGTGTTTTTTTATGGTCAAATAAATAATAATACTGTATAAGCAGTCCCCTCAAAATACTGATTTTAGGCTGAATTATATCAACCTTTACGAGTTGAATTTGGACTGGTTGTCACTCCATATCTAACCTCTTTCCCAAACATAACATGAAATTCTTAAATTGGATGACAAAGGAACATATGTTCTTGCTCTCTGCCCAAAATATTATGCTGGAAAGGGTGAAAGCATGATCTATGAATGTATACTATGGTTGCTACAAAACAAGGGTATGTCAAATGATAGCAAGGTGAGGTTTTTACTCTTCCTGAAAATGTTGGTAGGTGTTAGATATCATACATGCTAGGGTATACTCCTAGTCCATGCTGAGTTTCATCACTTTTTGCAAATGGGGCACACTTGCTTTAAAGCTACCACCGTTCATTCTCCTTCTCGCTGTGGTTAGCAGCTCCACTCTTGTTTGTTTGCGGTTCTGAAAATGCTTTAAAAACCATGAATTATGCATTTTGAGATATGTGGAATTTATCATATGATCTTCATTTTCTGGTCGATATTCAAAATATGCTATGATATTTGAAAAATATATGTGGACTTCCCCTTTACATCCATCATATATCAAATTTTATATATGTAACAGCATGTAGGCCTACATGTGATTTATATGATGTGTCAACAGAAACTAGTAATCCATATGGTGAATTTAATAGATGACTCTTGGGTATATGTATGTATATATATATATATATATATAGTCTGACTTCCGAAGGATTCTGACATTTCTTACAACCTGGAATAACTCTGATTCAATCAGGGTAAATTTCCCTGGGGTATTCTTCCCTCGACTTCCAACAAGTCAGTCTGCTCAACTCTCATGGCAAATCAAAGGAGTGCATGGGGGCGCTTCTCATAAATCACACGTGCATAGAAGGCGTTCAAATAATGGCAGGAACTTAACAGGGTTTAGTTTCCTTTTAACAAAATGAGGTCATCTATTTTTTTTCTTAAATCCAGACATGAAGCAGGAATGAACCAACAGAACATGTACAGATGTTTCAATGGAAGAAAAAGACAAGCTCATAAGACAAAGACTTCCCAAGCTGTCATTAATTTATTATATAACAATTGAGTGGCAGATGTATAATTATTTAATCATTGTGTGTTGATTGCTGCTTGAAAAAGCAATTATCAAATGAATGAGTCAAAACTTTATCACTCAATCTATGAACACAGTACAGACCAATATACAATTATCCAGAAAAAAAGGCATTCGGAGCATGATATCGGTTCTCTTTGATGACGCAGACACGAAACAAAAGAAGAGGTACAGAATATATAATGGACGGAAAAAAATTAGCTATAATAAAATGACTTCCACGCTATCAATAATTAATTCTATAATGGGGCTACATGTAGCTGTTGATTGTTGTTTGAAAAAGGAATTAATCAAATATATATGAGTCAAACATTTTCAATCGATCACTGAATGCATTGATGCATATGGCGTTCAGAGGGAAAACGCCACTCATGCGAAGCGTGAACAGAAAAACACAGGCGTACGTGGGTAAAAAAAAAAAATGTGGGTAGGTGGAACAACAAGGGAGCTACCAAACCCAATTTTTCTGATGAATCCTGACAAAATTCAAAGCAGCCGATGGGGGGCATGCTTGATTACATCATTGCCTCGGAGGCCGCCCCAGTCCAACCAGGCGGGCTGAAGCTAGCCCACAGAAACATGGCAGCCACCTAGATGGGAATGCACTTTGCAGTCAGGAATATACTCCTCACCTGAGTGACTGACTGACTGACTGACTGACAGGAGAGAAGGACAGAGGAATATGAGAAGGGGAGTAGATTCTAGGAGGAGAGTGAAGAGGGGGGAAGACACGATGAACATGGTCTTCTGTTTACGCAGACAAAATTCAAAAGGGACTTTGAAATGTTGTCTGCATTATTAGACCATGATCGCAGTCAGAGCTACAAATGAAAAATCACTGATTTGGGGGAGAGACAGAGGGGGTGAGGATGGAGGGAGGGATGAAGAGAGGGAGAGGGGAAAAGACATAGAGGAGAAAGAAGGAGACTGAAGAGGGAAGCCGGTTCTAGGAAGAGGGTGAAAAAACAAAGAGGGCAGAGGGAAAGATTAGAAAAACACTGATGGCGGGGGAGGGGGGGAGAGGGGGAGGGGGACAGAGAGAATGATTAATAGGGGAAGGGAGGGGACTGAGAATAGGAGCAGAACAGAGAGGTGTGTGTGTGTGTGTGTGTGTGTGTGTGTGTGTGTGTGTGTGTGTGTGTGTGTGTGTGTGTGAGTGGGAGGGAGAGGGAGAGGGAGAGGGAGAGAGAGAGAGAGAGAGAGAGAGAGAGAGAGAGAGAGAGATGACAAGTATAGATAAGGAGGGTCTCCACATATATCATATTTTAAAGATGAGTACAGGTTCTTGACATTTCAGCACCCAATTAATCAAATTACCCAATATTCAATAAATATACCTGCCCCAAATACATCCATGCACCCACACACCCCATTACAAAAAAACCCATATAGTACCTTGGCATTATGATACGCAAGGCTCACAAATGGAGATAAGATGATTGATAAGTCTGTGAGATGAGGTGGGCGCAACTCCAATTATGCCCCATTACGCTGCATTAGCGCTTCCAGATAAGATCATCCCACAATCCCACATGGGATCTCATTTTCATAATCTTCATCTGTTAACAGCCATTTGGGGCATTGCGACGCAAATGGAAGGATCACCCTCTCTTCATCTGTAGATCTACCTCTCGTATCTCAATGGGAATGAACCTTTGCATGTTTACCCTCATTATACATGCATGGATTCTGGTGGAGGAATCCAGATACCTGTTCATCATTCCTCGTAATCGAGAGCAGTCAAGAGCCTTTTTACATGCCTGTGTGAAAGTACGACCAGAATGTCATAGAAATGACCTTATATATGCACACCCTCACGTAACTGGTAAACTGACACCAATGTAATTAATTGTCATGGTAACCCTAGTGATTGTGGCAAATTTGACACTTCCTGTCATGATATAGGGCAAACTTGAAGATCTTGATAACCAATACAGCCACCACCCAATCAACAAAGAATAGATATTCAAACTAATTTCAGCAAGTAATTTTGCACAACACACAGAAATAAAACACATAGAGGAAGCTAGATCAAAATATATGGAAGCATACCTAGAATGCTAACTGATTCAGTAACCTTAACCAGCTAGCCCCAAAAGGTCTGTATTCATCCACCCACAATAAATATTCATACAGTTATGATTAAAGTAACTACTATAGCTGTACATACAATAGACGTATAGTACCAAACATTTACTGCCTTGCTCTCACAAAAAGAAGCAAGTGACAAATCACTCAAATCTGGGTTATTGGTATTCTTAGATTGTGTCCAGCATTCCTCACATATGGCCAAAATCTGGACAAGAGATATTCATCTTGCTGTGAGATATTCAATGCAACATGATGTGGTTTTGCACTGATGCCAATGCAAGTGAAAGACACATTTTGCTCATTTACAAGAAAAGTCTCTTTTGTTAGTTGCTTCCTTTTGTCAGAGTACGGGAGATTACTCAAAGCATGGCAACCATTGAAGACCTTGAATAATTGTTGAAGAGGTAGATTAATCAGATTTCAAATACACATTCCAAAACTAATAACACACATTAAGACCTTGAAAAGTTGACAAGGCAAAGTAATCATTTGCCAAGTACATGTTTGATTAACACACTGTGGGTATTCTACCAACCGAAAGATGAAAATGTCAACTAACTCTCTGATCATCAGACAAAAAGATGATAGTACAGAGATTTTCATTTATTTACAGGATGGAGCACGCTATCCTTACCTATGGGTATGCCTACAATTTCTTTGTAAAAAGTACAGAGTTAGTGGTTGAAGACTTCATGGTTTATATTCCGACCCTACCCTTACAAAAACAGTTTAGAAAAAAAGGGTGTCATGTGACTAAATGTCTGCAAAAACAAAGAGAATGACTGAAAGGTACGCATAGTCTCCCCATTACCCTCCTTTTTCTCACCTGCTCTCACATTCTCCCTTTCTCTCTCTCCCACTCTCATTTACTTAGCTTTCAGATCAATACCTATCAGTGTCATAAAGTGGTAGTTAAGTTCGAATTCAATTTGCCACCCGCACAATTGAATATTCTATATGTATCCCACAAGTTTCAGGACACCAAAGGCAGAATATTGAGGAAATGTTGAAGTTGAAGAAATTCCCCAGAGACAAAACAGGAGAGGAATAATCATTCAGCCGGGCTTAAGGGGAAGAGGGCGACGGGCAGTGGAAGCAGTGGTGAGATACGCAGAGACAGGGTGAGAGAGGGAGAGAGAGAGAGGGAGAGAGAGAGGGAGAGAGAGAGAGGGTGAGAGAGGGAGAGAGAGGGAGAGAGAGAGGGAGAGAGAGAGAGAGGAAGAGAGAGAGGGGGAGAGAGAGGGAGGGAGAGGGAGAGAGAGGGAGAGAGAGGGAGGGAAAGAGTGCGAGTGAGAGGGAGAGAGGGTGAGAGGGAGGGAGAGAGAGAGGGAGGGAGAGAGAGGGAGGGAGAGAGAGAGGGAGGGAGAGAGAGAGGGAGGGAGAGAGAGAGGGAGGGAGAGAGAGAGAGGGAGAGAGAGGGGGGCAGAGAGGGAGGGTGAGAGAGGGAGAGAGAGGGAGAGAGAGGGAGAGAAAGAGAGAGAGGAAGAGGGAGAGAGGGGGAGAGAGAGAGGGAGAGGGGAAAAAGTGGGGAAAGAGAGGAGGGGAGAGAGGGAGAGAGGGAGAAAAGGATAGGGAGAGAGAGGGAGATGGAAAGAGAGAGAGAGAGAGAGAGAGAGAGAGAGAGAGAGAGAGAGAGAGAGAGAGAGAAATGAGAAAGGGACAAAAGGGAGAAAGAGAGGAAGAGATAGAGACCGGGGAAGATGGTAATGAATATACCCACAGACACCTCCGGAAGGAGCAGAGAATACCCCATTCACCGCAGGAGGGTATCCATATGATTACCATTCATTTGACGCTTATTCCACCAAAGCGGCTAAGGTGCCTTCAAACAGAAACAGGTCAAAGAATATTGGCCATATTTGCATACCGCATGCCCAGGCCAAGTTGGTGTTCACACCCGCTAACAATAATGCACCAATGCAACTACCCTTCCACATTGTATACCTCCAAAAGCTGGGCAAATATCAAATTAGATTTGATTTTACATAAAAATATTAGATATGAAATCAAACATATTGAACATACAATTACATAATAGATATCATATCAAATGTCAAATTGTTATTCAAAGCAGATGCTTAGCCCAATTGAACAATTTGGAGACATGTCAGTCAAATTTGTTTGTAAAGATTGAGCTAGCTAGCCTGCACAAAAATAAAGATACAATGTTGATTAACATCTCTCACTTATTTTACACTTTTTCATTAACAGTTTGCCCTAACCATATGATAATAAAGTTCAGATAGTGCATTGAGAAGGTAAGGGAGAGGGGGGGGGGAGGAGGGGGTGGACAAAGTGGAAAAAGGGGTGGGAATGGGGGATGGGTGGGGTGGGGGGGATGGGGGTAGGGTTGGGGATGGGGGATGGGGGATGGGGGATGGGGAATGGAGGAATGGAGGATTGGAGGATTGGAGGATGGGAGGATGGGGGGATGGGAGGATAGGAGGATGGGAGGATGGGAGGATGGGAGGATGTGAGGATGGGAAGATGTGAGGATGGGTGGATGTGAGGATGGGGGATGGGGGGATGGGAGGATGGGAGGGTGGGAGGATGGGAGGATGGGAGGATAGGAGGATGGGAGGATGGGAGGATGGGAAGATGGGAGGATTGGAGGATGGGAGGATGTGAGGATGGGGGACAGGGGTTGGGGTTCATGGAAAAGGAAAGAATGATGCATATAGGGACAAGAAAGTTGGCAAGGGAGAGAGACAGAGAGATACCGTAGGGGAAAACATGCAATATGACCACTTGAGAGAGGAAGTAATGTAGGCAATGTTTGGACACATCAATATCAGGGATAAGAGTTTCTTAGATAGGATTATTCCACAAGAACAGATAGGAAAAAGGTGATGAGAAACATGAGAATGTAGAAAAACAGATGTGACAAAAGAACAAAATAGCCAAAAGATAGATCGTTACATTGATTGATAGATCAGTGACAAAGGGAGAAAAGCCTTGGAGACAAAATGTTGAGGTTATTGAAAAGCAGCACAAAAACTACATTAATGGGAAGAAGACATTTGAGAAGAAACCAGGAAATGCTGGAATGACAGGTCATCTGCCTATCAAGCCTTTCAAGCCTATCAAGTTGCATATGCAGAAAATAAGACTAAGGGGGACAGAGGAAAGGGAGCTGGAGACAAGGAGGAAGAGGGAGAGACGGGAGGGGGAGGGGGGAGACGGGAGACGGGAGGGGGAGGGGGGAGGGGGGAGAGAGAGAGAGAGAGAGAGTGAGAGCAAGAGAGTGGGAGAAAAACGAGAGAGAAATAGAGAGCAAGAGAGGGGGGGGGAGTTTGAGATAAAGAAAGAGAGAGCAGGAGAGAAGTAGAAAAAGCGAGATAAGAGAGTGAAAGAAAAGCAAGAGAAACAAAAAAGGAGAGAGATAGAAAGAGAAATAAAATGTGAGAGAGACGCGCATGGACAGACAGACAAAAAGAAAGAAAGCTATGAAAGAATGAAAATATCAGCGATGAAGACGTGCAACTACTCCTAATATGACTGTATTCCGGGCAAAAATCGATGGGAATGGGGTGCACGTGTACACTAGCCACAAGCGTGTTGGGCACCAAATATTGGTTTTCACTTCTTTCATAATGTCAAACAGGTCCATTTCATGTCCTGCGAGCTGGCTGGTATGATTCAAGGGGATACAGGGAGCTGCATTACCCCTCTTGGATGTGTAATACAGGAGCTTTCGGAGGAAGGTACATAGGGGTGGGAATAAGCACTTTGAAACTTCTCAAATTTGGATTTTAAGAAGGATTGAAGAAACACGCTCCAATCAAGCTCTTTGATATTTAATAACATTACTCCATCCATCAATCTAAGAGACACCTGTATTCAGATCTAGATATCTCTCCCAGTCCCATCCGTCCTGTCTCAATTCCAGCACAGTGTATTGCCTATGGGACAGCTACATCATATACGGGGGAAGGCATGGCATGAGTCTTTAACTGATAGGTCAAACTGATAGCTCTATGGGATTTGTATGTATTACTGGTGCTAAAATGCAGCAATGGCATATTAGTATCTCATTGCCATTGGCATCAACATGTAAATTAAGCTTGGTCATATTAGGGATGATGAATTCATCTACATCAACCTCACAAACATGTGCTCTACATGTATACGATGTATGTGTCTTGATGGTGTTAAAATACAAAAGTGACACAAAGAGACTTAAAGGGACAGATCACCATGAGGTTAGTTGATTTTAATAACAGCAGAAACATGCAAGATATATATTAGTGAAGGTTTGACGAAAAATCCATCAAAGGATAAGAAAGGTATGAGCTTTTAAAATAATGATTTTGTGACTTCACATGCGAGGTGCTCTCCCATATGTTGTGTCCTGTTTATGATTCCATAAATTTCTCTTTTCTGCTTTTGATGAAGGAATACAAAAATTTCATCGAGGTATATGTGTGAAAACAAGTATTTAATGATGTTTCAAATTATGCGTATCCTTAAGAGAATAAAATTAGTACACAACATATGGGAGAGCACCTCACACATGACATCACAAAATCAAAAACTTACTTATCCTTTGACACATTTTCATCAAACCTTCACTGATATGTTTCTTTCATGATTCTGATTTTATCAAAACCAGCTTAGTTTTAAGGTGAACTATTCCTTTAACCTGACAAAAAGAAATCACTATGACACTATATGGCTAACATTCGAAGTGATTTAATCACCCATCTGTAAAGTAATTACTCCACGTTAAACTGTGTAAGCTCGTGTTCGAGATGTCTACATCTTCGACACGTTGAGTAAGACGTCTGGCAGTCACTAGTCAAAGAAGGCAATTTCCTGCTCCACCTATCTCCTCGTCCCCAGAGATCAACGGCAGAGAGGAAAGCAGACACCTCCTTGACGACGTCCCGTCTTCCTTCTCAGGTAGATATAGCAGCCAGGTAGCATCTCAGATGGGAGCCAGTCTGACCGAGCTCCCCTCTTGATCTCATTCTTAGATAGCTGCAGTCATATCGCATGAAACCTTGAGATATCCATTCAGTGTAGGCCACTTCAGAGTCCTCTCACTGACAAAATCATTTTTACTGACTATATCATATATATCCGCGTATCGTATGCATGCAATCCTCTTCATTAACTCAATCCTCTTCATTGAGTTTGCATGGCGACGTGCAGTTTGTATGCCAAATAGTTTTTCAATGCCAGGTAATGCAAGGGTTGACCTTGTCATCCGAAAGGTAATAAACTGTGTTATAACTGACACACGACTTTCATAGTTTGATGCTGGGAGAGTTAAATTAACTGCAGACCTGAATCAGAACTGCATCAATCCTTCCTGATAATCAAAGATGCACACAATCAATCTCCATCAATGAACACAAGAGTCAGGCATCCAGGGATCATATGCTCCGTGGGTAAAGAGATCGCAATTGTCTTCCGATTTCAATCAACATGTGATCCCCCAAATCTTCATGTCATATTTCATTTCAGTATCTGCACAAACACAAAATTGCCTCAAATTGCATCATGGGATATGTTAAGTGATGTTCCTCATATATTTCATTTCAGTATCTGCACAAACACAAAATTGCCTCAAATTGTATCATGGTCTATGTTAAGTGATGTTTCTCATATATTTCATTTCAATATCTGCACAAACACAAATTTGTTTCAAATAGCATCATATGGGATATGTTCAGTGATGTTCCTCATTTTTTGAGGTAGTAAAGCTCCAAATGATTATATACATGAATAAATTAGTAATGTGTGCTTGGATACCACACAGTAAGATCACACTGCATCATTGAATATGTGCAGTGATATCCTACATGTCACTTGTTGAGGTATTACATTACATGAATGAATGAAAAAGTAATGCATGGATGCACAAAGAACATCAGACTGCATCATGGGATATGATCAGTCATGTTCCCCTCCTCACTTACTGGGGAAGCACCCTAAGGCATGACTGACTACACTACAAAAGAATTGGCATAGGGAAAGGGGAAGGGAAGAAAGGGAAGGAGCCAGTTTTAAACCGCAGTATATTTTGTCCAGTTCAGCATGAAACATGATGCTGTTTAGGCTAAAGCATCGTGTTTCATGCTGAACTGGACAAAATATACCACGGTTTAAAACTGCGGCTCCTTCCCTTTCTTCCCTTTCCCTTTCCCTATGCCAATTCCTTTGAGCTGGATGTACATTGATGCCACACAATGCCATCAGACTGCATCATGGGATACATACATTGTTCTTTTGCACCTTTGCCCACACATGCATCAAAATAAAACCAATTGGACTGATGTATGCATGCTATGAACTCATTAAAAATTAATGCAATGGCAATTCACGATCTAGCTATCACATCCTAACAACTCAGGCTTACAAGATCCTTTTACTCTATCCTTCCAGAATGCATAAACCTTACTCCAACACCCCAGGTAAGCATGACGGAAACGATCTCAGAGAAGCAGAAGAGATTACTGACAGGAATATCTCTCCCCCTGTGTGTCTGTGACGGATCACCAAGCCTTTCTTTTGCACTCGCTCATCGCTCTCAACGCTCATTAAATTTACATCGGGTTTATCGGGATAATGAATTCTCCTGGTTCTGAGAGACCGAGAGGAAACGAGGGAGCAGACACGTGATGAATAGTCCATGAATAACCCATCCGTGCTCTCTCTGGACAAAGTGATAAATCCGAACCGATTTGATGTTCATCTCCACAATCAAATGTGGACTACATTAACTGGGGTTGTGCCACCATCTCAGGTATGAGACACAGGGATGAGCTGGCATTTAGGTGTGTTCTCATTTATCAGTGATATCATTGTGAACGCAGTGTGGGAGCTCTTTCAAATGAACTGATGCATGACCAGACAGAGTTAAACATTTTTTTGTTTAAAACCACCACAGACCTGTGGATCGATACCAGGAGCTGAATGCTACTGGTATAAAGATGTATATATCTATAGAACTGTCTCATCTGCCTGTAGACCCCTTCCACCCTACACTATCAACTCCCCCCCCCCCCCCCCT
>OZ022576.1:34494554-34787054 GCA_963669155.1 Arbacia lixula
ACTTGTAAATATATTCTGAAGAAATATAATTTTGTCTTGAATCTGTTGATTATGTGCATCTGCGTTTGTGCGAATGTGTAGAATGATTTAGTTCAAATAGAAATTTTCTTTACTCTCTTTTTCCTACATAAGTGCAACAGATTCACCGAGTATGAAAATCATATAGGGAAGGGGTAGAATATAACGCACCGATGACACGGCAAAACCATTTTGGTGTCACCAAACTGATCGTCAAGACTTATCGCCAAGACTTATCCCCAAGATTTACTTCTGCGGTCATGGCAGAATGATACTCTATCTCTTAAGGACTCGGTAGCTACCATTTCTAATAAAGAAATGATATCAAGCAATTGGGGTGTTTCATTAACTTAAATCAAGATCAGATAAGCTCCTAAGATGGATTGAATCGATTTTAAGCGTCGATGAAAGCCCCTCCGCCCGCCTCCTTCCCGTTTTACGAACCCAAAGCTAGGCTTGGGTGCATTTTTGTGAATGGGAAAGTCCACTCCACACTGAAGTTAAGTTGTTTTTGATAAAAGCAGAAGCATGAAAAGAACACATAAGTGAAGGTTTGACAAAAATCCGTCAAAGGATAAGAAGTTATGATCTTTTATAATTTTGATTTTGTGACATGACATGCGAGGTGCTGTCCTATTTCATGCGCTACATAATTCCATGAATTGCTCTTTTTCATAAAGGTATTTGTGTCTAATGATATATCAAATGCACAGGTAAAAGGATGCATACCCTTTGGGGGAAATGGACATTTAAAAAAAATGAGTACACAACATATGCGAGGGCATCTCGCACGTGACGTCACAAAATCAAAACTTTTAAAACATTATAACTTTCCTATCCTTTGACGGATTTTCATAAAACTTCCCTAATATGTTTCGTTCTCGTTTCTGCTTCTATGAAAGGGATAGTTCACCCTGAATTTATTTTGGTTTCAATAAAAGGAGACACTTGAAAGATACATATTAGTGAAGGTTTGACGAAAATCGGTCAAAGGAAAAGAAAGTCATTTGAATTGTTACGATATGTTCACGTTTTATTGTGACGTCACGTGCGAGATGCTCCCCAAATGTTATGTACAATTTTTGTGGAAAATGTAAATACAGGTGTATTCTCAAAAGCATGTTCACCATTTCACCTGCGCGTTTGATATATCATTAGACACATGTTTTTACACATATATCGCTATGAAAAGAATACAATAATGAAAACGGCAATTTGGAAAAATGAGTAGAGCTTCTACTGGAAAACGTGTCTCTTTGTTTCCATAACTGAAACCAGTCAAAACTTAAACATGAAAAAAACAGTTAAGATTCTTTTGGGAAAAGTATTAGTAAAAGAGAACTTCGAGGATTTCTAATCACAATATCAGTGGAAAACATATCATCCCTGGTCACTTTTATTGCCAACAAAACCTACTTACTACACTTGTATTATACATTTATATCGTAATTCCTTTAATGTACTGTATTGCATGTGATGTGTAAAATAAGATATTTACTGGGAAGGAGCATTTAATGTTTTGTTTTTTTTGCATGTACAGTGTACATGCAAACAACAGCAGATATATTTGAGTAAGCCTATATCTTGTGCAGTTTTAAGTCGAAACACAGACATAAAGAAAAAGAGAGTGCCAAAACGGGCACGAAAGTGAGGAGGGAAGAGAAGAAAAGAGAGAAAAATTGATGGAAAGAAGGAGAGAGAGGAAGAAAGAGAAAGCGAGACAACTAAAAGGGGGTAAAAAGAGGGATAGAGAGGGTTGGAGGGAATGCCAAAGAAAGATATGGAGAAAGCATTTCTTCAATTCTCTTGCACCAAGGAAGCAAACATGCTATAAACATAAAGGGTTGTTGCTAAGCCGGGCAAATGTCGGCGGGCAAGCCTTAGGAGGTTGCCATTGGAAACTGTTGTGAAACAAGTAGGCCTATGCATAATAGATAATCTTATTGAGGTAGCAGTTAAAACATTTCGTCATTTTGCTCATATCACGGAAACACACATCTTATCACGAAGAGCGCTTAAACGATGGGAAGCGGTGAACCATCTGGCTTGCCCATCAGTGCGCGTTCAATATTATGACGTCAACAATGCCAAGCCGGTGTCACCGCGTCAGGTGACGATCAGCGTCAGATGACCCCATTTTTCTACGGTATCGTCAAATAGTCTGATTAAAATCTAGGAACACGTACAGATTGTCGTTACCGCGTCAGATGACCAGACCTCACCGCGTCAGATGACCGACCGCGTCAGATGACGCATATTTTTGTACGTAACGTAGTCTATTCCACAGACTCATTTTTAATTTGAAATTATAAAGAAATCTACATGTATATACTTCTCTAGTATTTCAGACACTGTTTCATTCAATGTAAGACCGCCCGAATCAGATGACCCAGATTTTTGTACGTAACGTAGTCTATTCCACAGACTCAATTTTTAATTAAAATGATAAAGAACTCTACATGTATATATACTTGTAGTCTATTTTTCAGACACTGGTTCATTTAATATAGGACTGACTGCGGATCAGATGAAAAGATAGTAATGATAATAATAATATTAATAAAAGTAATAATACATACACAGAACTTATATAGGGCACTCTCCTGCTTTGATGCTCAAGGTGCTTCAGAGCAAATTAAAGAGAAAAAAAAGAAGAAAAAATACAATACAGGTACCAACTTTACAAGTTAAAAAATTTATGGTTGTGTGTAAAAAGCACCACAGGTATGTCTTTAGGTTGCCCTTGAAGATGGTCACTGACTTCAGGGTTTTCAAACCCTGTGGAAGAGAATATTGATCCTGCATGTGCAAAGGCCCGTTCCCACGATTTCTTTGAAACCGGAAGTTCCAAAAGACCGGATGTGGATAATCTTAAGGTTCATGATCGAGGTTGGTAGTTGTAAATCAATCCAAGATTTATTGTAACTGGGGAAGTACAGTCGACAAAACAATCTAGAGTGACAAAAAACAACACAAACGCAAATGTCAAAGTATTAAATTAGATATGTGGCAAATTTATTTTAAAGCTTATTATCATGTACATGTATTACATATATGATGACAGTGACACTTCTGCCTCAAGGTGTGAGCTACACTTAAAAAAAAAACCTTCATTCGATGATGCATTTGAACTACAATATTTATCTGATGGATAACAAATGTTTTTAACGCCATTGATGACTTGCACATACCCTTCCCCCCCAAAAAACAACGTAAAACGGGTAAGCTGCTCCATATGTTGGGCAATGGACTGACCGTATTATAAAGCCCGAAACATGTAAATAAAAGAAGGTGATTGTCCTATACCATTGATTGAATACAGGTATTCAATGATGTCATGCTCACTCCATGAATCACTTTGAACATGTTGAACCTTGACCCCACAATACCCCTCCCCTACCGGTAAAGACAAAGACAAACTGTGTATCAGCATCAAGTAGTTCCATCAAAAGAATGATGGGACTTCACAAATTAATATTGCTTCCTTTTGGCAATAGAACATCATTCGTAAAGTAAACCACCTCGACCATTAAAACATGATTTTGCAATAAAATACTAAAGATGGATCAAAACATTTGTCTTTGACTGCTGGAGCAAACATGAATGTTGTATAACATGATTTTAGATATTTCTACAACAATCAAACTAAACACAAAAAGCGAAGAAAGTTTCTTTTAATGTAATGGTGCAACCCAGATATAACTAGAAATATCACTGAATGTGATTAACACATGCATCTCCATCATTTTCTTGGCCATTCTCTGATGTGTGTGACCCCCCAAAATGACTTTTTTTGTCCGTACTCTTATTTTAAGATATTGGGCATGGTACATGCATTTTATTTATCTTGCTCCATATTGAAAGAGTAAATCATTGGCTTCAAAATGGCCTACATATCAACAAGATTACGATATTTGTGTGACATATACTTCACACAAGTAATACGAAATCCATGCCCATATTGATCTGTGACGTGATGACCAAACTTGATGCTGCATGGCTCATTTGAAGCCAATGATTTACTCTTCATGATTATTGAGCAAAATAAAAAATAAAATGTCATGCCTCATACCTCACAATTGCATCATGTGCTAAAAAACGCAAATTTTGGGGTCACACATGTCACAGAGAGTGGCCTTTTATAGTGTGTGATGCCGTAAGAGTGATGGAACACCTTAACAACCACTTTCATTGTTTCACCCTTACAGGAAATTACTGAACAGATTTTGTGTTTTGGTTAACTTTCGATTCAGGGCACTAAAATTATTCCAGAGGGATTAGCAGAAAAAGAAACATCCTGACCATTTTAATTACTGTTTGACGTAGAGCATTTTCAAAAGGAAGATAATCACTATGAGAACACCCCTGCCAAACTATTTTGCTTAAACCTGTATTGTCATAACTACCTGAATTAGCAACATAATAAATAGTGCAAAATCATTATTTTCCATGTAACTTGACTTGTAAGCACATTAGTCAAAAATAGATTTGGTAACATTACACATGTATTTGTTTGAAGTATTATAAAAATATACTAAACTAGAGCAATTCGACTGCCACACACTTGATAGATATGAGCCCGCCTCTTTGCTAGCTCTTTTTAGATTTATTTTCAGAAAACGTGTATGTTTTGTTGGCAATGTAGCCCTACTAATGAATTCCTATGTGAAATGAAAATATCTTATTCTGCTTTTTCATAGTTAGCAAAGTTTGGCAATGTTCATTGACCTTTGACCTCTTACATTTTTTTACTTACAATCGAACCAGTCCGTGTAAATCCATCCTTGTATCAAGTCTGTTTTAAATTAGCCAATTTTGGGTGAAGTGCATAGACCTTTGACCTTTCAGGAATTTTACCCAAACTTCACCAGTCTATCTCCATGAAGTGATGCATCTCTGTGCTATGTTTGGTTTCATTCAATCATTAGATTTGGATTCAATGTGACAAATATCTATTTGGGGGCAATTTTTGGCCAGTTTTGGCAAATTTCTCTGACCTATGACATTTGACCTCAATAACAATTGACCCATATTTTACACACTTCATTGGTTTCATGCAATGCACACATGTACCAAGTTTGGAGCGAATCTGGTTAACGGTTCTCAAGATATTGCCTAAACGGATTCGTAACGGACGGACAGACTTAGTACGGATGGACGGACGGACGGACAACCCGAAAACATAATGCCTCTGGCCACTTCGTGGCGAAGGCATAGCGATTTCTAGTGTTCCTAATCTGTGGTAGAAATGTGGGTTGCTGTGGAACGAGTCCTGTCCTGAATGTGTTAAATGCTACATTAATAATTGTCTCAACAGACTATAGGCAATATCAAACGATATCTCAAGATACCGTCGATATTGATCTGTTTCCGCTGATGAAATAACTTTCTGTTTTTGAAACCATACACATGCAACATCTCCCATTTACCAGTAATTGCCTGGATTTCTCCCTTTTAATAACATAGAAGGTACCATACAGGAACAACCCGTGGTAATTAATGATAGTTGATATCGGAAAATATAAAGTCAAATTAAAAATAAACATGATTTGTCCTGCGTAAGTCTATAACCGTAAGTGAGCTCTCCAGCTCGGACAAGTTGTTTACGGTAAAAAATGTATAACATCCACAGCGATTATAAATTAACATTCATAGTCGATGGCGAGATTTGAGAGAAATGTGGTTACCATGGCAACATATTTTCCTTCAGACAATCGTGTCTTGTTTAAGTTAACCATTCGATGATCACATCTTGACCTTTCGTTGCTTGAATACTTTGGAAGTTAATTCCAACCAAAAAGTTATGGTTCTCATAACACATTTTGTGTCAACACAAGAACATGTTTTCAAAATCTGCACCTCAAAGCATACAACCTCCCAAATTTGATTTCAATTACATATACTTCAAAATTGAGAAGAAAATCCACTCCAAAGTATTTTACAAGAAACATATGGTTACACTGATATATAGTTACCAGGACAACACCTTTTCCCATACACACATTATTTTGCACAACCATAGCTATAAACAATCATATACAGGAGAATCAAATTTGATATCTGGTTCTGGTAATGTCCGGAAAATTAATGTTAGCAAAGTTGAACAAAGCTTACACAAAATACTCAAAACTAGAAATGAATAATGTGTGCCAGATGTTTATGAAGGAAAACATGTCCTGACTGAGTAGTGAGCAAATAAAGATCAGAAAATGGGCCTTGTCCTGACTACAAATATTACTCTGGTCTCACGTGGTAATTCCTGTGCTAGTAAAAGTAGGGAAGCACATAATTATATCAGATAAGATTGACACATCTTAGCTTGTTTTGCTCGTCTTTGATTAATCTTTCCTTCTCAAAAAAGTCATCTGGTGCCTTATAATCAACATAGAATAGCCTACAACCACTTTCTATTGAACATACACTTCTTCGCAAAATCTCGATGTTAGCTTTAATTACTCCCATACTGTGGAAGTTATTTGATCCAAAGAATTTGGTGATACATTATCTGTCATACACAAAATGAGTCTTGCACATCTATACATCTAATTAATTATCGTCATCTTCATCTGTTGCTGTTTTCAAACAGCAAAAACCTATTCACTTTTTGAAGCATATCATTGATGCTTTATAATCATAACCCCCCAATGTAGCATGCTCGGCGGCCGGGCGGCGAGTTTTTAGCCAATTTTGTGTTTATGGCATAGCTCGGTCGCCTTGAAGTTTTAGCGCGGAGTTAAAATTCGGGCGGCGCCTGCTCACTTTTCACTCGCCGATCAAAATACTAATACTAATACCTAATCGAGCGTTTGCCGTCGAGCGATTTAGGTAAAAATATTGAAGTCGCTCGGTCAAAGGCTTACCAGAGCCGCCGCCGCCCGGTCGCCAACCGGTCGCCGCTGGGAGATCAGCCGGTCACTGGGCGGCGATCGACTTCAAAATCGGTAGGCGTCCGGGCAGCGCCAGCTTGATTTACCGCGGCGTCTGCCCGCTCATGGCTGGAAGTCGCTTCTCAGCGTTGACCTCCCAGATTAAACATAGCAAAAGCGTTGTTGCTGATGACCCAGGTTGCCAGTGAGAAATTCCCGGCGACGCCGCGCGCAGAAGCTCCCCGGTTTCGCCCAATTTTTACCTAAAATCGACCAGCGACCGACGGGAAATCGACAGGACACCGCCCAGGCATAGCGTGTGCTCTACAGCCTGCTCGACTTTTCCGAAAAATCGGTGGACGATGCTTTGATTCCAGGAGCGAACGAGCAGGCTACAAATCGGTCGGTCGCCGTTCTGAGTTGTGACCATAGCTTTAGGTAGCAAAGTTTAGAGCTCTGTTTCATCTCAGTGCAGTAGAGTATATCGTTATCATACACCCTATAAGTTTAATTTGAATTGCCTCAGCTAAAGAAAGTGTGACGCATTTTTCTGCAATGGACCGACAAACCACCCACACGGCCGATCGACCAACATCACAATGACTCCCCTTCAATAATAAAGTTACCTAGGTTGTTTGAAAAAGAAAATACATTTGGTGGCTTAGTCTTTTCGCTCAAATCAAATTGCAATCACCCTTTTCAACCAATAAATCAAAGATTGAAGCTTTTTGTAGACGTTCCATTAGTGACTTGCTTCATCCATCCACTTCACTTATCCCAGCTCATCTGCAGTGACGAAGAAACAAATGATAGAAAGAACGGCTTATGAGGATAAGAATGATAAAACCCATAACTAAGTAATAGATATACATGATTCTTTTAGATTGATTTTTTATAAAAATGAAATGATGGAACACCAGTTATCATTAATTTTCTCAAAAGCATTGCTCGCTGCAGTAATATTCAAGACTGGATCTTTATGAAAATCTGTATTTTGCGCTACTGACAGGTGCCAGACGTTCATCAAGGGCAAATAACTTAAAGAAAATATATCATCCTAAAATTTGTATTGCACTTTAAAGTAGTTTCATACTAGCCAAATACATTTTGAGAACCACCACTTTATATCTGAGCTTTAATCTTAAGTAATAATTACTAGTAAGGTAATGATGGTCAGGTCACTCCTTTTTAACCGTATGGTTCATCCCATAAAATGCTGATGCTGTTTTCCCAAAAAAGGATTTAATTAAGATGCATTACAAAGAGGAACACTTGATAACAATAGCTTTTACACCCAGGATAGAGATAAACTACTTGTTCCCTACACACGGTACTAAATTGACGTAATTGCCTTGGTATGAAGCCCCTTCATGAAATTATATAGACTGTCTTGAATGTTGCTATTGTTTTGATAAAAAAAAATTGGTATGAGAAGTAAGCATATATATTGAAGCAGAATCCTTTATTCTGGACTGGGTGTGGAGTATATACCAGGGAGAAATATACGTATCTATATGGGAGGAATTTGATAGGAAGGGAGCGTTGTTTATAAGGAGCTAACCACAGAGGGGAGATGACCACTAGGGAGGAGAGAGCGGGAGAGAGGATGAGAGTAAAACAGAGAAAGAGTGTGGTTATTCTCTCCTTGGCTTAATGGCCTGACCGGTGATAAACTGTGTGACTCCTGTGTTTGAGTCTTACAATTACGGATTGTTCTGGAAGAATTTGGTTCTTACACACGTAAGCCCAGGGGAGGGGGCGTGGGAAAGGGGGGGGGGGGGGTGCTGCACAGTTTTGATCAGACTGATTTCCAATTCCATTATGCCGATATTTTAAAGACAGCCAGTCCCTTTTCAGAGCACCACAAAACCATTGAAACATTGGCAAAACATATAGAGAAGTGTAAGCAAGCTCTATATTCACAATTTGAAACTGATACGTAGTGTAAAATTCAAATAATGCACGTAAACAACGTCTGATTAACAGTCTTTACCTCAGGCTCTTCGCAGTTTGTGTTGAAAAATCTGCTTTATTGATTAATTTGTTTATTAAATTATAAAACGCATTATGCAAAACATTGTTCTATGGAAGGAATCATCTCGACAGTTTGGTAGTTACTCATAAAATTAGAATTTCACACATGCATAATAACCACATAGATACTGTAACAAAGACTAATACTTTTTTCGTGGTACGAAAAAAGTCGGTTTGAAATTTAACGGCTGAAATTTTTTACATATACAGAAAGCTTCAACATGCTATATTCTTATAAATGGTCTTGAATCACACTTTGTTCAATTTACGATCGTGATAGACGATTTCAAATTTTAAGCTTGCAAAAGGGACGGACAATCTGTAATGCCCTAAATTGCTACGGGGAGGGGGGGGGGGCGGGGGGTTTCGTTGTTTTTATCAGACTGATGTTCAATTCATTTATGTACAGATAGATAGATGTACATATACAATATACTGATATATGTAGAATACAATGTTACATTGTTGGTGACTTCAATTTTGGTATATTGAAATAAACTGTAACTTCTCATACCAATGACTTCTTATGTGTTATGTATAGTCACGGCTTCTATCCTATTATTACTAAACCTACTAGGAAAACGTCAACTTCACACACATGTATTGATAACATCTTCACTAACGTTTATGGTAAACCGATCACACCTGGTATTTTTATTTCTGACCTGTCTGACCATCTCCCTGTATTTCAATTAACAACACTTGATGCAAAATTGCATAATGTTCAAATGCAATATGACAACGAATAATTGTTCAATAGTAACGTGGACCACAGGGAATTGAATCGTAAACTATGTTGTGAGAACTGGTCAAGTGTTACAAATTGTGATGATGTATCCAAATCACATGCCTTTTTTTATGAACACGCTCAAAAAACTTCATGATGATTGTGAATATAATTACTACAGGTATTTTGAAATTTATCAACAACGAACAGAGTTTGTATTGGAAACATACCCATGATCCGTCAGGAAATAATTAAAGAGTATACAAATGTTATAGAAACGAATTAAATGATATTATTATCTCTTCAAAACAAAAATATTTCATGAATTTAATAGAAAGAAATAAGTCTGATATTTATAAGACTTGGCAGACAATAAATAAAGTACTAGGCAAACACAAAACTCGTAAACTGCCTAATTATATAGAAATACTTGGGAAGAGAATTGAAGATGAAAAGGAAATAGCTGACGCCTTTAACAACTACTTTTGTAATATTGGCGTAAATATATCAAAACTAGTACAAATTGGGTCAAAGCACTTAGAAGATTATTTGAACCCAAGAACACCTGTAAGCATATTCTTTACCCCTACAAACGAGTCGGAGATCATCCAAATCACTAAACGTCTTAAGAACACGTCTTCCTGCGGTCATGATGGAATTAGCGCGATTTTTTTTAAAGAAGATTATCTATTGTATTTCTAAACCACTTTGTCATATATTTAACCTTTCGCTTTGTTCCGGGGTTGTCCCGGATTGCTTTAAAATAGCTAAAGTAGTCCCTGTGTACAAAAAGAAGGAAGAAAGTCTCATTGAAAATTATCGACCCATTTCAATCTTATCAGCTCTATCAAAGAATTTAGAACGAATCGTATATAAACGACTGTATAAGTACTTGATGGATAATAATGTATTCATAAATGAACAATTTGGGTTTAGGCCTTTATTTTCAACAGACACTGCTTTACTTCATGCCCTCTAGAAAATCACCTCGTTCTTAGATAAGAAAGAGAAGCCTCTTGCTTTGTATATTGATTTGAGTAAGGTGTTCGATTCATTGGACCATGATATCTTACTGAGCAAACTTGATCTCTATGGAATCCGGGGTATACCACCACAATGGTTCAAAAGTTACTTACATAATCGTAAACAATACACTTCTTTTAAGGTGTTAACTCAAATACCATGTTGTTGAATTGTTGGGTTCCGCAGGTAAGTATCTTAGGGCCACTCTTGTTCCTTGTATATATAAATGACATCATAAACTCGTCGAGTGTCCTCAATTTTGTATGTGCTTATGATATAAATTTGTTTGTATCGCATTCTGATGAAGAGCAACTTAATGTTATGAACAATGAGTTAAAAAATGTATGTGATTGGTTTAAGGCCAACAAATTACAACTAAATGTAGAAAAGACAAAATATATGTTACATCAGTCGACCAAGGCCACTACATTGTGTTATATGACTAGTCGATATGATGATAGTATTATTTCAAGGGTAAATTCCACAAATTTCTTGGGGGTCATAATTGACGACAAACTTTCGTGGAATGACCATGTGGACCATATCTACAGGAAGATTAGCATGTCATTAGGGATGCTTTATAAAGTACGTGCAATACTTCCAAATATGATTCTTTGTACGATATACAATGCCCTCATACTGCCTTATCTGGATTTTTGTAGCATGGTCTGGTCAGGCACGATTTCAAAAATCTAACCCGTTTATTTGTTCTCCAGAAGGAAGCCATTCGACTATGTACCCACCCAAATTACCTGGCCCATTCTTCTCCACTTTTCAAAGAAGTACATACTTTAACTATTCATGATCGCACAGCGTTCAAACTCAGAGTTTTTGTTTTCAAATTTCTAAATGGGTTATTGCCACTTGTTTTTACAGATTATAGACAATATCGGACCGCTAATCCTCTCACTGTAGTGAGTTTGAGCCGTTTGTCTTGACAACATGCTCATGTGGCGTCACCACTTCGGTGCGATATTCTCTATCCTGCGTTTCGTGCTCTATGCCACATTTGTGTTTCATCATAAAGAGCGAGCTTCTTGGTGTTTTAACACATATAGTTAATTAAGTACTATTTTATATTTAGAGCCTCATGCTCTAAATGGTGAAAAGTCAGGATTGTGGATAGTTGTGATATACTGCGACGCACCCAAGAGCAAGTAGCTTGATCGTGCATACAACTTTGGCAGGTCGCAAGGTAATTTTCCTCCGCAACAAAGTTATGAACTCATTCATACTATTGAAATGATTGATCACGCGGAGGTTTTTCGACCTTGCTTGGGTGGTGCGTAGTCACATATTTTGTTGTAATTCAAGTTGCCCTCGGGTCGTGTGGAGGGGTATACATATATGGAGGTATACATAGCCGCATTATATTTCGACATTTTGATATTGCATACTGTTTACTTTGTTGATTATTGTCTTAGCCGTTAAACATTCGTTTGGGTTTGTTTTTGTTTTTGTTTTGTCTTTGTTTTTTGTTCGTTTTTTGCTTCGTTTGTATTTGCTTGTATTAGTCTCTCTTTGATATATGTTTTTTAAGTATGTATTTTTATGTAATTTGTGTACTTTGGTTCATCTTACTGTATGTCATTTAAATAATGGACTTATTACTTATGTGTTTTGAACCACATGTAGAGGTTATCACATCTAACAAGCCATCGGCTTTCTGGTGAACGAACTATCACTTCCGAGGCGATCTGGATGTACAGCTACATCTCTACAGCTGGTCATTTTCCCCGTTTCTGCCCTCGTTTCTGTTTTATCATGTTTATCTTATAATATGTTTATTTCTTTTTACTCTTTTTCTCATTTATTAACGTGGTATATAGTTATGTTAGCTACATTTTTGTTAGGACATGTGTATGGAGAGGAATGTTGACTATCTCTCCGCTATTATTTTGGGCGAGCATCGCCATGTTGGTGCTGATGAATGTCATGTATCATTCTGTGGTATGTGTTCCGTATACATGTATATCCTCAACTGTTTAACTATTGCATGTTTTCTATCTTTCTTTCTGTTTGCCCGTTATACCCATTTGTTAAAACGCTTGCATATCCAAAACACAGTGTTAGGTCTGTTAGGCATTTCGTGTAGGTTATTAAATGAACATAAATTAGATGAATTTATCAAAACATTGATTGTAGGTATTACGTATCTGAAGAATTGAATCCTGCTAGTACACAATGTTCTCATCAAACACTATGCGTACGTTTTTTGAATTGTAATGCTAGGACTCTCTCCAAGTTAGAGCTATAAAAAAAATAGAATATCTTGTTATCTTCTTTGACATTCAGATGCTGAAACGTGGTTAAATGCAAATTCTCCTCCACTTTTTTCAGTAGAGGGTTACAAGGCAGTTCATATATAGACAGGGTAAAAAGGCCGTGGCGATGGTGTTCTCATGTATATTTCAGAATCATTATCATTCAGAATCAGACATGATCTTTCACTTCCTAGCGAACGTGCAGAGCTGTTATGCGTAGAGGGTGATCTTCCAAGAAAAAAGAATTTTATTGTCTGTATAATATATAGTTTTTTAGGTGATCTTGAATCGTTTATGGCAACCATAAATTCTCAGTCTGCTTGTGTGATGGGTGACTTTAATATACATTTATTTAGCAGGACTCCTAATATTGTCCGATTTCAAAATGTCTTAAAGTCCAATGTGTTTAATGTAATGATTAATAAACCAACAAGAATAAGTGAACAAGTCATCAACACTTTCAGATAATATCTTCGTGAAAAGTGACAAAGATTATTATCAATCTGATTTATTTTATTGTGAGATATCTGATGTTATATGATGTACATACGATTGGAACAAAGAAAAAGAAAATTGCAACAAAAAAAAGATATATATCATCGAGAAAACATTTCGTGCTTAAATGGTGACCTACAGTCGAAAGATTGGAGTAGTGTGCTAACATGTAATCATGCTGAGATGGCATTGAACTAGTTTGGAAAAAAAAATCGATCACTCTTTTGACAAGCACTTTCCGGGCTTAAAGCAATCCAATAGTAAGAGTAAAGGAAACATCAATGGATTACTAAAGGTATTCAACGGTCTATTAAAAGGAGAAATGTCTTATACAAGAGAAGCAAAAAGAAACCTTCACCGGACCATGTTCATTAATACAAGAAATATCGAAATAAATTGACGTCAATTATCAGATCCTCACGGGCAATGTTTTACTTCAAACGATTTGAGAATGCGAGTGGCAATATGTCTTCTATACCTCGAAAATTGCAAAGGATATTTTGTGTAAGCGCAGCAAGACTGAGGCCTCACAGAAAATGTGTCATGAGGATAAAGATATCACTTCCGCAGATGATATTGCTGATGCCTTCAATGTTTATTTCACTAATGTCGGTCCAATCGAGGTAAACAAAATAGATGCAGACGGAACTAATCATGGACAATATCTTAGTGAGCCATCTGAACTCTCTTTTTTCCTTATGCCAACTGATTGCATAGAAGTACTATATATAGTGAAGTCATTGGAAAACAGTCATTTTTGTGGTCATGACGATCTGAGTACATCGTTGTTGAAACAAATCATTGGTTTTATTGTAAGGCCTTAGTTCATATATGTGTCTTTATCGACTGGTGTATTTCCATCACCCCTAAAACTGACCAGGGTTATACCTGTTTATAAGAAAGTTAATGTCATGAGTATTGCTAATTATAGACCAATCTCAATACTGAAGTCTTTCTAAGATACTAAGAGAACTGTATACAATAGGCTGTATAACTTCCTTGACAAAAATAAATGTCTTAACCCTGACCAGTATGGATTTAGGAAGTCTCATTCAACCGACCATGCTGTTCTGAAATTTTATGACCATGTATCTCGAGCTCTGGCTGCCCGTGAGCATGGCATTGGTGTGTTTATGGACCTCAGCAAGGCTTTTGACGACTCAATTCTGTTAGGTAAACTAGAGAACTTTAGAGTGCGGGGCATTGCCTTACAATGGTTTACTAGTTATCTATCCAAGAGATGGCAGTATACACGTTTCAATTCTGTGAATTCCAACGTATCAGCGTTAGAGTGCGATGTCCCGCAGGATTCCATATTAGGTCCGCTCATTCATATCACTGATATTTGTAATGTATCTCCCACCTTGAATTATATATTATTTGCTGTTGATACAAGTGCTTTCTTATCTCATCGCAATATCCACACTCTTGAGACCAAGATTAATAAGGAGCTCCCGAATTAACTCTTTGGTTTAGAATCAACGTACTTTCTCTCAATGTACTAAAACAAGTTATATCCACTTTAAAGATAGAAAGTCTTGTGGTCAACGTTATGTAGTAAGTTCTACCTATATTTACTTATGTATATATATATATATATATATATATATATATATGTGATCAGAAGAGGGGGGTCGAAGAGGGCCGTTGCAAGACATTGTTTACCACTAGTTATCTGGTTAAGGGACCAAGCTTTAGGGCACCTGCCCTTCATCAGGATCTGGAATCAATAACATTAACGACAGTACAGTACAGTGCACATATGAAATAACAATAAATACATCAACAAAAAGAACATATATATATATATATACATATATATATTTATATAGGCTATATATACATATATATATACAAATATATATATATATATATATATATATGTATATATATATATATATATACACAAAACACTCAAACATGTATTACATCGACATATGAATTAACATAGGAAAATTTGAATGAATAGCGACTAATCGGCAATAGTGACGGTTAATAAAATCGGCGCAACATGAGTATCTATAGAGAATTCATATGTAAGTATAAATAATGAAAAAAAGGTTTACCCGTAAAAGCCTCAGTGGCTTGATAAGAATCTGAAGAGAAAACAAAATAATTACACTGGAGAGATAAAGCTGTTAAATTACTTTATTCTATGTTTCGCCAGGTCAATAATGATTAGAGAGGAGGAATGCTTTAAGTTGAATTTTAAAGGAATTGATGAACTGAGCATTCTGAATGTGGGCTGATAATGAATTCCATGTTACTGGAGCATTTTTATTACTTCCCTCATGTGGAATTTAACAGACTGACGGGTATTGTGTTGATGAATTTCTGCATTCAATGAAAGCATGTGCACGATATAAGAAGGTAGCGAGTTTGAAAAGAATCTGCGCATTAAACAGCCAATTTGCATCATATTTATATAACAAACATGAAGGATATGAAAACGGTTGGGTAAAGAAGGTTCAAGGTAATGAGAATTGGCACATATAACGGAGGATTCTTTTCTGTAGAGGATGAAGTCTGAGTAAGTCTGAGTTTTGTTAACTTGATGTCAGATTATCTTACATTATGTGGACCATAGATTCTATGACTAGTTAATGTTCTTAATTTTTTAGTTTATTAATCGACACCTACCTCACATTTTTGTTTTGTTTTGTATCTGTTTCTTGTATTATTCATATCATTGGCGTGTATATTTTGATATGAATGTGACAACTCCCTATTAATGTGGTTAATTGGACAACCCCTCCTCCTTTCTGCCCCCCCCCCCCCATCTCTTCCGATTTTCGCTTGTATTTTCGTTGTAACATTTCTGTATAGTGTAGGTAAGGGTTATATATGAAAACAAGCAACCCTTAAAGCTACAAGCTTATATTGTCAGACCTCTGTATGTTCCACTGTGTACAAGTATATGTATGTCTTAATACTTTGTATGTATCTTAAATAGATTGCTATTTGTCACATGTATATTTTATATGTCATTGGTCGTATCACATGGTTTGTTATTGGAGAACTATGCAGGAATTAATGAATGAATGAATAAATAAATAAATGTAGCTTTCCTTCCAAAGTGAAGCTGAGGAATGATAGCGTATACATTCAGATGACCGAGGAAGTGATAGGTCGTCTCATTGCCTGAAACCAAAATTTATTATTTGCTTTATATTCCACATCTCAAACTATCTGTACCAAATATGATATTCTCTACCAATACCCAAGCCGTAGACGTAACTAACAATGACCACAAATTTGTTACCACGTACCGCGGCGCCGAGCTCCTGTTATTCTACTGTTAGTCAATTGATAGTCCGAGTGTAACGAACTTTTATTTTCCACGTACTGAAAATATTGATCACGCGTTAGGACTGTGAGGAGTGAAGAGTGAAGAGATCAGCGAAACAAACAAGGTGGTTCGCGAACCACGAGTCTCGCCTGATTTCGCAATTGATAAACAGTGCTAAGTTTTTTTTTCAAATATTTTTTCAAAACTTTTCACCCGTAGATGACCTTTGACCACATCAGCCTCATGAAGAGACACATATGGTATTACCTAAAGATCATTTGTACCGAGTGTGATCACAATTGATGCAGAAAAAGAGAAGAGAGCAAGTCAAACGAAAGCTTTGAGAAAAATGAGGCACATGGCCTCATGTCATTTGACCTTTTGACCCCTAGATGACCTTTCACCCCCATCAACCTCATGACGACACATGTGGTATTACCCAAGGATCATTTTACCAAGTTTTATCACAATTGATGCAGAAATAAAACTAACATTTTTGTAACAGACCAACATACCAACAGACTAACAGACCAACAGACTAACAGGAAAAGTGATCACTAGGTCTCTACCGAACTTCGTTCAGGCGAGACAAAAAGTACTAACCACATGTAACCCCTAGAGTGTAACGAACTTTTCTTCTTCGCAGGTGATCACATGGGCAAAACTACGCTTTATCACGTGAAGTCATACCTACTTAGTCGGAATCGTATTATTATAATACAGTGTAAACACTGTACGCACACAATTTTGCACTTGCTTATACACACACACACACACACACACACACACACACACACACACACACACACATACACATTACATACAGAATTGACATACGCTCACACACTACATAACTATCTAACACACGATGTACATGCATAATTACATTACGTCCCTTTTACAAGTCAATATCGATATGAATTTCCACTACATTTATTAAGTCAGCCAGTTTGTTGTATCATTAAAAAAAATGTTACAATGAATTGAATGAAACTGACATTTTTTTTTAACTATTTCTTGTTATTGTTGAAATCTTAATTCATTCATCTTCTCACTCTAATACAATTTTAATTGATATGATTTTATGAACTTTGATTATTTGCACTTTTTGTGTTATATTATTTTGCCCTGCATGTTCATTACTACGTCGTCCTGGGCATTCTATTGTGAAAAGTATTGTACTAATATTTCTTCTGTATTGTTATGTATAATGTATTCCTTTGTTGTTTTTATACATGACAAGAAAATAGAAAAAAAATTGATTCTTGTAAAGCAACTTTGAAAAAGAGCAGGGAGAAGTCACATCTCTCAGAAAACTTGTGAGACACACAAACGACAATTCACTTTATTTTTTTGTGTGGTGAGGTCTACATGATCCACAGTAATTTAATGAACACATGCTTATTCAGCTGGTGATAATGGTAACACAAGAACCAATACCAGTAACAGTACATGAAACAATGAATCTGTATTTGATTAAGACGATCGTAGATCCAATTATATGACAGGCATGAATTTTGCACCAGAGTCTTAATGAATAAGACAAGAATATAGTTACTTTTTATAATGTTGATAACAACACCCTTATCAAGTTTATGAAACATTCAAACCAAGCAATGCATGTATGTAACATCGTAAGATTTATTTCTTCTTCCCAGATCTCCCACAATTTCTGACCGAAAAATTAGGGATGATTTTGCTCAAAAAATAAGAATAGAAAAAGTAGTGCCATTCTCATCGTGATATTAGAAAAATCGCGAAGTTAGGGTGAAAGTTGCCTATCAACCGTACCAATTGTCCCTATTGTCCCCTAACTTCGCGATTTTTCTAACATCGCAATTTTTTAAGCACAATGAGAATGGCACTATTATTTCCAATAATGAATAACAACTGAAATTGAAATAAAAGCTAGAAGGTCTGCCTTACGTTCCCTTGAAACCAGTCAATTTATGATGAAAATATAAATATAATAATCCTTTATTACACATTACAATCATATGCAATAGGCCTACATACATACTCATGATACAACAAGGCTTAATCCGAATTCTATTTATTTTTCCTTTATTTCCCCTCAAAATACAATCAATGGTAACCATTATTACTCTCTATATCTGGAAAAATCTCTTTGAACACTTTGTGTGGAGTTTCTGTATTAATTTTAAATTGGATCACTTTCTATTGGAATTAATTTCCCCTCAATTTAAGTTTTTTGCTATATCAAACTCAATTTTTTTTTCATCTTAAATTCAACACTCCCATGTTGCCCACAAACTTGCTTTAACCTATATCTATATCGAGCTGATTTTGTATTCTTTCATTTTATCATATCACGAGCGCTATTCCGGTACCATGAGCATCAATCAAGTACATGTACCAGACTGTTTAATCATAAAATACTGAATGAAAACTTCTACTCTTTGCATTCTCTCATTTCAATAGAGTCAAATTTTGTAAAAAGCAAGATAAAACTAGAGCAATTCGACTGCCACACAGTCGATAAATATGCCTCCGCTTCTTTGCTATTATCAGAAAATGTGGATGTTTGATGGGCAATGTACCATTGCTCCCATGTGAAGTGAAAATATCACATTCTATTTCTTCAAGTTAAGCCAAGTTTGGCAATGTTCATTGACTTTTGACCTCTTACTTCTTTGACTTCCAATCTAATCTAACCAGTCTGTCTAAATCTATCCTTGTGCAAAATTTGTTTAAAATTAGCCAATTTGGGGCAAAGTTCAGTGACCTTTGACTTTACAGGAATTTTAACTAAACTTCACCAGTCTACCTCCATGAAGTGATACATCTCTGTACTATGTTTAGTTTGAATTGAATCATTAGTATTGGATTCAATGTGAAAATATTTGGGGGAAATCTTTAGGCAATTTTGGCAAAGTTCATTGACCTTTGATCCCTGACCTTTGAGAAATTTCACCAAAAATGTTATCAGTCTAGCAGTGATTCATCTTTGCACCATGTTTGGTTGGTATTGCTCCATTGGATTTGGATACATTTTGAAAATTATCACTTTGGGGGCAATTTTTAGCTAATTTTTGGCAAAGTTCAATTACCTTTGACCTTTGAACTCTCAGGAGTTTTACCCAAACTTTCACCATTCTACCTCCATGAAGTGAGACAACATGTTTGGTTAGGATTGCGCCATTGGAATTGGATTTGGATTTATTGTGAAAAATATCAATTTTTGCAAAGGTTATCGACCTCTGACCTTCCAGCAATTTCACCAACAATGTCACCAGTCTACCAGTGATCCATCGTTTCACTATGTTTGGTTGGAATTGCACCATTGGATTTGGATTTATTGTGAAAAATTTTAAGTTTGGGGCAATTTCTAGCCAATTTTGGCAAAGTTCATTGACCTTTGACCTCTGAACTTTCAGGAATTTTACCAAAAATGTCACCAGTCTATTCCTAAGTAGTGATCTACCTTTGTACCATGATTAATGAGAATTGCATCCTTGGATTTGGATTTATTGTGAAAAAGGTCAATTTTTGGCAAATTTTCACAAATTTCATTGACCTTTGACCTTTGACCTCAATCAGATTTGACCCCAATTTTACACAATTCATTGGTTTCATGCAATACATATATGTACTAAGTTTGAAGCAAATCTGCTTAATGGTTCTCAAGATATTGCCTAAACGGATTCAGGACGGACTTACGGACGGACGGACGGACGGACGGACGGACGGACAGACAACCCGAGACATAATGCCTCCCGCCACTTCGTGGCGGAGGCATAAAAATGATAAAGTAGCACCCTTATGGAGTTGGTTTTGTATTCTATAATTTTTTACACATGATGAACGTCAATCCAGTACCACAAGCATTAATCCAGGTACTGTATGGAAAACTTTAATTCTGTCAAAGTCATGTATTATACTGCCCCTCAGCTATTATTTTCCCCATATTAACATTTCATCAGAATGAGCACCACGTGAGCATTAGATCTTCCATAAATGACATGATTTACCTTCATGCTTGATATGTTAAAAGTCTCAATACAACCTTCTCAATTCCCACAGTAGATGCCTTACCTTTGCCATTCAAACACGGAAATAGGCTACAAATTAGGTCTGAATTTAAAGTATGGAATTGATAAGAAGATATGCAACCATATCAGCAATGACATTTTTTATACTTGACACAACCCAACTGCTTCAGGAAAGGCATAAAGAACCTTAAACAAATCTTCACCTAGTTGTACTGGCAGCAACAGACTTGGCAAATATACTCTTCGTCTGTGGAGGGATGGCAATCTGGGGTTGCGTTCATGCGACACTTTTTTGCCCTAGAATCATGATTAGAATTGTGCTTCAAAATTCGTTTCTGCAGAATCACGATTGCGTTTGTGCTTGAACGCAACCGCGACATCATTGTGTCGGCCTATTTCCAGTGCTAGTCAAGAAGCCCACGTGGAAGTCAGAAAACGCGCGCGTAAAAGCTGACCTATACTTCCTGGGTCAAACCGCGCACTGGGATGCACACTGGATCGGCCCGAATCCGAGTAGAAACGTTATTGGAGAGAAGTCGTCTGAATGCTGATTCTGTCATTATCGTGATTCATGTTTGCATTTTGAATAACGTTTTCAATCATGATTCAAAACGTGATTATGGTGATGGTCGCACGAACGCAACCTAGGTGTGCACACCGGAGATGCATCCATCTGCCGCACACCTCGCATCTCACCCATGTGTCTTTCCTCGATGGACAACGTGGCATGTCATACCTTTATGGGGGATGGCACTTCCGAAGAGTTAGCAAATAATTCGCAGTGGAAAAATTTTCGCATTTTGCTGACATGTTGTCCGATGATGGCCGGGTTAATACAAAACCGTGGGTAACAGCTAGTGCATTCTAAATATAGAAAAGGAATATATTTAGAACAAACATTGCATTACAATATCAACTGAAAAACATGCAACACATATTGTGCACTAATTATTCTTAGATGCCTCAACTACAGCTATCAAAATTCCCTAAAAATGGCTATCAAATAGCTACTAAATGGAAACAGATTTTTGTCCGCATATTATTCCATGACAAACTTAAAGGAAGGCTGAAAACGAGATTTATTTATACATTTTACATGTGCAGTTGATACATCATTTGAAACACATTAAACAGACATACCTCTATGAAAAACAATGATTCCTTCATTAAAAACAAAAGATAAAAAAATTATGAAACAATACGGCACACATCTGGGAGAGCACCTCGCAAATGACATCACAAAATCAGAAATTTAAAAAATGATAACTTTCTCATCCCTTCCCTGCAAGGGTTAACTTACCCTACAGCTAGCCACTCTCCAAAGGGACAGTAACCCAAGAAGAAGATCTGAGAGGTGAAGTCATGCTGCTGAAGCTGCCTTCCCTGTGAGGATAGTGAGAAGAGCAGAGAGGATTGACATGGGATCCATCATTCTTTAAGCTCTCTGTATTATATTTAAAATGCACCATAAGAGAAGAGATTTTCTATAAATAAAGCTATCACCGGACAGAGAGAGAGAAAGAGACAGAGAGAGATAGATACAGAAACAGAAAAGTAGAGAGAGAGACACAGAGTGAAATAAAGCAAAAGAGAAACAGAGAGGGAACAGGAGAGAGAACCACATAGATACAGAGAGAGCATGAGCTATGCATTTTTGAAAACTTTAATTGCGCTGCACTGCACATGGCATATAAACTGGATCAAAGTTGGCATCACACATGTTCCCCTCAAGTTGTTCCTGTACCTCTCTGAGGTCCCAAGATCTGACTGTGTTGTCCAGACCTCCAGTCCAGAGCTTCGAGCCGTCCGGGGAGATGTCGATACAGCTTGCTCCATCAGCGTGCCCTTGGAATTTCCTGCACAATGGAGGAACACCAGGGAGATGTTTGAGATTCTATTAACATCAACATCAAAGTAATGGGAACAAAGTATACATATCAGATATATATGAGAGGGAAAGGAAAGGTATCTGGAGCAAAAAAAAAAAATTAAAAAAAAATCAAGAGAAAGATGGCAAAAACAAAAGGCAAGGAGAGGAAGAACATGAGAAAGAAAAATGACAACAACAAAATGAAGGGGGAATGATAACAAGAACAAGAAAAACAAGTAAAACACAGAAAAAGGGGGAGGAGGGGCATCAAAAGAGCAAATCTCAAGAATTTTATGAAATGAATATTCAAGGACTCTCCACAAACTCAAACTGTGTTTATGAGCACCATGTATTGATCTGACCTGGACAAGGTATCACCTGAACTGGGAAAGGTATCACCTGACCTGGACAAGGCATCATCTGACGTGGGCAAGGTGTTACCTGATCTTGGCAAAGCTTTCACCTGATTTAGATATGGTATCACCTGACCAGAGCAAGGCATTACCTGACTAGGACAAGGTACATGTAGTGAAAGATGAATCACAGTTTCAAAACTTTCATTATTATTGCTGTTATTTTGGTTTTGAGTAAATAGCGCCCTCTTGTGGACAGTACTTGCACAAGATATGACTGACATGGCAGCAAGTCATGAACTGTTGTTGAGGACAGAATTTGCTTCCATCTATTACATCAAAGGCCCAAGATGAAGCATTTTCTAACATAAGGAGGCAAAGAGGTTAGTAAAACTATTGATTATTTTATGTTGGAATTATATTGGAGGATAAAGTTAATTCTGATAGGTTTGTTTGTGAAAGTGAATGTACACTATTAGCTGTATGCATGTTTAATGTACACCATGTATAATGTACACAATGTATAGTGCACACAGTGTAGAATGCAGTAAAAAGGGTGTCAGTGATACATACTGCTTTTCTCTATCTGAGATGTTCAACTCTGTAGTGTCTAAGTTTGATATATATGTTGAAATGTTGTGGTGTTTAAGTTACCTTAATCATGTATTGTGATCGACAAGATGTATTGATGTTGGCTTAATATTTTTGTACATGTACTTATTATGTTTTCCTTTGTTAATCTCTGTTTATTTCAGTTTTCACTGAATTTCTACATGAAATAAAAGACCAACCAAACAGCAAATTCCTGTCGAGACGTCTGTCTTCATTTAAAACCCCTCGGCAACAGTCACAGTACACGTATCACATGACCTCGCCTGACTGACTCACCTGACCAGGGTCTGGTTGTGCAGGTCCCAGACAGCGATGTTTCTGTCGCTGCAGCAAGAGAAGCAGACCTTTGAGTCTGGGCTGATGGCCAGGGCGTAGCAGGCAGGGGCGCTAGACGTCAGCTCTGCCTTGATACGGGGTGTGACCTGCGTGGCAAGGAAGGCACAATACATATTATTGCCAAAGCAAAATCAAAATACCCTTGTCAGGTTGATAATCACAACATGTATTGCAGTAATTTCGCAACAATTTAAGAGGTTAACTGTGAAATAGTAAAAACTGCAGACTTATTTCCTTTTAGTACATTTATATTTTGATGAGAAAAGCCATATGATCATGTACTTTACTATTAAATCGTACAAAAAAGAGGCTAATTGGTTCTTGTTAGTTCGTGTTCATTTGTTAAATAAAGAGTTTAGCAGTGAGGGGCCAGAAGAACGGGGTGTTTAACCTGCTGCTACAATAACCAAGTGGTTTCTATGGAGTTCCCTATGTTCATGTGCCATGGTGACAGCTACAATCGTTTGAGTCCATTGGCTGTCATCCCAGAGTAGTTACAATCACTGGTCAAGGGAACCATGGCAACAGCTACAATCCTATGACTTCATTGGCTGTCATCCCACAGGAGTTACAATCAATGGACAATAGAAGTTTCCATTCAGTATGATGTAATTAAACAGTTTGGTACTGGATTAACGCTCATGATATGTTAAAATGAAAGCATACATAATCAACCTGATAAGGGTGCTACTTTATCTTTATTTTGTCATAAATTTGAGAAATTAGACTCATTGGAAAGGAGAGAAAGCAAAAATTTGAAGTTTCTGTTCAGTATGTTATGAATATATAAAACAGTTTGGTACTGGATTAACGCTCATGATATGTTAAAATGAAAGAATACATAATCAACCTGATAAGGGTGCTACTTAAAATTTATTTGGTCATAAATTTGAGAAATTAGACTCATTGGAAAGGAGAGAAAGCAAAAATTTGAAGTTTCTGTTCAGTATGTTATGATTATATCAAACAGTCTGGCACTGAAATGACGCTCATGATATGAAAGAATACAAAATCAACTCGATAAGGGTTATCTCGACAAAGGAGATAAGGCGAAAATTAGAAGTTTCAAATCAGTGTGTTATGATTAAAAGTATGATCCTGGATTAAAGCTCGTGGCACCGGATTGGCTCTCATCATGTGTTAAACTGATAGGATACGAAATCAACTCTGCTACTATATCAATCATTCTTTTGTCTTGATTTTCACAAAATTTGACTTATTTGAACAGAGAGAAAGCGAAACGTAGAAGCCTCCATTCAGTATGTTGTTAAACAGTCTGGTACTGGATTAACGCTCATGGTACCGGACTGATGCCTGTCATATGTTACACTGATAGAATATCAAGTCAATTTGATTATGGGAAGTACTGCGTTATTATTTTTGTCATGATTTTGACAAAGTAGGACTCATTAAAAAGGAGAGTGCAGAAAATTGGAGGGTTCCATTCAGTATGTTATGATTACACAGTCTGGTACAGTCTCTGGTACATGTATTAAAATGATCGATAGAACTCTCAACAACTGAATAAGGTTGCTACTTTATCATTATTTTGTCATGATTTTGACAAAATAGAACTATTTGAATAGAGAAAGCCAAAAGTAGAAGTTCCCATTCAGTATGTTATGATTAGACAGAGTCATAAAGTTACAACCATGGGCGTTTCTCGACACGATGACAACTCTAACCTTAGCTCTAACTCCGATAGTTACATGTAGCACTGAGGTGATTCTCGAACTGTACCCTCAGCTCTAAATGCTGGAACTGCTCGGACCCTGTTGTATCTATTGTTCTCGATCGGACGTTCTATGATAACATTTCTGCTGCATTTTGTCAAAATTCGCTAAACATAAAATCAGCTGTGGTGGGGAAAGAGGTTTGCTTGTTTAATATCACTCCATTGAAGGCGAGATTCATGAAAAGGATAACAAATATTTCAAAATGTTGACTATGATTAGAGCATTCCGTAGATCAGAGGGCTAGTCTAGGCAATCCAACATTTTTAACACTGTTTAATGTTGAAAATTCACTCGTGTTCGCTTATTTATTTTTGAATGATGGAGTCTAGACTATGTGTGATTAAGATTTTTGCTTCAGTTGTGAATATCAACACATGTGATAACCCCTTTCTTCAATATTCAGACATTTATTTTAAGAATGGCATGTTTGCAAGACTATCATTTACATGGTATCTTTCAACACAAATATGACCAAAATGAAAAGCATTAAAGAAAATCGATGAATTGATTTAACAGAAGAAAATGAGATGATGGCAGTTATGGCACACTAATCTTCATGAAAATGATACGTTATACATCAAGCCATAGATTAATCACATTTTTAAACAATACTTCGCCCCGTATTTAAAAAAATCACAATCATTTCAACCTGATATTTTATTAATTATTGCAGAGTTTAGAGAGAAAGGCTATCAATTTGTCTGAAAATTCTGATCCAGTAATCTATATACGAGATGTCACTGTCACTGATATCCGACTTAGCATTCTCTTCGAGAATCAGTTTAGCATTATTGGCGCTAACGTGAGTTCCATATCAGATGCCGCTGGCATTCTAATGCAGAAACAGGCCCCACGTTACTAATTAATAGTAATACTAACAGATTACTTACCTGACATGCTTGATGTCACTAGTTTCAGCTACACGTAAGTGCAGTGCTGAGTGCTGTTGTTGCACTTGCTCCTGCAAAAGTGAGGCGTCTTCCGATAGCCAACATGGCAACAATAAAGTGCAATAATGACTTTGCAGACTCGAAAAATGACAACAGATGTTACAGAACATAGGAAGTCTCGTCAAAATCTGCTAACCAACCTCGCAGATCACTTTCAGAGTCAACTGTATTCCAAGCGGTCATAGCTGGAGTAGCCCAGAGCTTAACGTGGTACTATGGTACATAATAACACTCACTGAGCTAGACGTACGTGCAGCTAGCTGCAGCTAGCTAGCTATGGGGTATACATATGTGTAACGAACCTAGTCAAGTTCGCTATTTTAACTCTTTAAGGCCACCGTAGGTTATTGGCGATTTTCTATCGATCCCTATTGTCAAGCATTTATATAGTCTTCCAAGACAGCTGTCTACTTAGGACCTTCACGCATAGTCAAGGTATGAGCCCCAGTGCCCTAATTAGGGACGTCTGGTACTTAGCCTAGGTTTTGTTAATGATACACAAGTGTGTAAGGGACACGTGTGAATTTGTGTGGAAATGACGCGTTCAGCTGCCGTGCGGCTTCGCGCATTACAGTTCATACGGAAGTTGATATATGACGTCATTCGTGGTTTACCGAATCTTTCAGAGTGATGGTCGTTGTATTTAATGTCTCGAAAAGAGAAACTTAACCAATATAAATCCTTTCATTATTAGTCTTATTTTGTGAGGACGTGAGTTACCCGTCGAATAAGATAGTTGAAGTAACCAGAGGCTTACTACTCTTTCACATATTAAGCGATTTATGATGAACATTTTGTGAAGTAACGCTTAAAACGGATTCGCCTGCACAGACCGTGCGCGCGTAGTTGCGGATCTCATTTGCATATTTGTGCATTTGGAATCCTTCCTTAAATGATTTTACAGCAAAAGTCCTATAAAACGTAGACTTGTCACTTTTACAAATGGTTTTATTCTGTGACAAATGTAATTCTCTTTAAGACGAGATATGTCACTTTATCTGAGACTTTGTGGTTGTGGATAAATACGTGATTTTATGGTGATTTCACACTTTGGCGCGAACTCTCGTTCCATGTACGTTAAGTGTGCGCGTAGCCGCATTAAGCGTTACGTACGGTTGTGCATGCGTTGGATGGCTTTCTCCAACGTTCGCACAAAGTAATTAAGTATAGGGCATTTCGCTCAGTTTAGGTAGAGTCCACGGAGGTCCACTCCGTACGCAGAATTCTCCCTGCGTCTTACATAGACTTTCTATGTCATATAAACCTACTGCGTGTACAAGGTACTGTACACTGGTCTATCAGTCATGTTCATAATGTAAAAAGTATCTTTTCCTCATAAAGTCGTAGTAAATTTTCGCCTTATAAATTTTCCCCCTTATAAAATTTCGCCCTTGCCAGTTCAGTTATAGTATAAGAAGTTTATGGTTGCTGGCTAAGACAAGCATTATTATGATTAAGATTATCTATAACAGTGGCGAACAGTCTATTTGTGTATATATGTATATTTCATGAATTAAAAGTTATATCCTATTTGGAGTTGAACTCGGACTTTGAGTGAAAATAACTTGTTTTCTTGTCCAAGTAAGTAATCCATATATACACACCTTTTATTTCAACTACTTCCTTTTCCTCCTCCTTGTGATCTCTTCTCTTCACCGTCATATATTTTGACAAAACAACCCACATACTTAATTCTATAAAGCATCCCATCTTTTATTTTCAACACTGGTTGACATTTTAACCCCGTCTGTGTATTTACCGCTCGGCACTTGGTCCTATTAAACATCATGGCCACGGGGTTAAGATCTAAGACACAACACCGTCCAGCCAGTCCTATCATTTATTGTGACGCCGTCTCCCCTGGGATGCCACGCGCTTCTACTACGTCCGAAGTCCCAAAACCACAACAACACGAACCTAGTAGTAGCGCGTCCTACTCTCTCGAGTCACACGCCATCTCCGACTCGGTCGAGACCAATACCACCACCACTCAGAGAGTAGCTAAAGACGACGACGACGGCCGTCACACGTTTGGTGTCAGGAGTGGGATGAAGATGAAGTTGATAGATAAAGAGGAGAATAAGCAAGTACCGGGGCGAAAATTTACTAAGACTGAGGACTTAGAATTAAACATGACTGACTTAAATGATATTTCGGAAGATGAGACTAGCTCATTTTCGGACAATTCTGTAAATACGGCAAGTTCTAAACAATCAAAAGGCAAAAAGAGACGTAGCGTACAGACTCGTATGCTTACGCAGATGACAAAGATGGTAGCACAACTTAGTACGCTACTGACACGACGGAGGTCGACTAGACGACGTGTAGGGTCAAAGACAAGTACAGAGGACATGATGGATAACTCTTCCATTGACGATAGAGGAGTTGAAAGACATACTTTGACCACTAAGAATGAACAGAGACAGAGTGACCACGCAGACAAGTATTCCGCACAACAAGTGCGACATACAGAGAAGACTACCGACGATGAGAAACACTTTGCACAATTAGTGCGACCCAAGATGGAGAACGCACCTGTGCGTAATGATGTGATGAACGCAGAGGGCGACAACCACGCATATAACATGCGTCCGACGACAGAAAATGAATATTACGCATTGAAGATGCGTCCGACGAAGAAAAACACAGAGTACGACCCCCACGCATATAATATGCGTCCGAGAACCGCAGAGTCCCAACCCCACGCATATATGTGTCCGACGACGGAAGATGATTATTACGCACTGAAGATGCGTCCGAAAACTACAGAGTCCGAACCCCACGCATTGAACATGCGTCCGACAGAGAAAACTGTAGAGTACGACCCCCACGGATATAATATGCGTCCAACAAAGAAGCACGCAGAGTTCAACACAACAGACGAATACCCCGACCACGCACATAAGATGCGTCCAACGACGGAGAACGCAGAGTTTGCCAGCCACGCATATAACATGCGTCCGACGAAGGAACACGCAGAGTACAACACCCACGCAAGTCATATGCGTCCGACAGTTTTGAACGCAGAGTACGGCCACTACGCATATAACAACCGTCCAATACCAGAACAGACAGCCTACGCACACGCACATATGCGACAGACGGTGAAGAACGCAGAGGATGATCCTTACGCATATCGCATGAAACTGGCAGAAATATGTGCGACTGAAAACAAAGAGGAACTCTACGAGGCTAAGAGAGCAATGGCGGAGTCTGTTAGAAATAAACCAACTATAATGCCTGATAAGTACAGCGGAAGTTCAGACTGGAAAGACTACGCCACGCATTTTGACTCCTGCCGTACAATCAATGGCTGGGGTGACGCAGAATCAGCAAGGTTTTTGGCTGCAAGTCTTCGAGGACAAGCACTTAGACTCCTCGACGAACAGAGAGGAACAACATGGACATTTACAGAAATGAAGACAAGACTTGCGACCAGATTCTCATCAGCTAAGCAAGCAGAGACTTATCTGTTTGAGCTACGCAGTCGCAGGAGAAGACCAGACGAATCTCTGCAAGAGCTGGGACGCATTATTCGTGAACTTACCACTAAGGCGTATCCGAACTTCGACATAGACGGAATCGACCGACTTGCGAAGATTCACTTCACGGATGCTATACTCAACCCAGAGCTAAGGGCTGGTATCTTCAACGCAAGAGCGAAAACACTTGATGAGACAGTTACAGCAGCGATTACTACTGAGTCATTTCTGATGACAGAGGCGCAGAGAGGGACTTGGAAGAGAAACACACCCAATCGCACCCTTTCTTCAGAAGATGAGCAAAGTCGGATAGATGTGAAGAAAACTATCAAAGCAGCAGTAGACGAGGCTATGAGTCAAGCATTAAAAGGACTTAGTGCTAATCATCGCAAGACACCCTACGTCGACGAAAGACAAGCTGGAGCTCAGAAACATAATGATGACATAAGATGTTTCTATTGCGACAGGAGCGGACATATCGCCAAAGACTGTAGAAAGAAACAAGACGACATGAGACGCCGGAACCAAGGATATTACGATCCGCACTTAGGCAGATCGACGCAGAACCAGCACAGAAGATATGCAGAGCAGTTAAACGGCCAGTGGCCGCTCCAAGGGGCCATGGCGCGGCCACACAGCCAACAGACGAGGCTCACCAACGCTTTGAGAATGTAGAAAGACAAAAACATTCGAGCACCCTACCCAGCATAGACACTAACATAAAAGGACTTGTCGTACCAGTAACTATTCATGAGAGAGAATACAAGTTCCTTATTGATACTGGAGCTACAGAGTCCTATATTTCGAGAAGATTATATAGCGACATTCCTGCAGAAGAGAGACCCCCCTTACAGAGAGTACAGAAAACGGCTAAGTTAGCTGACGGATCACCTCTACCAGTAGATGGACTGGTAACATTGGAGTTGACACTTGGTCCAAACAAAGGGTTGACAAAACTTATCGTTGCAAATGTGAGCAACGACGGAATTCTAGGATTGGATAATCTAACAAAGATGGGAGCCAAGTTGGACTTGATAGATTTTCAGCTAACGACTAAGTGGGGAACAGTACAATGTGAGAGTGAAGATGAAGAAGCACTTTTCTGTCGTATAAGTGCTGCAGAAACGACGACAATACCTGCAGGTCACGAAGCAATCATCATGGGGAGATCAAATAGGAGACTGAAGGCAGAGAAACTTGGTCTACTGGAGGCTCAGGACGAACAATTTCAATTGGCAAAGAAAGGACTCATCGTGGCAAGAGCATTGATCAAGACTGGAGAAGATGTAGTTCCAGTTAGAATTTTCAACCCGTCTACGTCAAACAAAGTAATTCAGAAGAATACCAGGCTTGGTACCCTGTCAATCGTAGACGACGAAGATGTGGACAATAAGCCCAAGTATACGACGGAGAAGTTCAGGAGGGTTCCTGAACACTTAGAGGATTTACTTTCTAGAAGCTTGAAAGAAGTACCTAGACAGTATCATGACGAGATAGCCAATCTTTTGGTGGAGTTTCAAGATGTATTTTCAAGAGGCAGCGACGACCTCGGAAGAAGTAATAGAGTAGAGCACCGCATTGATACTGGATGCCAACGACCAATCAGACAACGTCCACGGAGACATCCGATAGGACAGAGAGAAGAAATCAGAGAACAAGTTGAAGAGTTATTGGACAAAGGACTTATTGAGCCGACTGATAGTCCGTGGGCTGCAAACGTAGTGTTAGTACGCAAGAAAGATGGAAGTCAGAGATTCTGTGTGGACTACAGACAATTGAATGCAGCTACTATAAAGGATGCCTATCCTTTACCCCGCATAGACGAGACACTAGATGCCTTATCAGGAGCACAATGGTTCTCAACTTTAGACCTTGCAAGTGGATACTGGCAAGTTGGTCTTGACGAGGACGCGAAACAGAAATCAGCATTTCTAGCTGACGGAGGACTTTACGCCTGGAACGTCATGCCATTTGGACTTTGCAATGCCCCAGCAACTTTTGAGAGGCTCATGGACAAATTGTTGACGGGATTACACTGGGAAACTCTACTTGTCTATTTGGACGACTTGATCATCTTTGGGAAATCGATCCCAGAGGAACTATCAAGACTACGACAAGTGTTTCACAGACTGAGACAAGCCAACCTAAAGCTAAAGCCGAAGAAGTGTGACCTCTTCAAAACCAAAGTTTCCTACTTGGGACATGAAGTATCCAGCACAGGTGTATCCACTCAACCAGAAAAGACAGAGACAATCAGGACATGGCCTACACCTACCAGTGTGACTGAAGTAAGAAGTTTCTTGGGACTTGCCTCTTACTACAGACGTTTCGTGGAAGGTTTTGCAAGTATTGCAAAGCCACTTCATCAGCTTACAGAGAAGGGAAGACAGTTCGGATGGAGTTCTGCCTGCCAGTTAGCATTTGATGAACTTAAACAGAAACTGACGTCTGCACCAATACTGGCCTATCCTAACCCCGAGGGTGAATTCATCCTTGACACTGACGCAAGTAGAGACGGCATAGGAGGAGTACTTTCACAAGTACAAGATGGACAGGAGCGAGTAATAGCATATGGGAGCAAAGTACTGAGCAAAGCTGAACGCAACTATTGTGTTACTCGACGAGAACTTCTTGCTGTAGTGACTTATCTGAGGCATTTCAAGCAGTATTTGTACGGGAGGCATGTTAGAGTGAGGACTGATCACGGAGCCTTACGTTGGCTCACAAACTTCAAGCAACCTGAGGGACAGCTGGCACGCTGGCTTGAAGTTATTGCTGGATATGACATAGAAATTATCCACAGAGCAGGAAGAAGTCATGCTAATGCAGATGCATTATCTCGAAAACCATGTCGTCAATGTGAACGAGACACTCACGGTGCGACAGACGAAGATCGCACAGGTCAGTTTACTCGTGTAAATCAGATGATGAACAAGGACTGCGACGAGACAAGGCAAACGCAACTAGATGATCACATTTGTCGTCAAAATAGGCGAGACACTCACGGTGCGACAGACGAAGATCGCACAGGTCAGCTACCTCGTGTTAGTAAGGCGACAAGTGACAATAAGGATGATGACTTAAGGCAAGTTCAACCAGCTGATCAAAGTGGACGAGGAACTCACGGTGTGACAGACGAGGATCACACATGTCGGTTCACTCGTGTCATTCAACTGACGAACGACAAAGACTACGATGAGATAAGACAAGCTCAGCTAGATGATCAGAATATAAGATTGGTACTCGAAGCAGTAAAGAAGAAGACTAGACCGTCGAGAGAAGAGATTTCAGGGATGTCGTTCAAGACAAAGGTGTTGCTGGAGCATTGGGGACAGTTAGAAGTTCGCCATGGAGTATTATTCCGGAGATGGGATTCTGGGGATGGCAGAGAGGAGAAATGGCGACTTGTTTTACCCAGACGCAGAGTAGATGAAGTATTGACAGAACTTCATGCAGGACCATTGGCTGGTCACTTAGGAGGAACCAAAACGTTGAAGAGTGTTCAACGTCGATATTACTGGGTAGGAATGAAGGCAGACGTGAGGTCCTTCATTCGGAAATGTTCAGCATGCGCAAAAAGGAAGTCCCCCGGGAAGAGGCGGAAGGCACCTCTTCAGCAAAGACTAAGTGGAAGTCCAATGGAACGGATTGCACTTGACATATTGGGACCACTTCCAGAGACTTTCGACGGAAACAAATATGTGTTGGTGATAGCTGATTACTATACCAAATACGTAGAAGCTTATCCAATACCTGACGAACGAGCAGGCACTGTTGCAGATAAACTTGTAGGAGAATTTGTCTGCAGATATGGAGTACCAAGAGAGATTCACACTGACCAAGGAAGGAACTTCGAGTCAAGGATATTTCAAGAAGTTTGCCGAATCTTGGGAGTGAAGAAGACGAGGACCACCGCGTACAATCCTAAGTCTGACGGGATGGTGGAACGATTCAACAGGACATTGATCAACATGTTAGTAACAATGATTGACCCAGAGAAGCATCAAAGAGACTGGGACAAGTACTTGGCCTTTGCGACTGCAGCATATCGAAGCACGGTTCATGAGACGACACAGGAGACCCCAAATATGATGATGTTTGGAAGAGAAGTTTCCCTACCCTCTGACATCGTTGCAGAACAAACTGTTCAGAATGACTGCACCGACTACGCTCAAGAACTTCGTGATAGAATGGAAAAGATGTACGAAAGAGTGACAGAGCAGTGTCAGAAGAACTTGAGGAGACAGAAACGAAACTATGACCAAAAGGCTGAAGGCAACAAGTATGAAGAAGGAAACTTTGTTTGGCTGAGACATGACGTGAGGAAGAAGGGACTCAGCCCCAAACTTAGCAACAAATGGGATGGCCCATTTAAAGTTATCACGAAGTTGTCTGATGTGACATATAGGATACGACGCGCCCCACGAAGTAAACCGAGAATAGTACACTTCGACAGATTGAAGCCCTACGAAGGGGACGAACCTATCGACTCAACTAGAACGACTAGAAGAGACGAAGTTCGAAATGAGACTCCCGACATGCCCGGGGATCATCAGTTCCAGAGTGTGGCAACAGACGAGCCACGTGACGGCCTTCATGGAAGCAGTTTGGAAGGAGACTCTGAGAAGGCGCAAGAAATGGCGAGCCGCTACCCAACGAGGACGCGACGCCCGCCTGATTACTTCTACTAGGAACTGGAGAGATGGTGACGAATTATGACAAAGAATTATATCTCTAGAGTGTGGCTACAGACGAGCCACGTGACGGCCTTCATGAAAGCAGTCTGGAAGAAGACTCTGAGAAGGCGCAAGGATCAGCGAGCAGCTACCCAGCGAGGACTAGACGCTGACCTGACTACTTCTACTAGCTAGAGAACAAAGACATTTACGATAGGGACAATACAATGTGACTTATAAGTATGGCCCTAGATGAAACAACTAAATAGAATTTTACTATTCGTTGCAGATGAGGACAACACTGAAGAAGGCTGAGAGGCGGCGACCTCTATACCGCTGCCGTTACTGCACGTTCTGCAACCGCAGTCAAACTATCACGGTAGCCCATGAAAAGTCCAGGCACCTTCAGGCTAGAGCGCCAACCTCACAGCTCATACCGCTGAGACGCAGGCGCCTCACCACGCCTCTCCTGGAGGGAGAGCACCGATGGACGCACGCCAGGAGAGCCCGGCGGATTTCCCGTACGCCTTCCCCGGCCCGCAAAACTCCGACACGGACCGCGTCCCCGTCGAGAACCCCCGTGACGGCCTCCGAATTTCCCTCATCCCCGCGACGAAACTCCCTTCCAGTTCCCATTGAACTTCCGGCCATCATCTCCCCGCTAGCCTCCCCCGTCAAGAGCTTAGACTCTCCCCTCGCCCCCACTGAAGCTTCGAGCGCGCCGGTAATTGAGGACGCTAGTGTGCCTACGGACGATGGAGTGTGGACGGAGATGACGTTTAACAGTGAAGGAGTACAAACGTCCGACCCAGACGACCACGTGGATCGATTAATGGGACAGTGTCGGAAAGCACTGGAGGAGGGAAGTACCTCCACCTCTGGAGCGGCGACCTCGCGAGTAGACTTTACGAATGGACTTAAACCGGGAGAGACGGTACATAGGGTGGTGGAAACACTTCACCTCCCGGACGGGTGTTTTTACACACGTTATTCGTACAAAGTAACCAAGAAAGTACTTTCCGTTGTTTGAATATATACATGTGCTCCTCTTTTTCTCTTTCTCTCTCTCTCTCTCTCTCTCTTTCTCTCTCTCTCACCCTACTCCATTCCCTTATTCTTGCTCTTCTTGTTTCCCCTAGCTTTCTGGTTTTATCATATATGATGTAAATATATTGTAACGCCACTAGTAATTTTAGGTATTTCATAAGTATGATATTCGATGTAATTAAGTATCGTGGTATGTTAGTGGTAATTATAAATTGTTCTAAAGCCGGTATGCGCTTGCGTATGTTTTTGGAGGACTGCCGTCCATTCACGTTCTGACGGCGTTGGCAATTCAGGAGGAATACAGTTGAGTTAAGGATCGCTCTGGAGAATGAGCGAGTAAGTGTTGTGTATGATAGAGTGATGAGGAGATGTTGGCCTGATAGTTGAGTAAATGACGATGACGAGAGAGTGGTACATTATTTAGCTCTTTAAATCAACTATTGACGTTCCGAATGCCGTTGCAAAATGTTGTTGTAAATAGAATGCTTTTGACCACTATATGGAGATATTGTTCGGTGCGCGCGGTGCAGCTTGCCGGAAGGTTGATGTTTTTATGATGTTATATATATGGTGTTGTTTTTTTTAAATGCGAGGACGCATTTTGCGGGGAAGGGGGTTGTGTAACGAACCTAGTCAAGTTCGCTATTTTAACTCTTTAAGGCCACCGTAGGTTATTGGCGATTTTCTATCGATCCCTATTGTCAAGCATTTATATAGTCTTCCAAGACAGCTGTCTACTTAGGACCTTCACGCATAGTCAAGGTATGAGCCCCAGTGCCCTAATTAGGGACGTCTGGTACTTAGCCTAGGTTTTGTTAATGATACACAAGTGTGTAAGGGACACGTGTGAATTTGTGTGGAAATGACGCGTTCAGCTGCCGTGCGGCTTCGCGCATTACAGTTCATACGGAAGTTGATATATGACGTCATTCGTGGTTTACCGAATCTTTCAGAGTGATGGTCGTTGTATTTAATGTCTCGAAAAGAGAAACTTAACCAATATAAATCCTTTCATTATTAGTCTTATTTTGTGAGGACGTGAGTTACCCGTCGAATAAGATAGTTGAAGTAACCAGAGGCTTACTACTCTTTCACATATTAAGCGATTTATGATGAACATTTTGTGAAGTAACGCTTAAAACGGATTCGCCTGCACAGACCGTGCGCGCGTAGTTGCGGATCTCATTTGCATATTTGTGCATTTGGAATCCTTCCTTAAATGATTTTACAGCAAAAGTCCTATAAAACGTAGACTTGTCACTTTTACAAATGGTTTTATTCTGTGACAAATGTAATTCTCTTTAAGACGAGATATGTCACTTTATCTGAGACTTTGTGGTTGTGGATAAATACGTGATTTTATGGTGATTTCACACTTTGGCGCGAACTCTCGTTCCATGTACGTTAAGTGTGCGCGTAGCCGCATTAAGCGTTACGTACGGTTGTGCATGCGTTGGATGGCTTTCTCCAACGTTCGCACAAAGTAATTAAGTATAGGGCATTTCGCTCAGTTTAGGTAGAGTCCACGGAGGTCCACTCCGTACGCAGAATTCTCCCTGCGTCTTACATAGACTTTCTATGTCATATAAACCTACTGCGTGTACAAGGTACTGTACACTGGTCTATCAGTCATGTTCATAATGTAAAAAGTATCTTTTCCTCATAAAGTCGTAGTAAATTTTCGCCTTATAAATTTTCCCCCTTATAAAATTTCGCCCTTGCCAGTTCAGTTATAGTATAAGAAGTTTATGGTTGCTGGCTAAGACAAGCATTATTATGATTAAGATTATCTATAACAGTGGCGAACAGTCTATTTGTGTATATATGTATATTTCATGAATTAAAAGTTATATCCTATTTGGAGTTGAACTCGGACTTTGAGTGAAAATAACTTGTTTTCTTGTCCAAGTAAGTAATCCATATATACACACCTTTTATTTCAACTACTTCCTTTTCCTCCTCCTTGTGATCTCTTCTCTTCACCGTCATATATTTTGACAAAACAACCCACATACTTAATTCTATAAAGCATCCCATCTTTTATTTTCAACACTGGTTGACATTTTAACCCCGTCTGTGTATTTACCGCTCGGCACTTGGTCCTATTAAACATCATGGCCACGGGGTTAAGATCTAAGACACAACACCGTCCAGCCAGTCCTATCATTTATTGTGACGCCGTCTCCCCTGGGATGCCACGCGCTTCTACTACGTCCGAAGTCCCAAAACCACAACAACACGAACCTAGTAGTAGCGCGTCCTACTCTCTCGAGTCACACGCCATCTCCGACTCGGTCGAGACCAATACCACCACCACTCAGAGAGTAGCTAAAGACGACGACGACGGCCGTCACAATATGTACTAACAATCCTACACTATGGCCCTCAAAAAGCACGCACGCGCACGCGAATTTCGACGCTGCGATTTTGCTTCATCTCGCGTCAGATGACCAGGTACGGTCAGCGTAAAATTCATCCGAACATTTGAGGATACAATACAAAAATGAATGTAGGAGATAAATAAAAAAATTATTATGGTGTCTTCTAGTCATCGGATATCTACAAACAATAGCGTTAGCATGATGCATCTTTTTCCATCTGTGTGTCTCTTCAGCGACACCATAAAAAATGGGGTCATCTGACGCTGGTGCCACCTGACGCGGTGACACCGGTTCTGCGCACGTGCAAGATTCATTTCTATAGCTACAATATCACATTGCTCATTGCTATATGATTTGCGTTTGCGATCTGTATACTAGCATACTTTTCGAGCTATTTTGGAAATATTTCCTCTCTAGTTTCATTGATATCAATGATGTCGGCTATGTTTCACCGTATAGTTGACATTTTCCATCTTGGAACTTCTTCCAACAACGGGTAAGTGAACAAAACAATCAAAACGATACTCTTTACTTTACTTTCTAAAATGTTATAACGATGATAAATGTTCAAAATGTGCAACGTAACGCGTACATTCATATATTATTCATATTATTCCACTCACTAAAGGTTTATGAAATAAATGGTTTAGTTTTGAGCATTACCTCAGACATCATCACAGGCTTTAAACTGAAAGTCCACTCTGAAGTGACGTTGGTTTAGATAAAATACATTATCCTGTTGAGAAAATGATAATTTTTAACAAAAAATGGTACATAAATTACAAAATAAAAAAAATAATAAATCATAACTTTCTTACCCTTTTGACGGATTTTCGTCAAACCTTCACTTTTATGTTTTCTTTATTAAAAACCAAGTTAACGTAAGGGCGGACATCCCCTTTGATAATCATATTCACGATGTGATCATTTGATATGAAAGGATGAATACCACTTGTTAAAATAACAAATGTGATTATAATGTGTGTAGGAACAATGCTTGTTCTATGATGTATTCTTTGATACGGCTATATGTCATTTATATGTGTATGTATTACTGTCCATATACAACCTAATGCTCTTCTATCTTATAAATAAACTCACGTTATTATGTCGCCTTAAGATAATTAAATTCGTCTATGTTCTATCTTTAATCAATGACGTGCTACTTGAAAAATAACATATTTCATAATCACTCTCCTAGTTTATTGAGGGCGTTACTGACGAAAGTGTTAAATGATCCTCTCTCTCTCTCTCTCTCTCTCTCTCTCTCTCTCTCTCTCTCACTCGGTCTTTCCCTCTACTGACATTTTCCATAATACTTGGATAATACATGAATGATTCTGGTGATTACAATAAAAGTTGTGTTTGTTCATTTTTATAAGACAATAGTGGAGAGCCAAAAGCAATTAACATGGTGTGATCTTTATTCCTTGATCAAAAAGAAACTCATTTATACTATTGACCCTGACATTATTTTTTATTCGATCAATGTTGCATAGACATTTTGGTGTCGTACACGCTATTGTTTTCACGGGTTCTCTTCTCAGCGCCCCTGCAAATTCGTCAACCCCAGAGGCATCAAAGGACATTCCCGAAGAGCACAGGACCATATGGCAGAAACTGCGCTCGTGGTGGAAGAAGACAACGACGCCAGGCAGCCATGTTGCCCCGCAAAAGTCCAGCAGCGTCGACGACGAGGACGACGACGAGGGTATCGATGGTGAAGTCACCGTATTTGTCAATTGTCGATGTCGTCTAATGCGCGTGGTGCGCATGCTCGAGGCCGTGTACGTCGGAGTGGAGCAGGTCCACGAGGAGAGGTACGGCCCGAGTGGCATCATCGACAGCAGCGATGGGGTACGCCTGACGCGCCCCTATCGAGGGCGCGGAGTCGACCGCAGCCAATGGCAGCAGCTGCTTCTGATTAATGCCACGGACGTTTTAAACGCCAAGCTCAGAACCATCTGCAAACTCGTCGGCAGCTACAGGTCCAAGATGGACCAACCTGCCTCGGACGATGTTTCAGGCGACGAGGATCCCGAGGAGACCAATGAACCAGAACTCCTGACGATCCATCACTTTCCTATTCTAGCCAGGCCGCAGCCCCCTCCCATTCCCACCAAGGTCACAAAGAGGGAAGTCGCTATCAGATTCTTCTATATCTGCTCAGCTCTGGTGTTCAATGCGATCTGCTATCTGTTCCCTAAGAAGGTCTCGTCTGATACGAAGGACATGAAGGATGAGGTTCGAGAGAAGAGAAAGGCTGCAGTGAGCCTGCTTGAGCAGAGCTATCCATCAGGGATGGTATCAGGTCTGTTAGATTTTACCCCGTGTGAGGACTGGAGGCCTGTGATCAAGAAGCCTTGCTCACATGGTAAACCGTACGTTGTTAGCCGCGATGTTAATCTACCTTTCCTGTACAGTGGATCCTGCGCTCCATCTGAACCTCTAGCCTCAGCCTCTGCCTATTCCGATGAGGACGACATCGAACTCGTATCTCTCCGTTGGACCCTGAGAGAACAGTATCTGGAAACCATCCGTCGTCTGGGGAAACGCGGTGTGTGCGCCTATGTGGACAGACTACTCAAAACAGTTGAAGAGCACGTCTTCCAGCTCCAGGAAATCCTGGATCACATGAATGATGCTAAGCTCCGGGTAAGCAGACCATACAGCGATCGTGGTGAGCTGCTGCGAAAGGCTCTCAACATAAAAGGGTCCACCATGGAGATCCGACAACTGGCCAGGAGTAGTTCCGGTCAGCATGACGCCATGGTCAAGGTATCCCTGATGAAGCACGTCAAGCGCCTTGAGCGGAGGACGGAAGAGATGCAGCTGCGATGGGACAGCTGGAGGCGCGCCAGGAGGTCATCACCTGAAAGAAGATCCCTGATGACGTCGCATCAGCCTACTACGATTCCCATGGAGACTCCGATGACGTACGCGACCCGGCTGATCTCCAGACAGACCGCAGCGGGGTTCGTCGCGAAGAGGCTCGGCGTGCCTCCACACAAGTCCTTGCTGGACTTGGCGTTCGGCAAACCCGACCTGGTAGGACTGAATACAGTCATCCTACTTCGGGGATGTTAGCACTGCTGAGCGAAATAAAACGTGATATACTGACCATACATCGATCATACTAAGGGAGTGTTGGCATTGCTCAGAAGTAAACGTGATAGCCTGCACGAACGAATCTAAGGGGTGATCTAAACCCTGGCCCCCTGGCCCCTGCCCCCCCCCCCCCCCTTGGGACACAAAAATGGTAATGGGGGGGGGGGGTAACTCATTCTCCCATCTTGGTATCTCTTCAAAAAAGGTAGTTGTAAGCACAACAAATCTTCCTCCCCCCCCCCCCCCCCCCCCTTGGCAAAAAGCCAGATCCGCCCTAGGGTAGCAGACAAGATTGCTGCCTGGAGGCTCAGACTAGCCGGCCACTGTTTTCGGCATCTAGAGCTGACCACGCAGAAGCTCCTACTATGGGAACCAACCCACGGAGCAAGAGGAAGAGGAAGACCACATACGACATGTGGATGTACTGAAGAGAGACACGGGAGTGACAAGCATCAGCGAACTGGCGACTTTGATGGGGCACAGGGATGTGTGGAGATTCCGGCAGAAGCCGCCTTAAGCAAAAAAAAAAAAAAGTAACAAAGATTAAAAACGAACAAGATACTGAACTACGACTTCTAAGCGCTTGAATTTATTGTTTGTAAAAGTGCGTGGGTGATATTGTAACTTTGATTTTCATCAAACCTTCACTTATATGTTTCTTTCATGTTTCGATCTAATTACGTTAAAACTAACTGAAAGGTCCCCTGTCATCAAAATGTATGTTGACTTCTGTTGATGCAACTTAATATGTATAAAACAAAATCACTAACTGTTCGATGGAAATATGTGTCTTATCAGGGATGTGTTATGGAAGGATAGGAAGCAACTTTCTTTCTTTGAACCCATGTGCCAAGCCGCTGAAAAGTTATGGTGTTCTCAACAGGTGCTGTTCAGGTGTTTGAACAATTATGAACATGATTGTGTGGCAACGGTTTCTCAGAGAGAACAAAAGAAATGTCTCATTTCGCTTGTCCCATTCTCTTAATGACATTAATACTTCCATGAGCACAACAGGTATCAGCAAACACAAATAAACAAGTTTTTCAAGTAAAATATCTCTGCTTCACGCAAACACACACAAACGCCGTTAATGATAACACACAGCTTGATATATCATTTTGAGGGTGGTTGAATCTCCCATAATTATGCACAAGTTGTCGGAAAGTGGATGAATTGGTCAATTTTGTAATTAATACAAATAGCTTATATGTCCGATTTTTAATGATTCCTCAATACTTTTCGAAACAAAAGCAGAATATTAGGATCTGTCATTACCTGCGGTTAACTTCCTTATGGTTTGCAAACGAATTTGTCAAAAACAAAAAGTCTACAGACAAATGGGAAATTAAAGAAATTTCTTTTCAAGTTGACATCAGCTAAATGTCGGCTCGGCACATGGAACATCAAAGCATTGTAATGATTATGGAATTCTTTTGACATTCATGAGCACGCTTTAGAACCCATACAGATGCTTGAATGTATTATGCTCGAGTTTCTACTCCTTCCTATAACACTTCCCTGCTCCTATATTTTAAAATATTTTTTCTCAGCACTGATAAGCCCGGCCTCCCAAATATCCTCCAACTCAAGATTCCCCCTGTGACATCATCAAAGGTAGAAATTAGCAGGATGATAGACATAATTTATGCACAAACTAAACATTGCAATGACTACCTGCAAGTGCTTATAATACCATCACATAGCTAGCAGACATAAGGAAACGATTATTCCCACATGAAAGGTTGTTAGATTTTATTGTGAGAAGACATGTGATGCTCTTGTGAGCAGGTGCAGGTAGTCATTGCAATGTTTAATTTGTGCATAAATTCTGCCTATTATCCTGCCAATTTATACCTTTCATGAAATGTTTACGTCTATAAACAACAACAATGTATAGTTTGCATACTGGTCACAACATAAAGAATTGTGAGTTATCGGAAGAGTAATTCAACCATAGTCAACGTAATTGAAGCATTCAAAAGTGGATACATAAATACACATATTCTCACAAATTTTAGGTTCAGTGTAAAACTAAGGTATAATACCTTGTTATAAATGAAATGCAACAATGATAAACACACAAAGAAAGGCATACCTGTCGTACTTTGCAAGTATTTTTTCCAGACCATGGAAAGGTTAAAGGGACAAGATGCAACCACAAGTTGTGTCCATTAGAAGCAAAGTTCAGTTACATATACAATTACTTTTACGTGTATGTTACATTGTTGTAATGTTACATTGTTGTACTAAACAACAACTGTAAATTCACAAATCGTTTTTTTTTTTCTGCAAGAGGCAACTTTCTATTATTTATGAAGACCCTTTGGAGTAAATACACATTCTCTCACAACTTTTGGGTTGAGAGTAAAACTATTTTATGACACACAAAATGCAACAATGATAAACATGGGCGTCATTCCTCGCAATATTGCCTGTCGTACTTTGCTAGCATTTTTTTTTTCTGAAAAAGGCAAATGTAATTTTGCATATTACACTTTGGAAAAATATGATATGCGCACAATCCATTATTTTCATTGCAAACGCTAAACAAAAGTAAAAAGAGAACAATTAATTTCAAGTTGTTTCCGTTAGAGGAAAAGTTCAGTTACATATCTAGTTTGCTCAAACACTTTACTTCGAAGATCATGTGCTCCTTTTCGATTGTAGTGGCTTGCTCACGTGAAATACAGAACAGTCTTCTTGATAGACGCCGTGGAGCTTCGATGTGACAAAGTACCTCGTCACGTGCCACCCATAGTTTATTTTCTTTGACTGGCCATTTAAAGAACGTGTTTTCTTTCACCTTCCCACTCCATGTGGCCATAAAACTGATGTGAATATCTTCGTCACCTGCTTCAAGAACTTGACCCACACACTAGTCCTCATCGTACACAGAGTCGTGACCCAGTCTTCCGTCTGATATACTGGCTTCACTCTTTGGTTAAAGGACTGTATCATCCCTTTATTTTGATAGGTATTTTTTGTCTCCTAACCTATATACGTTACCTCAATTCATGGGGAATCAAGAGTCACATAATTGATTTGAAAGATTACGGTTGCTATAACTCTGAAGGAAATAGTATGATAATTGAAATGAAAACACAATTCGCATCATTGATATAATCTTTAACATGCAAATTTAGCATTGATTTATAGTCATTGAAACCTACGTTACCACTGTATTCAGGGCAACATTGGTATTATTTCACCCCCAAAAGAATGCTCGGTACAAGCCTACAATTGTAATATGTACTTCCTTATGTTTATTTATGGATAGTAGTCATATTCAGGATAAAACTTTGGCGCTAAGTACGACGGTACAAATGGAGATAAATTATAAAATTAAAACCTACGTTACATGAAGTGAAACCTACGTTACGGTATTGTAAGTACCATACGTACCTTTGCTAAGAAATATCTCGTGCACTTTGTTCACTACATGTCATCATTACAATGGGCCCTCTTGTCGCTTTGACTGTTTCTAAGCAACTATGATGAGAGATGGAGCTAGATAGCACATGTTAGCGATGATTCCTTGTAACGTTAGCGATTTTAATTCATATTATTTTTCAGGCGGTAACGTATGTTACGGTAACGGAGGTTACATCTGACCTTCAATGTGATTCTCTCAAGCGATTACAAATGACTCATGAAATTAAAAACTAAGTACAGAGGTACGGGTACAAAATGCCTCTGTTTGGTAACTCCTTGTAACATTTTCATTCTTAACTTCCCATAGCGGTGGTAACGTATCCCCATACGGTCTGAAACATGCTTGTGTATAAAGCTTTTATTCTTCATTGGATACCCAGGTGGCATAACTAATGTTAACAAGTAATATACGAGATACGAGTTTTTAGGATGGATAATAAACAAATCTAATACCAAGGAATTTTAAAAGCTGGGAATATAAACCACGGTAACGTACGTTTCACATACCTTTGCGACAAATTTGATTTGTAAAAATAATCAAATTGAATAGTTTTCAAATATATAAAGTTTTATCTTGGTAGGCATATGACTTTAGTAGGTTAAGAACCAGTTGTGATACGAAACGAACTAATTTTAAGCTGCATAGCATAACAAATCGATTTTCGTCGGGATTGCCGTGTTTATGTATTCATAACTTCCGAAAGAATCAAACCTGAAGGTTGAGATTTTCGGCAGATATAGTCAACAATATACATAAGGTGACTATTATCCCCGAATTACGTTGATCGGGCATTGCTTTATTTTTCCTTGGTAGAATCATTGCAACACGTCAGTTGTCACTGAATGGTTTTGAGCCGATAGTGCACCCTGAAAATAATTTCGATGAAAATCCATCAAAGGATGATCCATCAGTATTAAAGTTGTGATTTTGTGACTTCTCGTGCGAGGCGCTCTCCCATAATTATGTTGCTGTCTTGATCACAAGGGAAATGGCAATATAGACTGCCAACAACACAAATACAACATTACTAGCAAACTTAAAGTAGTCGAAATGATCGAAATTGGCAGTGGCCTAATGCAACACTCATAATCATGACAGTAACTCAATTGAAAATTGGAAACATTCAAAGAACATTTAAAGAACATTCAATTGGAAATGTTTTGGAAAATGTTTAGGTCATGTTAAGCTCCTTTGTTCGGAAGGAATACCTTCACCCTGAAAAAAAGTTGGTTTCAATAAAAGCAGAAATATGAAAGAAACATAGGCTATTAGTGAAGTTTTGACGAAAATATGTCAAAGGATAAGAAGGTTATGATCTTTTGAAACGTGACGTCACGTGCGAGGTGCTCTGCCATCATGTGTGTTGTATGATTGTGTTGTGTACAAAACAATTCCATAATTGCTCTCTTTTTTTATTTTTGACAACGGAATGATTTTCTTTTTCATACAGATATGTGTGTAAAAACGCGTTTCTAATGATCATGCACAGGTAAAAGGATCCATATATATCTCTTTGAGAAACTGCACATTTTCGAAAAAAAATTTACACAACAGGGCAAAGTTAACATCACTTTGATCCGGAAAGGGCTCCCGGTTCCGCTCTCCCAAAGTTACGGAAAAGAATATTTATATACCTACATAGCATGGGCGGAAATCGCTCCCCGAAGGTGGAGGGGACATGTTTTTCCTCAAGAAGGGGGGGGGGGGGGTTATTGACGTTTTTCGAAAAAAAATAATCCGCCAATCCGCCCAGTATCGTGGGGGTACACGACCGAAAAGAGTGGGGGGGGGGGGGACATTTGATATTGTGTCCCCCCCCCCTTCGAAATGGTGGTGGGGGGGGGGGGGACACGACCCCCCGTCCCCCCCCCCCCCCCCGGGATTTCCGCCCATGCTACATAGTGTAATACACAACAACAATATATATGAGCTTATAACCCTCTTTTTCACACACCCTGTGTATGACTCAGTGAAATTTACCACTTGAAAACAGACCACGATGTAAATGGAAGGAACTGGGCATTTTTAAAGAAAACCTGTTTGCTTGATGTAAATAATGTTTATGGAGGGCTATGCCTACTGTGCCTATTTTTGTGTGATTGGAATATTACGGAAGAAGCACTTAATTTCGCGATGATAGGCCTCTATCATAACTTGGATGCGTTCAATAGGCATATAGACCTAGATGTTTCAACTTATAACGTTAGGCGGCCAAACAGTTGCTTTTTAAAACTCGTTAAAACAATATTCCGTTTTTAAACGTATGTTGGATTTGGGTATGCATGTACATGTATTTAGAGAAGCGGTTGATCAATTATTGATTACGGATTTTCTTTGCCATACTGCGCGTTTCTTATTGTACTGAGTTTGATATTTTGATGCCTCAGTTGGCACAAACCCAATCAGTCATGCATGATCCCGACCTTTCAAGATGCAGTGTAGAAGACGTTTTTTGGTTGGTCAAAATAAGAGCACGTACGCACGTTTCACCATTCAGCTTGCGCGTAAGGAATATTTGTTGTACCGTAACAAATCGATATACACCCAAGGCGTCCATGGTGACCAAATAAGGCGTGCTGTACACACAGCGTACTAGTAGTTCAGCAGGTGCACACATAGTGTATGTGAGAGTGTAGTAGGCCAGCTAAATAGGAAGAACGCCAAGCTTAGAATGTGACAAATAGACGTTTTATCAGACAAATTTTATTGAACAAATTGGCCATGTAGAGGGCAAAATTTGCTAATGCTGCTGTAAGACTGGAAATGGAGGATAATGTTACAAATTGAGTCGGTGAGTTCCGGAATTGATCAGTCGCGGGTGTCGAGGCACGACCCCAGTCCCGCAGCTGGCAACATCAGTGGCTCCGGGATCGCAAACCAGCGATTCAGCTTCGACAAGTTTGAGCAAGAGTTGACTTTTGCACCCAAGCTAAATGCGACAAGTTTGAGATTGGCGCATGAACGTCGAGCACAAGTCAAGAGTGGAATTGCACATAGGACTCCGGCTCAGACTCGAGTCGCAAGACTTATCAACAACTCTGAAAATGTGGATGGTGTGTCTCAAAGTCCAATTCCAAAGCTTCCAGGAGAATTCACTTTCAAACCACAGATGAGCACTGCAAGTGCCAAAATTGCTCAGGGATTGGGAACAACATTTATGGCTCGACAGGAACTACACCTTCAAAAGCAGAGGCAGAAGGTAAGTTTGATTTCATGTGATTTTATATAACAAACAAATTACAGTGAGACGACACCCCCAGTAGGCCCAGCTCGAGTCGATCTACCCGATATCAACATGCACTTTTAATGTTTTTTTTTTTTAAAGGAAGTTGATATAGATGTGTTTATTAACCTTTATGTCCCTTCTTCTGAGCTGTAATCAGCAATTCTTTATGTGAATATATCTCATCAGATTTTGGTAGATGTTACACTAAAATACTCCTTTGGTCTATACTGATTGTAACCGGAATCAATGTTTGTGAAAAATCTGAACAAACAGGTAAATGCGTATTTGTGGGGTTAATAATTGTATTTGAGTGTCAAAAATTGATGTTTAATGTAGAGTTTACCACATTCATCAAAGTCTGTAAGAGAACATTAGGTTAAAATCAATTCTGATCTACTATGCTAACTATAGTATAGGGAGCAGCAGAATTTTATATTCACCTTCCAGATCACATAAAAGTTTTGGACAATGATAATTGATATACAATCACTTAGTTACAATTACATGTGTATCTCCTTCCACTCTTTCATCAGTTGGAACAAAGCACCAAGCTACCTTTACGAGGACGGCTTTCCCCTGTACCAAGCATTGCAAAAACAAGAAGATTGAGTCTCAAAGAAAAAGAGGTGAGTGTCTCCTGCGGCTGCAGTATTGTCTACATGAACAATTCTTTGGTTCCATGCTTTATTTTCATATCAATATATCTATTCACAAATGTTGCTAATATTAATGTTATTTGCTCTATCACATTTTGTTTAGATAATGCAGTCTACAACAAATGTATTTTGTGTAATTTTTGTAATTGAGTTGCAAGAATCCGTAGTGATTTTATGTTACCTCCATATACATTTTTCTGTCTAAACTGTATCTAGATAATTGGTTGATAATTTGAATTGCACATCTTAATTGCGTTCCATCACAGAATGAGGAGAATTCCCAGCTGGCATGGCGAACTCCGACCTCAACGCCAAACCTGACCGATGCCAAAGAGAACCTGACCGGTGATGCCGGCGCCAAGCCGCTCATGGCTGGGTCCACCCCCACCCTCCTCAACCCTGTCAAACCAGGGCGGGGCGGGACTCTCATGCAGACCTCCATCAGTCTCAACAAGCTTCAAGACAGTGAGTGCTGGCTCGGCCTCTTGTTTGACTCAATTTTCAGGGGATGTCATATATACACCCTGAACTTTTTATGTTTTGCATTATATCCTCTCAAGATATTTATTTTCCACAGTGTCGTTCTTTGCATCTTATATGCTAAATTGCCCATAACCCCTGTCTTATTATTTCACTGGTAATCATAAATTTTCATCGTTCCTAGTTTTAGAAGAATGGGACTCTTTTTCTTCTCATTTATATTTATTTATTACTGAAATAAATTGTTAATTGAATTTAAGGATAGAAGAATTATTTCAATACCAGAAATATTTGAGGAAAAATATGTATGAAATGTAAATACTCAAGTATTATATCTATTTTTCAGTGTGTAACGGTTATACTAACATGCTGCTTGCATTGATAAGTATATCATGAATATGTGCTGCTCGCAGTGTAACATCTCATGAAATGTTATTTATATTGTATCATTATTAATTCTTTTCCTCTAGGTATCTATCCCCAACCCACTACTATGTCACTGAAGAAACATAAAGGCTCCACAAAATCTAAACATCTCAATCACAAACGGGGCACCACATATCCATCCGAAGGTAAGACCATTCTTAAAACAGAATTCATGAAATATAAATAAAGGGCTGATTATAATTGAATTGTTCCACATACAAATTAAATGAATATGTAGTCAAAATAATTCTAATTCAAGTAAACCTTTTTCCTGTCATTTGAAAGGTAATTAGCTTCAGTATAAGATTGTATTCTTCCAGTTTGGAACTGATTATAACCTATGTGTAATAAACATGTTGAACTTGTCTATCTTTATGTGAATGATTTCAATCTCTATGTCTGCTATTAAACAGGCCGAGCCAGTCAACTTGAAGACGACGTCGATCAAGTGAGTCCAACGGTTCCGGCTAACCACCACCGAAGCAAGACCACCGCCTCCCCAGAGCTGTCCCCACGAAGCAAGGCAAGGCACTCTGTCTCACGCAACAACTACAATGGGGACAGGCTCAGGCATGCCAAACTCACAGCAGAGAAAGCTATCAAGGTACAAATCGAAAAGAGATGAATATCTATTGAATGGAAGTGATATGTTGTATGCACATATCAGTATGGACATTGTGATTGTCAATCTCACAGTTTTCTCCCACAAGAAATGCAGGTGAAACTTAATTTACTATTGAGGACTATTTCTTAGTGTGTGGTGAAAGTTTATACATTGGTTATGTAATTAGGTCTGTTATTAACTGCAAGAGTTTCAAAGCTTACTTTAATGAATGCCTTTATATAGAAGTTAAAAAAAAACAGACACAAAATATTTTTTTTGCCTTATTATAAAGGTATAATTTTGTTAATTTTTTTTTTTTTCAAGTGACATATACTGTATATGCCATATATTATGCGAGTCTAATTTTTTGCGAATCAGGATTTCCTGACAATTTCGCGAGTCGTTAAATTCGTGATCATGGAGTACTAGTACTATTAGTAAATGTGCTCTTGCACGTCGTACATGTATTAATGTTTTTGCGTGTTGTTAAATACACGAATAGCACCCGACTCGTGAAATTCGCGAAAATAAAAACCCCACGAAATATATGGCGTATACAGTATGTGAATGAGGACACAGTCCTATGCCAGTGAGGTTTCATGCTATCATTACCTTGTATCATTGCAGACAAAGAAGATTTTCACCATCCAAGGCCCCTACCCCGTGGTCAGATCCAGCCTGAGGCGGAGGGCCTGGGTGGAGAAGGAGTATCGGCTCATGAACCCACACAAGTTCAAGAAGAAAACTGGTGGGGAGGACGACTCTGAGTCCGACGACGATGACGACGTCGATGGTAAGTCTTCTCTAGTGGCTCACTGCTGGCAATCACACATCAGACCAATGGTCTCTTGATTATGTTTCAATGTTTTTCTGTGCACAAAGTTTAATAGTGTGGATTGAACATATATCAAATACAAAACGCTAAATTACTCGAGAAAATCCAGTTTAAAAGTTGTAAACAAACATGCGTAATCCAAAGCTCATTAGCTGGTGCATGCGATGCCATGAACAAAAGCTTGTGCGAAGCATTCAGTATATGTGCAATGAGCATGAACAATGACTGCTATTACGAATGCTTGCAAGGGCGCTTCTGGCACTCGAACGTTAGCGCGCTCGCGTGTACAAAGCAGTCAATCGATAGCGCGCTAGCGTGTATGAAGTACCGTAACAAAAGCGTGTTCGCAGCGCTATGGCACTCTAAGAGTTAAGTACCTCTTGATCTGTTTTTCCCCCTACAGATGACAATGCGTGTGATGATGAGAATGATGATGGTGGATTCCAGGATCCTGATGGCATGTATGGAATAATGGTAAGTAGTATCTCGTCAATCTGAGAATCTTCCACACTGGCAGTTATGTTCTCTGTCAAAGCTATTCAAACTGGTATTGTCAAACTCACACATGAAGGGACAATTTGTGCTTAGCCTAAAATACACACTTCTCTTGACTGTGGAGCCTGGCAATATATACATTGAACATGTAAGCGAGGGCCATTTGTTATTTTTCTGATAAATGTCCATCATTGTAGACTTTTAGCTTAATGCATTCCATAAAATCTATGAATGTGTTAGTACCTTATCTGTCTGAAAGATACAACAGTAAGTTCCTAAGCCATTTTCGTCTTTATTTGTTTCATATCTGAAAATTGTCAAGGGCTTGAGAGCCTTATGAAAAGCTTGCCTAGATTTCATAATTAACCCGTACTTATTTGTTTTATCTTTTCCTCAAATTTCTAGTCAAGAGTTGTGAGGAATTCCACCCCCACCTTTCTCTGGACAGTACGCAAGGGAGCCATCGACTACAAGTATCTAAGAAAAGACACCATTGTCAATCATTTCTGCAAGAATGGAACCTTCACCACAAAGGTACATCTTTGGGAAATTTGCTTGATGATGTGAACTTTGGTCATGTTATTAAACATGTGAATTGTCGAAGTAAAGATTCTTTGCTGAGTTGAGTTAGTTTGCTATTTAGCTTATTAATTTTTGTGTGCTTAAAACTAAAGAAGAGGTAATAAATTTAAGAAGATAAATCATGATGTATATTCATCTGATAAGTACGTATAACCTATGTGTGTCACCATACAAGTTTCAAGTTTTTATGTAAACCACAGAAGTTGAACAAAGTGTATAGAGCAGGCCATCACGTGAATAACAACAATTTGAAATTGTTTTATTGTTTAATTATACTGACACCTGTCATCATATCATGTCACAGGTGGGCCTATGCACAAGCCTCAAGAATCTTCCATGGTACGATGAGCAAGAGTCGGACACCTTCTTCCCCCGCTGCTACAAGATCTGTGTTGATGAGGAGCGGGATGCCTTCAGAGGTAGGTTCTCACAACAAACTACTCTCTATTCCATGTGATGTAGATCGACATCTGTATTAACTCTCTGCATGCCACATGTAAGTAATATACACAAGTAATATACACAATTCCCATAGAGCATATGGCACAAATGGCACATAAATGGTTAAAATGCATTCAAAGGAAGGTTAAATTACAATAGATAAGAACATGGAACAACATTTCAGTAGTCAAAATATACCATAATGTTAGTTAAAAACTATCCAGTGCTTTTTCAATTAAACTTTGTAAATATCATTCTTAATCGTTTTTTTCTCTAGTGACTTGTTGTTCCATTGTTCTATTGATATTCACAGGCAAAGACATCAAAATGCAGTATCAACACATATTTCATGCTTTTATCATAGCTTTGATATATGTTGATTATTGCATTTTAAATTTTGAATGGGCATCAGATTGTTTATCACACACCTCTCACCCCCCCCCCCCCCCCACCCTCCACCTTACAGACGACTACAGGCTGTCAGCTGCTATTGGTGTGCTCAGGTGGATCATCATGAAGCAGGATGGCGATCTCGACATCGATCTCTCAGATGAGCCGGAGGAAGAAGAGCAGGAAAAAAAAGAGAAGGAGGAGGATAGCAAGGAAACGACCAGTCCAAGGAATGGTAAGATTTGTCATGTTCTTACACTCTTTGTACAGTGATTTGCCTCAAATTTGAGAAGCAGCTTATTGTGGAATTGAAGTTACTGAGTCCATGAAATAATACAAGACAGTTACTTTGCAAAGTACCCATCATACTGCTCCTGATGTTAGGATCTTCATATTACGATGTTCAGCTTCTGATTTCTTATTTGAACATCTTAAGATTCACAGCTGAGATATTACTCTCAAATGCGTCTGAGGTCAGATTGTTTTATTTTTAGTCTTCTTGTTGATCACAATGTGTTTATTTAATGGCTTGAATGGCTTGTTAAACTTTTCTTCTTTTTTTTTCTTTAGGCAAATCATCAAAGAAGAAGAAGCCGGTTGTGTTGGGGACACCATTCGTGGATGTCGCCATCAAGATTGTCGAGGACTACCTGACGTCCAAGGAGCATAGCGATATCGATGACGAGTCTCAGGACCTCCTGACTGAGAGCGAGTGGGACCTCTTCATCCAGCAGTACTACCAGCTGACCAGGTAGGTCCTATGACAATGCCTCCACTTCCAACATATTGGGTGGGATCATTTGAAGGAATGCCTGCATGTCCTTATATTCTTGATTAATTGTACTGATTTGGTATGAAGCACTAAACATCATTTGAAATGATACAGCTTTTTTGATCAATTGAAAGAAAAGGAAAAGAATGGAGCCATGCTTATTTTTTTGTAATATACATATAAATGTAGCTGCCACTTTTGAGGTGAAGTGTACCAGTAATACTATCAAATGCTGAGAAAGAAATTGTACAATTGTACTTACTTCTGAATTTTATTAATGAAGGCAGAGCTGTACATTTTCTTTTTGAATATTAATATTTTAAATACCTATTTATTTTAAAGATGGCAAGTATCAGATGAACATTTATTTTGAAGATGATAAATATTTGAAATAATTGTTACCCCTAAATTAAAAATGTTGGCATCTTTCTCTAAGTGATATGCTTGGTTCTTGTGTCTACAGTGAGGGAGGCAGTATAGAGGACACTTTGACGCACTATGCGTACTGTGAGAGTCTTGTGAACAGACTCAGAGCAGTTTGCCCGCAGCTTGACATGGGTGGGATCAAGAACATCTGGATCGTAAAGCCTGGAGCTAAGTCTAGAGGGAGAGGTAAGTTAAACTTCAGTGCTTAATTTATTATCACATGGTAGCAACATATGTATTAATTTATATATATCTTCAGTAATGCAAGTACTACACCTTGCTGTGACATTTGAAAGAGTTTTCACATTGATTTTGTCTCTGAACTTATCTTCAATCTTGGTACTTTTACGATTTAAGTCATGTGCTAATTTGTCTTGTATCTCGTTTGCACTGCATGCCATTAATACATGATAGGAATGTAGCTTGGCAATAACGATATTGCCATGGAAACTGCCAATTAGCTCAGAGCAGAATACATGCTGCCATGGTATGCAAATATGATATTTTTGATGTTTGTTCAAACTCTATGTAACATGATCCAGAAATATTACCAAGCATGGAAGAATTATTTTGAGACTTCTCTTCACTATTGCTAAACTTAGGTTTAAATTTGATTCTCTTCATCCTCATTCTCATTGCAGGGATCACATGCATGAACAAGCTGGACGAGATCCTGAAACTAATCGGCAACCCAATGGTGAAGAAGGAAGGCAAGTGGGTCGTTCAGAAGTATATAGAGCGCCCCCTCTTGATCTACCGCACCAAGTTCGATATCCGGCAGTGGTTCCTGGTGACGGATTGGAACCCTCTGACGATCTGGTGGTATGACGCCTGCTACCTGCGGTTCTGCACTCAGCCCTTCTCCCTCGACAGCTTGGACCAGTAAGTCCGAGCAGCACTGCTTCCCCATGCATGATGATTCTGTAAATTATGGAAGAATGTTTTCTATTTTACTGATGTATTGAGTCCCAAATCATATATGTACATCTATGCTGTAAATGTGTATTGTCGATTGTCGTTAGAATATTGCTTCTAGAATATTCTGGTTTGCAGAACCTGTTTATAGAACTAAACACTTTCTCCTCTCTATTTAGTAGAGTAATCTGTATACTTTGTCAAATGTGATTATAGAACTAAATGCTCTTTTCCTTTCTGTCGTGTAATTCATCCAAAATGTGCAGTATGTCTAAGTCATAAAACTAAACATACTCTTCCTCTCTGTCGTGTAGATCCATCCACCTGTCCAACCAGTCGATTCAGAAGAACTACGAGAACTCTGTGGAGCGCGACGAGAACCTCCCCGAGGACAACATGTGGGACTGCACGACGTTCCGGCAGTACCTGGACGATCGCGGCTACAGCGGGCTGTGGGAAAGCGTGATCGTTCCGGGTATGAAGAAAGCCATCATCAACAGCATGCTGTGTGCGCAGGACGTCATGGAGGCTAGGAAGGTAAATACTGTTAGCCATATCATAACTTAATATATTTTCACACAGGATACAATATTTACAAGCCTCGCTCTTCTTTGACCCCTCCACAAAACATATTTTTTCTATGAATTGATTGTATCAATTCAATTTTTTTATACATTAATTGTACCTGAATGTACACTTTTGTTTTTTGTGGGAAAATAAATTGAATCTTGAATCTTGTATTGAATCTGGAAGAGGAGGGAGAGGAGAAGTCTAGCCCTTCATGGGGGGATGGACACCAATGCAGAAAGAGGGATAGCTCTGACTCACTAAATACAAGTCTTTTGTTTTTTTAAATCAGAATTAAAGGAATGGTACAGATTACAGGATCCGTAATCATTTCAAAACCATTCTGCTCTCATCACAGTTCCCAGTCTTGTTTGATTTCACTTACTATTCAAACTACTGTGATGCCCTTTTCAAAATTGCTTCAAATGAATTCTCCATAGGATTTTATTGAGAGTGTAATCATTTGTGTCATGTCCATGCTGTCCAGAATTCCTTTGAGCTGTATGGGGCTGACTTCATGCTGACGGATGACTTCCTGCCGTGGATGCTGGAGATCAACGCTAGTCCTGCCATGGGCGCCACCTCCCCGATCACCGAGGCGATGTGTGCCGCGGTGATCGAGGACACCATGAAGGTGGTCCTTGACCGCAAGCATGACAAGAACTCCAGCACAGGCCGCTTCCAGGTCCTCTACAAAGGGGTGAGTGTACTGTAGTGCTTCTGTGGCACTGAAAGGGGAAGTTCACCCTGAAATTATTCTGGTTTCAATAAAAAGAGACAAATGAAAGAAACATATGAGTGAAGGTTTGACAAAAATTGGTCAAAGAAAAAGAAAGTGATTTGATTTTAAAATTTCGATTTCGTACGAGGTGCTCTCCCATATGATGTGTACAAAATAAGTTGATAAATTGCTTTTCTTCTGTTCTTGACAAAGTAATGATTTTTTTTTTGTACAAGTATGTGTGTAAAAATGTGTTTCTAATAATGTATCAAATGCACAATTTAAAGGAATCATATCTTTGTGAGAAAATGCACATTTTCGAAAAAAAATTGTACACAACATGTGGGAGAGCACCTTGCATGTGACGTCACAAAATCAAAACTCTTTCCCTTTCTTCCCTTTTCCTTTCCTTATGCCAATTCCTTTGAGCTGGAGTGTATGTAAGCTCTCCCTATTCAATTTGTAGGCACATGATGAGAATATAACTTGTATCCAATAACTGGATTAAGGCTTTATTTTGAGTGTACTCAGTGTAGTTTACATAATGCTGTGATAAAGTTTAGAGCAGGACTATGAGTATCTTGTGTGAATTTGATGTTCATATTGTTTTGTTTGTAGTGCTTTGAAACATAGTATGAAGTGTGGTATACATGTGTATTATCATTCTTATTATTATTCAGTTATCCTGTCAGTCCCATGAAAGCATAAAGTGTGCAATAACTGAGATGGTTAATCTGTGCATGTCCTCTGTTTTGCAGCCCAATGTGTCGGTGCCACCCTATATCGGTGCTGCGATCAGCGTGGATGGGGTCAGCATCCGCAAGCCAGTCACCCTCAACCGGCAGAAGAGCGTCACCAACGTGATCAGCCCTCGGTTTGAGGGCGACAAACACCTAGACCCCCAGCGGAGCAAGACGCCCGGCCGAGCGGAGAAGCTGCAGCGGGTGGAGAAGCTGGGGCTGAAGACGGGAGCCACGCCCAAGGCGACCAGCATGGACGACATGAAGAAGAAACTAGCAGGTATGGACAAAGTCCATGTGTTTGATGCGAGTTGTGTGAAAGGGGGGAGTAAGGAGAGTAGTGGGTTTAATGCTGCCAGGCTAAAGAGGAGGAAGGGTAGGACGCTGAAGGCCACCACCACGGTAAGGTCGGATGGTACCATCACGAAGCACATCAGGCTACCGAGCCTGGCCTATAAGCCTGCCGGGGAGGAGAGGGAGAGGGAGGAGCTGAAACCAGCCCATGTGGTGGTGAGGTCCGCAGGGGGGCGTGAGCTAGGCCCTCCTCAGGATGACTCCTGCGATAGCTGCCACACCCTCAAACAATTTAAGGCGGTAAAAGCGCCTCAGATCCATGGTAGCTTCCCCAGGCGAGAGGCGTCAGTGCGTGTGCGGGTGCCCATGGTTGGGGAATACGAAGTAGGCTCTCCCAGACACAAGAGATCGGAGAGTGAGGGCGTGCTTGCCAAACGAGTGAGAGCGGGTGCGGTAAAGGTGAAACTCAAACTGCATCACCAGGGTGGAGTCCCTGAAGTAACCTCTAGCTTGGCCGGGTCTCTAACTGAGTCACTGGAGTCCTGGTGTAGCTCCTCAGTTTGAACCTTGAACCATCTTCTGTGACATCCGAGGCTTGAATCTATCAGGTAGCTCTCTCCCTTGCTGCATTTGTGAACTGTAATAGTCGTGTTCAGCCTTGGTAACATTGAAGGAGTGGCTACTTTGTTGGCATGGTAACTGTTATGTCTCTTTGGTGTTGGGAAGATGTTCGTGTATGCTGTGATTACATTATTTCCTTCTCTGTTTGTTTTAATAAGAACATTTTGCAGAAATAATGAAGGATGAATACCCACAAACTGTATGGGATCGATTAATTGCACATGTAAATAATTTTTGATACCTTAGAGATATCTTTTTCTCTTGAAAGAGCACTAGAATAACTTTTGAATTAAGAAGTGTGTGACCGTAAATTGTATGGTGTGTGTTTTTTTGTTTTAAAATGATAACAAATTATGATTTGTTTTAATATAAATCCATCCATTTCTTTTATAACTTCAGCAAATTTTGAGGATTTATATTTCAGAAAGAAGATCTGCGCAAAAACTGATACGCAATATTACTGGTATTTTGTGAAAATTTGTTAAGTGCAATACTTTTGGTATTTTGTATTTTTGTAATGGTTTGTATCTAAGTTGTAGAAATAGTTTAACATATCTTAACACACCTGTCTAGTAAGTGTTGAAGAAAATATGTTATAATAATTCTGTGGATATGATAACATCTTTTAGTATGCATGTGTCCTTTTCCGATGTTGACCTTTCAAATTGAACTAATATAGAATGTAGTACTTTACTTCTAGTAGATTTAACATGATTTTAGAATGAAATGGTGTTTTTAATCAAGAATTATTTAACAAGTCTGTGGCATTCCTTTAAAGATGTGAGAAAATAAACAATGTACAGTAAATAAGAAATGCCAAAAATTTGTTTAATACCCCGCTTCCAAAGATAATTTATGATACCCAAATCTACATACTGTTTTAATATTAATCACTGTGAGCTACATGTATGGCTATCAATATTTCAATTTTGAAAACACTGATTATTGTTTAACTTTAGCCATTATCTCAGGGAAGCTTGTAATACAAGAGCTTTGCCACTGAAAGTTCTGAGACCATATATAGTGTATAAAAATGTGTCAAAGATGTAAATAATTTTTTACCATGTCAAATTTTTGTGATCAAACAAATTTGTGTCAACAAATGTTTATGTCATCTTCATTCCAATATAGAATAAATTTATGTTATGTATGTATTTTCCCTTTCACAGTATATAAAATTGTTGTCACAAAATGAGATGATACATTATGAATTAAAGATAAGATTGTGCCACATAACATGAAACTGTGTCAGATATTAACAATACCATTGAGATTAGTAGTTATGATGCAAATTGCTGTTTGGTACATGTATATTACCCAGTACTAGATACATGTATGTTGCCATGGACTCAAATGCTGCTATATATATTTTTTGCAAGAACATTTACAATGCAGTTTGATCATATTGGTAACATCATTACTTTTATGAATCATTTGATTAGGTTGTAGGTTTGATATTGACAACTTGACTGAATTATGATACATGTATTTGATAATGAGATTGCTGTTTAACTATAACCTTAAAAATACTAATGTTTTCCTTATTCTTTTGCTTTTTTGAAAAACCTAAAATCAACCTTTATTGTAGGATCATTGAGTACTGTGCAGGTAACCAGTGACTGTGTGTTTTTGTGTGCAGTTTGATATGTGTCTCTTCAGTATGGGATGCTGGGTTTTAATTCATACATGTAAAGATGCGTTCACACTGGCGCTTCCCCGCTGCTTTTAAACCCCATAATGCCACGTTTTTAGCGCTTTCACACATTCCTTGCCGCTAGTGGTGTGATGACCTGCCGGGGCCCTTCTGAATAACTATGTGGAAACGATTTCCAGCTTTGCCGCTGTGGGAAAGCAATGGCGTCATAGCTCAAGCAGCGGCGGTTGAGCGTTAAGTGTGACCGTAGCTTAACGAGGTACAACTTCATATGCATGTAACTTCATCAGCTTATGGTATAATGGTGGCCCTACTAAATGGAATATTGAGTAATTGAAAACAAAATTATGACAAGAAATATATACTTTTAAGAAGCCCTACTTGTGCACACCCAAATTATATTCAAATGAAGCAATGAACCAAAATGCTGAGATATTGCAAATACATTGTTAATGTTTTTGCACTGTTAATGTTCCACTGACAGAGAGAACAATGTAAATAATTTATCTGGTCAGTCTCAGGAAACTCTACCAGTGTTCTTGTGAATGCCATACACCATGTATAGGGCCAGAGCTGATATCACAACGCACTTTATTTATATTGGAAAGTATCCCACTCTCCTCGCACCCGACACCACGATTTTGTGATCCCATCATGACACTGGTCCACAAAACTTCACTTACCTTGACTTGGTTCAGAGATATCATAAGCTTGTCTCGACCATGCATGCATGGCAAAATATTTTGCTTCTGCTGTTTAGACTTGGCAAATGAAGTAGACATCCAAGTCAGTGTTGCCCCATGCCCCCTTCCCTACAGTAACTAGTCCACCAATATAAGACCAAAGTCTGTAGTTGCACATCATTTGCACATACACACACACAAACGTACAGAAGGACTATTTTTTAATCCTTCACTGCCACACATCACTGGTTACCAACACTGTATGTCTGTATCAGTGTAATTGGTATGTTCTTGTGAATAAGTTGTGATATGTCATGATTGGTATACATGTACATGTATGTAAGGGTTATTGGTATTAACGTATTGTATCCATCATATAGTTTTTCTTTATTAGCGTTGAAAGCACAGACACAAATATTTTCACACAGAATTACCATGCCATTTAGGCACACACACAGAATACTTTGTACATGTAAAAACAAATCATTTTATGGACATAAACAAACCTCCAAATATTTTTATACCACTTATGTTCATAAGAGATCAAATTGCTGCATTATGACATTTAAACTGCAACTGCTTTTTTCCTTATTAGGAAGAAATAGTTTCATATTTACAAAAATCATGATATCATGTTCAATGAATTGTTGAAACTTTGTTATCATGGCCCTTTACAGGTAAATGTTATGTACATGTGCAGTACTTTATAAAAATGTATTCATATACTGGTACTACATCATTTCAATGTTTTCCTCATTTCACAAATGCATTTAATTACAAGGGGCATATCCATGCCAAGCCCATATTCCAAACTATTCTTTTTGTTTTTAGCTTCAAGTGAGTTGACATGCATTCATTTACAAGGGGGTATTACATCACACACATCCGCATCATTTGTGAGCCAAATACAATCTCAGGCTATAGCCTACACGTAGAAACATTTTGTGTCACTTGCATAAAATATTAATGTGCTCTTTGTACATTTGCCAATATTAGAGCTATATTTTGTTCATTTCGTTGTTGTAATGCATTCCACTTTGTACACACACATTTGCTGTTTATATGATTGAAAAGAGAGATGCTTAACTCTCTGCCTGAAATAAAAGTGATCAAATTACTATATATCATTAAAAAAAATCAAGAAACTATGTGCACGCATTCTTTTTGAGTCGGTTGTTTCATGCGTTTGTTTAACTCTTAACTTGCCGGGGGTAAAACCCTTCTGTGCCCGAAGGTTTTCTCTATTACAGTTTGGTCGCAAATTTGTGACAACGGCACGTTACCCCTTAGTCACAAAAATGCGACAGCGGCAGGTTAAGAGTTAATGTTTTAAACTATCTGGGTGTGAAGTGTGCACATCATTACTACATGTTCAAAAATGTTTAAAAAATAAACAACAATTTTCAGAATGGAAAAACACAATAAACATTGCCTGTACCTTACACACACACCCAAACCCACACCCGCTTAAGATACACAGTAAATGTCAATATTCAGCGTATTATGATACAGTTTACAATAACAAAATTGGTGAAATCGTGTGTTGGACTGTTGGTCATTCATACTTTGTTTTTTGTTCCTTGTCATATTTGAACTGTGTTTATCTGTAACTGCCATACATGTATCATTGTCCATGCATAATTTGGTGTCAAAATGGGATCATTGCATGTATATCGTATGCTTACAAATCTTGGGAATTAACAGGCAATTAACAACAAATATTGCTGTTGATATATATTTGCATGTATTCCGATTTTAAAAGCAGTCGTTACCCAAATCTAAGTCGATGGATTAGAATACAAGACAGTACTTTGCATGCAAATAATATTCATCTACCATACTTCAAGATTGACTCTTGAGGAGTTTGTTAGATACACACATCATGCTTAGCGTTTGTGCATGAATATTTATCTGTGTGAAAAGGGAGCAAGTCAAACCTGCACATAAATGTAAAATGTGTGAACATATATCTCATACACCCTTTTCACCATCCACTGTGCACATTTGTAGATACATGTATTTGTTTAAAGTTAGGAAAAGAACTCAAAAAAGTGAAAAGCCACTCAACTTAAGATGGAAAAGGGGCACCTTGTTGGGTACATGTGCAAGAATTCACAACAAAATGAAAGAAAAAGGAAGGAAAGAAGAAAGAAAGAAACAAAAAAAATAAAAAGACACCTGCACAGTTTATTCAGTAAGGGAATTTCTCGCACATTGTTGACTGCATTCCTCTTTTGTGCCAACCTCTGCCAGCCTTTCACCCACAGCCATCCCAGCATGCACTGCCCAAGACACTTGCTCACTATTATATTTGTTGTGTGAATGCTGAAGTCACTGCACGCATTCTTGTCAAAAAAGATATTTAGCCAGAATATATATTTTTCGATAATTTTTTTAGTGCTTTCCAATCTCGAATGATTAAATGAACACCTGATTTCCTTCAGAAATTAAAATGGAGAAATTCCTTGTGGGATTTTAGATTCATCAAAAGCAGCTTACATAATATTTTTCCATCTTTACATACGGATACTGAAAAAGTAGATATGCAGTGTGCATAATTCATTTGTCATGAATCATGTTTGAAGATCATTGTCAGTGTGACTAATCGTGCTTCATTTTGTGTTTGCTCTCTCCCTGTGTGTCTGCCTTGCCTCTCTCACCACCCAATCCACACTTTTCCTCTCCGTCAATCTCTGCATCTCTGTCTGTCATACCCGTTTGGCTCCACCCATCCATTATTCTGTGCCGCGATTGGTCAATCCCATCTGTCAATCAACGGAACCTCCCACCATCCTGCATGATCCATCCATCCATCCATCCATCGTATATCCGGGCCATGCATCTCTCCATGGCATCGTTACTACCAACCATCCACCCACCCACCCACCGGACAACTCTGCATCCCGTTGCCGTGCCAACAGTACCGCCTCCAAAGCCGCAAGATAATGCAGCAGCTGGATCACATCAAGCAAGAGATTGCGTCTCTCGCCAGAGTAGTACGTAGCGTTTCCTCTCTCTCATACGAGCCCTCCTGGGATCCCCATCAGGATATAAGAGATTTATTAAATCACGAGCGGGAGCTGCGGGAATTGCTGTGGAATTATGGGAAAGACGTTTGATTTGAAAATGCATCAATGCAAATAACATGTGTTTGTTTTTATATATTATGACTTAGCTGTTTGCAAACGATACTTTAGAGGCAATGCTGTAGCCCATGTTGCAAAAGTAATGAAACTCGACCGAAATGGGCAGTTTACCCTACGATAATATGTATAGCTCTGCAAATGTCTTCAGAAAAAGTGAAAACACAGTCTCGTTTTCCTTTGAAGCACCTTTGCAGCGACCATTCTCTGCATTCATAACCAATATTCAATTGAGTCGTCATAAATGTTACTATTGGCCCATTTAAATCCTGGATTTAGGTCGAGCACAACTATGAACAACAATCCGCTGTTTATCTCTGTGACCTCTCAGAGTAACTTGAAAGGTGTTGTGCAAATGCAAATAAAAGAATTGTCCATATGTTCTAGCATGCTTTACTTATTACAATGATTATTAATAGTAGATGTAGCTGGTATTTATGAACATGTACCTCTGCAAAGCAGAATTATAGCAGGATGTACTGTACATAGTTACTGAATGAGTAATAAGTTGAATATGAAGTGAAATCTATAAAAATGACTATTACATTCATTGGATGGTTAATGTCAACTTTATGTGATTGTAAATAATTTTCAAGACACACATGAAGCAATGTACCCTGTGTCAATAGTGAAATGATGGATGTTATAAAAGATTTTTTTTTTCTTTAAAATGTTTTTTTTCTTAATTGCAACTGGTTACCATTGACATAGCCACAATCATTGGCAAGCCTGATTTTGCTGTGTCACTCCTATAAGTTCCAAAATGTTGATTATCAGTGATTACTACCAATTTGTCATTCAATGATGCCGTGAATATTTCCATGTCATTAGGTATTGGTATATTCAACCTGTAATCTCCTGTAGTTGTCGGAGTTCCCTTCAGTGTTGGCATATGGGTTGCTTGTTTTATTAATATTCACTTCATGTTATGGGAAAAATGGAAATGTTTGTCCGTGCATGCATACCCGGCACTCAACCCAATTGTAATCTTTTCTTTCCCAAAACTAACCTTCCATTCCTCTGTCACTGTATATGTTTCATGGTATCACATTTCATCTCTTTACGCATTCATCCCATACCACATATCACCACCATTTTATTTATATTCTGGAAATCACTTCTATTACTATTATCACTCATTTTTGTACTGCCTCATGCGCTCTCATCCATGCCTCAATCATCTATTTCTGTCTACTCTAATGCTTGCTCAATGGTGTTTCCTTCTCTCTGTCCCTCTCCCCCGTTGTATCTGTGCTTGTCTTGGTCTGTGATTGGATAACTAACCCTTACAGAAAGCTCATTAGGTGATGGTCCGTGGGGCAATGCATGTTCTCGGTGCGGTAGTACGGGGGGTTACGTCCTCGAGACATCCCAGCCCTGCGAATGCCAACGAGGCAGCTTGGTGATTCCAAACTCCAACCGGGGCAAAGATCGGGAGGAACCGCGCCCGGCGTCTCGTCAGGTGTCACGCCAGACCTCCAGCGTGCTCCGTCTCACTACGGTAACGACACCCCGCCCACCGTCCTGCGCTCTACGGGAGAGCGCGTCCCGTCCGGCGAGCGTCGTGTCGGTGGAGCTCCAGCCGGTGCCGGCCACGTCCCTCACCACCAGCCTGGAGGAACCCATCCCCAAGGCCGTCAACTTCATGAGTAACTCCCTCGGGCAGCTGGTGACCCTGAGCGATAAGGTTGACCTCCAGGGGGCAGCTAGGCCAGGGAGGCTGGGCTTCTCGCAGGGGCGCACCCGTCCGAATGTGAACCGACAACGCAGAGAGAACCGTGCCCTCCTCAAAGCTACCGAAGAACTCCGCGACCCTGGGCCAATGCCAATTGTGCTGACTAATGCACGCAAGTAAAACGCAACTAGGCTTCCCTTTGTAGCCTTCCAAAAACAATTCTGAAATTGCCTAATATATATTTTTGAACTTAATATGATTCTTAAATTGGTGTATAGTTAAACTGCAGTGCTTCCATATTTATCACATTTTTGTACATATGGACCAAGATGATTTTATATTGTACACCTACATGTATATCTTGTAACTATGCAATAAAGTGTAAGAAAAAAAAACCAGATAGAGCTGGACCTATGTGTGCTACTAAATTGAATGATTTTCTTGAGGTATTTCTCTGACAGGGCTTGATTGAACTTGAAGGGACTGTGTAAGGTATGACATGAAATAAAACATTAAGGACACTTGTGTCGTATTGATGGTGGTGTGTGATATATTTAGGTAATAATATATCTGGTTAGTATGGAATTGTGTACGTTCATCATTCAGTTTCAGAGCTATTTAGTCAAGTGTATGTAACTACAGGTAACGGGTATTCCTTTAGAAGAAAATATGATATCGGTGTTTCTATTTGTAAAGTAAATATCCAATATGAAAGCAGCGAAGAAGTGCACAATTAGGGTGGTTCTTGACATAAACTGATGATGGATGCAAAGTAAAAGGGTTGTGTGTGTGTGTGTGTGTGTGTGTGTGTGTGTGTGTGTGTGTGTGTGTGTGTGTGTGTGTGTGTGTGTGTGTGTGTGTGTGTGTGTGTGTGTGTGTGTGTGTGAAAGAGTGTAAAAGAGAAAGAGAGTTACAAATATGCAGTGGTAAATTTGATCACGCTAAACTATTTCTGCATTGCCCATAAGCTTTGGGGTATCAGGGCTGCCCAATGCTCTGATTTCAATAACTACAAGGTTTGATTATAATCTCTGTTTACTTGTGGTAATGGAGCACCAATCTTTGTAAATTTTCTCCCGTGAATAGATACACATTTATGATAATCCCCATTCTTTGCTACGCATAAATTTAAATGAATTTGTTTGTTGTGCATTTAATGCAATCCCAGGAGAGTGTGAAGAAAAAAGTGTTTGATTTTCCTTAAAGGAAAGTATTGGCATGGTAAAGGAAGTATAGAGTGGTATATTGTGTAGTCCTGAAACAGACTGTTTTGGTATGGATAATATTAGAGTGTTGAGAAAGGGAAGAATGTTTACCTTTGTTAAAAGTATGTTTTTGTATTGATGAAGAGTTTATCAATTGCACTCAATGGCCTGTACTCAGAATGGTGGTTTAACTTAGACTGTGTACCAAATGTAGACTAACTTTATGGCGTGCAAAATAAATCATCTGATGTTGGTACAAAATCATGGATTTTCATCACAGAATCACAAGAATGCATGATTTCAATTATTTGCTGTAATTCAATATGTGGACAAACTCAATGATATGATACCATAGTGATTCTGAGGACAAAATCATTTATATTGAATCAATAATAATGTTCCATGTTGTTATATTTGACATCCCACAAACTCAGTCCAGCTTTAGTACACTGTTTGCATTAAAACTCTATTCCGAGTACGGCCAATGTATTTAAAAATCCTGAGCTTCTGGAGTTATTTATATGAATGATGTGTTGACATGAATGTCAATCTCTGCCATGTGGATATACACTACAGCTCAAAGGAATTGGCATAGGGAAAGGGAAAGGGAACACAGGGAAGTAGCCGCAGTTTTAAACCGCGATATATTTTGTCCAGTTCAGCATGAAACACAATGCTTTAGCCTAAAAAGTATCATGTTTCATGCTGAACTGGACAAACTATACCACGGTTTAAAACTGCGGCTCCTTCCCTTTCCCTTTCCCTATGCCAATTCCTTTGAGCTGTAGTGTACATCTATGACTATCACTGGGTGCAGGTAAAGCATTGTTCTCAGAGATCATAGCATGTAACACTTTCTGTATCACTTAGGTCGAGAATGGATCGATCTTAACCCCTTCTGGACCATGCAGCACAAATATCTGGTTTTGGCCTATAACTTATGATAGTATTAAAGATTATGCATAGATATATCACATAAAAGACCATGCAGCACAAATATATGGTTTTGGCCTATAACTTATGCTAGTATGAAAGATTATGGAAGATACATCACATACAAGAGCATAAATGTCTGCAGGAGATGAATCCATTATTGTCCTTAAATGTTTTAGTGATGTGTATCACCATCGTGCTGATTTCTCTTCAAATGGAAATAAAGATGAAATGCACACTTAATTTTTTCACCTACTCTTTTGCTCTTCAAATTGGCAAAATCATTGCAATGAATTATATTTTTTATGTTACTTTATTTTACAATGGAATATATCTTTAATACAACTATACAAATTTATATAGAAAGTGTTGCCAATTTGAAAGGAAAACTTAGCGTAAATTTTGCTTTAGAAAGACCCTAGTCGCGATTGAGTTGAACATACATTTAAAGTTGTGATGTGATCTAAGGCCAAGTACTGTACAGAAACATGAATATTATAGTGTGTAATTTTCTGCACCAATTATGTTTTCATTTAAAAATAATGAATCATATCTACATCGTAGATATGATTGATAAAGGACCAAATGTTACACATTCTTTCTGTGTTGTGATGTGCAATGTACTTGTAAAAGTGTAAGGCTGCAATGATTTAGTATTTTATTTGTTACAAATTATTGTCATAAAGGATGTTTTGTACTTTCATAATAAATGGTATATCATGAATCAATTTCCGCTTATACGACAACGTTTATGAAAAGTGATTGCGAGTATATATTTTGGATGGAGGAAAGAGAAAGACAAACTGAAAAGAGAAAACGTGTATACATGTCCCTGTATACAGAGAGACAGAGAGAGAAAGAAAGACAGAAACAGAAAGAGAAAAAATTAAGATACAAAAACATAGAGATGGACCTGACAGACATACAAAGAGAGGGAGAGAGATGGGGGGGGGGGGGGGGGAGATGGGGGAAGGAGAGTAAGAGAGAGGGAGAGAGAATGGGAGTGACAGAGAGAGACAGAGAAGAGAGAGAGAGAGAACAATGACATTCTTTGCAAAATAAAAAGCAATATTCATTCCAGAGTGAATTTTCAAATTTTATTGCAAAAATTCTACAAAATAATTTCATTTCAGTTGTAAGTACATCTCTTAATTATATACACTAATTATTCACATATATATTCAACTATATATCTACAAGCATCTTATATGGCAAAATCATTCATGTATGCACCACTCAGAATGCTTCAGCCTTATAGGTTATATTGTAGGGTGCACCGTATTTGTGTCTGATATCGCAGACCACATGGACTTGAGGCTATCACTAGCCTGAAGATGCATATCCTCTGTGGAACATGCTAAAGATTTTAAAGATGAATAATGTTTTTTCTCTCCACTGGTACAATGCCAGACATGTTAATTTGTTGTACAGCATACACCCATCCAACTTTGTTATATTTGATAGAAAACAGTGATATTTATTCTTCAGGACATTAGAAAAAGTGATCATGTAATATGATACATACACGTTTGGATACTTTACATCATTTTTAAAGCTGGTGTCGATTTTTCAGGTCAAAAATATTTTTTTCAATTGTTGCATAAACCACAAGTGAAGCATAAACATGTATGGGTCAAGTTTGAGAAATGAAATAAGTGACATAAAATTAAATTGAATTATGAAAATCTATGAAAATGTGGTACTAATTAGTGTGCCTCTAGGGCCCAGCTTCTTTTACAAAAGTAAAATGAAAGTTTGAGCTTACATTTGCTCTTGTAATACCTGTAATTATGTATTTCTAAAGAACTGTACAATATATCTCTTGCAATCACATTGTTCATGAAAAGGCTGGTTGGTTATAGACTATATATATATTCATCAATGACCCACCCAAACTCCATTTGAAACCTAACAGTCAATGTAACCCCCCAAAAGTCACCTTCCAATTCCTGTATTCTCAATGAAGTTCTAAACAGTATTTATGTCTAAATACCATATTTACAAACCTCTCTTTTCATGAGCATTGGCCAAAGATCACATAACTTCTCCCAGAATCATAACCTAATTGAATTTGAGTCACATCATTTACAAAGTCATCTCAGACATCATTGCGATCTCTCCTCCTGAATGTTGAGCTAATATAGCAACTATGACTTCCCACCAGAAAGGAAAAGGCTCAAAATGGACAAGAATGAGATGCACAAACAGACATTTATTCCTTTATCACTTGAACACAAACATATCGTATTTCAACCTGAGAATGCCAAATAAGAAAACAGAAACTGGCTGAAGACCCCACCTGCCCATCAAACCCTGTGGTACATAATCAAGGCACCTAGACACATTTACTAAGACTTCAGATGTAAACAAATATGGCCCTGTCACTACAACAATGAAGCACAGAAGGGGCAACTGGTCGAGACCTGTCCCTGTGATTTTTTGTGGTGGCTCATAAGTGTGAGCCTTCATCCTTCGTGGGGCCCCAACTTCTAAAGAGTTGCAATTCCAATCCCTTCTCTCTAATGTACAGAGCTATGATAAGTATCAAGTGTAAGTCAGGTTACGATCCATCACAGTCCTTTTTTTTTCAATATTAGACAGGGCCCTGGTAGGCTGAAAGGTCACACTCTCACTTAACAATTTGTGTTGACAGGTATCTCATCCTCGAACCTTTATTTTGCTGCATGCTAGTATTATTGGGAATATATTTACTTCATATGCTGTCTGCGGCTGGATGTTTTTTGAAGTCGACCACTAGCTAGTAAAATGTAAGCCAGATAAAGGAAAATAACTAAATATTGTTGAAATGTAGGGTTCATTTTGTATGGAAACCAAGCAATGAATGGTAACTTGACAAAAGAAATGAGTGAGAAAACTGTTTCAGCGTTTATGTTTCATTTACATGGTAATAACACCTAATGTAGGTGTCTCTATCACACACTTTCACCTTTTGCACCCAAAATGTAAGCCAAATCATTTGAACTCTTGATGAAGGCAGGTAATTGTTTTCAAAAACATATATGTCTATATATATACTGTATATATATCTTGTTTCATACTTACATATTTATATGGCAGTTATTTTTTTTTTTGGGGGGGGGGGGCGGGAGGAGGGGGAGATGGGGAGGAGGATGGGATCAGGACTTGAATCAGGCTACATTTAGGAACAAGCTACAATGCAAATATTTCAGAATTTCATATACCTGGCATATGGTAATGATTTCAGCCTCGTGTGATAGCAACACAGCTCAAAATCTAGACAACCACAAAGAATATGCTAGAATCTGAAGACTACAATAGCTGGGATGAAAATAACTGAGCAGTATGCAGTGTGAACCATTTCATTCTTGATGTACCACATGTGTATTTTTCACCATTAATACACCATAATCCTCTTGAAAATATATTTGTCTGGTACACAAAGGAGTAAGTGGCTGCTTTTGCTCAATTTACAAAAAGAACCTGTCTACAGTAATGGGTACATTCCTGTTACATTTACTGTAACACTTGCATAAATCTCTTAAATAAAATTATGTTTTTTGTCTCTTAAATAAACCAGCCAATAATAATAAGATATCAAAGAAATGTATTGATTTGCACTTTACAAGTTTTGTATGCTTCAGATAATTTGCCCTGTACAAATTTGCCATAGCATGTTGGAAACGGGACAGACGAGTTTGTAACGCAATCATCTGTCCCATTACCAATGTGCTAAGGCAAATTTGTATGGGCTTAGTTTAGAAATATATAATAAATGAACATTCAGAGCAGGATTTTAGCTGAAGTTTTTTTGGAGGAAATTAATTCAACACTCTGTCATATTTTGGTGGTGCAAGGTGGTCATAATTTCAAATGATTCAGTTGTGCCAAAAAATATCCCTTTACTGTAGACAGACCCCAAAACAAATTACAATTAGGCATCCCTTTCTATCGGACAAGACAAACTTGTGACACGGTGCACAAAGAATCAATCTCCCACCCAAATCAGCTATCATACTACAATAAATACATTTCTTCTATATCAAATAGTTTGCTGATTTTTTTTATTACAAAAAGAATATATCAAAATATACACATAATAACCTCTGTATTGTAATGTTATTTACAATATTCCCTTTCAAAAATATTACATTTTCAAGACAACATATTATGACGGACTAGCACAACAAAATATGACATTTACAATACGATGGACGTCACAAGAATAGGACAAATATGTAAAGTCATTGTCTTCTGGTCAAATTGAGCACACAGTTGGTGATGAGGCGATAATGGATTCACTCAGGTACTGCAAAATGAACTCTCTTTGCTGAGAAAGAAATAAATTTTTTTAATGACAGATTTGAAAATTATGTTCTCTTACCTCCACATGATCATGATCCAACTCTTATTAGCAGAGTTTTTCACTATTATCCTCAACAGAACAATTAAAGAAAAAAATCTTCAATCTCAGCATGAGGGAAATACCCTTGACATCTTTACTGCGGTGGTTGAATAAACAAATGTGTTGCAGAATCTGTATTCTATTTGGTCTGTTCCATATTGATTATGAAATTTTCAAATTGCTTACTAAACTTCGCAATCTACAATAGCTGCATTCAGCTAATTTTAAGTGATAACAGTAACAACTACCAATATACAGTTTTTGGTCCGTGTCTATATGAAACATGCAATGATGTTGACTACAAAGAACATTATGACTTGTCAGTCTATGACCCCAATTGTAGAATTTTATTAGGGACATTAATCATCCTTATCTCATTACACATGCTTTTCAAGTTCAGAGTGGGTACAGGTATATGAATTACATTTTGATGTTATATTGTACAGAAATATACAAATTTTTGTATCATCACTTTTAAAGAACACATCATTGTTAATTGTGGCCATCTACTTGTAAATCATATTATCATTAAGGGAGCAAATTTTTTTAAAGATTTACAGGGAATGTTAAATTTTATCTTTAAAACACATATTTTTCTATATTTCTATACTGACATATTCTGTTTGTCCCATATTCACTGTTATGCTCAATTTTTTTGTCTTTGCCATTTTATTTCTAGATCGTTTTTTTTTTTCTTTTTATGAACAGAAATATTCTCATTAAGGTCAGATATGTGATTTGATATCATGTTTATTGCTCCATATTGGCTAAAGGTGCTCTGGTGATTTTTTGAATGATTATACAAACAGCTTCAGCCCACTTGTATTCAACGACTGCTTAAATATAGATGGTCAGGCATCAGTCATACATACATAGAATTCATTACGAAGAGTAAATCTGTGCAACAATGTTATCATTTCCTTTTTGATATTACTATCTCCGGTACGCAAAAATATGTTTTGTAAATATAATTCATAAACAAAATTAAGGACATTATAATTTGGTATGTTGCTGTCAAGTACAAAATATGGCTGTCATCTCCTTGTATTTTCTCACATGTTAGTACATGTGATGATGTCATGTCATGATTAAATCTCCTAAAGCAGTTTAAAATCACCATATAATAAGAATGTATGCATATATTTTGTTCTGTTTGTGCGGTATGCATCTAGTATCTTATTATCGCTTTCTTCCTTTCTCCATGATTTTCATCCTTTCTATTTGTGTTTGTGTTTGAATACAAAAAAAGGAAAAAAGCTACAGTTCAAAATGAGAAGGAAGACTAGTCTGCAAAGATGATTATTTCAAACTGCTCTACGTAGTACTCCAGGTGTCTGTCATGTTACAGGAAAGTCGGATCGTACAAAAAGTGCTGTTGCAAAATGCGACGTGGCTGTGAGTCCAGTAGAGCCAGTGTCATGTTGACTGGACTCTGCGTAGCTCAAACTCCTCCAGGGGGCTGTCAGTCTGGGACTGAGATGTGGTGCCCCCTCTTCCCCCCCTCGCCGTCCCCTCCCTGCTCCCCACCCCACCCCTCTCCGTGAGGGCAGCGGCCCTGGGTGGTTGGAAGGGGGCGGGGCCAGGCCCGGGGCCACTAGGGGTGTTGTTACCGGTGGTGTAGTTACTACTGGGTCCTGTGGTGAAGTTACTGCTGACGCCACTTAGCGTGTCAAACTGATCGCTACTAGGTGTGGCCAGCTGCTGCTGCTGTTGCTTAGCAGCCATGTTACGCATGGCCAGCTCGCTGCACTCCTTACAGAATCCCAGGATGGCGTCGTAGGTCGGAGGGGGGCTCTCGGGGGTGCGGACCCGCCAGCGTGACCCGATGCTGAACTGGCTGGACTGGGAGGGGGTGAGGAAGACATCCCCCTCAGGGCTGCTGGGGGAGGGGTGCATACACTGGTTGTAGGTGGGTGGGATGTAATCATTGGGCTCCACAGTCTCCACTGTAGCCAGGGAGGAAGACAAACAAACAGCCCTCATTAGCAGGGGAACATATAGAAACATATTTGCATTCAATCCTGAATGGGAACATATAGAGACATATTTACTTTCAATCTTGAATGGGAACGTATAGAAACATATTTGCTTTCAATCTTGAAGGGGAACATATAGAAACATATTTGCTTTCAATCTTGAAGGGGAACATATAGAGATATATTTACTTTCAATCTTGAATGGGAACATATAGAAACATATTTGCTTTCAATCTTGAAGAGGAACATATAGAGACATATTTACTTTCAATCCTGAATGGGAACGTATAGAAACATATTTACTTTCAATCCTGAAGGGGAACATATAGAAACATATTTGCTTTCAATCTTGAAGGGGAACATATAGAAACATATTTGCTTTCAATCATGAAGGGGAACATATATAAATATATTTGCTTTCAATCATGAAGGGAAACATATAGAAACATATTTGCTTTTAATCCAGAATGGTAACATATACAAATATATTTGCTTTCAATCCTGAATGGGAACATATAGAAACATATTTGCTTTTAATCCTGAATGTATGGGAACATATAGAAATATATTTGCTTTCAATCCTAAAGGCACGGGAACATATAGAAACATATTTGCTTTCAATCCTGAATGGGAACATAGAGAAACATATTTGCTTTCAATCCTGAATGCATGGGAACATATAGAAATATATTTGCTTTCAATCCTGAATGAGAACATAAACAGAATCATATTTGTTTTCAATCCTGAAGGGGAACATATAGAAACATATTTGCATTCCCAATCCTGAAGGGGAACATATAGAAATATATTTGCTTTCAATCCTGAATGGGAACATAGAGAAACATATTTGCTTTCAATCCTGAATGCATGGGAAAATATAGAAATATATTTGCTTTCAATCCTGAATGAGAACATAAACAGAATCATATTTGTTTTCAATCCTGAAGGGGAACATATAGAAACATATTTGTTTTCAATCCTGGAGTGGAACATATAGAAACAAATTTGTTTTCAATCCTACAGGGAAAACATATAGAGACATATTTGCATTCCCAATCCTGAAGGGGAGCATATAGAAACATATTTGCTTTCAATCATGAATGTATGGGAACATATAGGAATATATTTGCATTCAATCCTGAAGGGGAACATATAGAAACATATTTGCATTCAATCCTGAAGGAGAACATATAGAAATATATTTGCATTCAATCCTGAAGGGGAACATATAGAAACATATTTACTTTCAATCCTGAATGGGAACATATACAATTATATTTGCTTTCAATCCTGAATGGGAACATATATAGAAAACATATTTGCTTTCAATCCTGAATGCATAGGAACATATAGAAATATATTTGCTTTCAATCCTGAAGGGGAACATATAGAAATATATTTGCTCTCAATCCTGAATGGGAATATATAGAAACATATTTGCTTTTCATCCTGAGTTCATGAGAAAAAAAGAATCCCTTTTTGCAGGTACTCTTTTTTTTTGTCTACAGGAGACTTTTTTTTTTGCATTTTGAGGGCTAAATCGCAGTCTATTAACTGCTCCTCCGAGAGGATGTGATAGCAGGACAGTGGGCTATGAGTGTAACTGGTCAATACATAGTGTATTATGGTTACTCTTAATACCATTCTTATATTAAAACTTTTGACCTTAGATCATCATTATTTCACTATGATAACTGCACACTCATTGACGAATGAATGAAATCATGTTAAGATAAAAATATAGAATTTATTGACGGTAATAAAATGAAACAAGCTATAAATCGGCAACATCCCTGTGAAACACTGAATCAGAAAGATGCATAACCACACAACAGGCTCTTTGGTGGTGAACTGCATTTTTCTGCAGAACTGCTGCGCATGTTGGCACAGCTGATTGGGTCTATCCAGCCATATGTTCACATTTAATGATTAGCATCATTTATGCCTCGTTCACGTTTTATGGGAGTATTACAGTGGAGCCTGAGATCAAATGCACAGTGATTGCAATCAAATGCTATTAGCTCCATACATTGACTGCAGTCTGAATGCAATAGATTGCGATGAGCTGCGAAGTTGTGCTCAGGCCCAACTGTAATTTAATTCAATTGAAAGCTCACTCTGTATGCCTGCTATGTCCACCCCTTCCACGCTGTACACATCCCTGCTGAGGGTTCTGCTGTAGGGACTCTCTGGGCCATCTCTCTGCTGCCTGAGGTACTGCAGGATCACACAGATACACAGAGCTACCCCAAACATGACCAGCAGCACGGCCACCACCGCAGCACCCATGGCGATGCCGTACTCAGCAGGGGAAGACGCTGTGAGGGAGAGAAGGAGAGAAGGAGGTGAAAGAGAGAGGGTGGGGGAGACAGAGGGAGGATGGATGAAGGGCAGAGGGAGAGAAGGAAAAGGAGAGAGGTGGAGGACAGAGAGGAGGAGAGAGGGAGATAAGGAAGAGAAAGAGAGGGGGAGAGGGAGGATGGACAAAGCAAAGAGGAAGAGGATAAAGAGAGAGAAGAGGAGATGGATAGATGATTAAGAACAGAGGTGGAGAAGGAGGGAGAGAAGGAAAAGAGAAAGGGCGGGGGGAAGGGGGGATAGCGCATAAAGAGGAGCAGAGGGGAGACAAGGGAATGAAAGAGGGATTTCCAAATAATTTATATTTATTTAAAGATAACATTTTAGTTGATTAAAGTCATAACCAGAAATATTACATTTAATAAAAAAAATATTGCTAGAAAAGGTAACAAGTGCTTCATGCATCCTTCTCCAAATAGGCATTCTTTCCTGAAATAGTCAAGAGTTTAGTATAATATTTTCTTCTTAAACTACATGCACAAAAAAAACTCCAGCAAGAATCTGAGTTTGCACCCAATGCTTTAAAAATAAAAGGGCCAAACCATTCATAGCACAATGAATAATATCCTTTTCTCATCGATTCCTTTTTCACCCTCAAGACCCTCTTGATCCCATTCCTAAAATGGAAGCTCACACATGATATGACATCTCGCCTAAACTCCTCAAGCAACCCTCAGCTTGCTACCACTCCATGTCACCGAAACCCTACACCCATCGGACTAGATGGCAAAACAGAGCCCGGCCAATATAGCACGCTGCCACGCCAAATGAGGGCCGTTTTATTGAAGCTTCTTACCAGCAGTGTAGCACGCATGAATGCATATTGTTACAATTGTGCTCTTTATTTGTGAATATCTAAGAATAACTGGAGCAGTATCACACTAGAATGATTTTTTTTCTGTGGGAAATTGTAACTTCCAGATGAGGAGTGTGCTTAAAAAGTGTGGATTTTTACTGGGTTTCTCTTTAGAAGTTAGTGAAAGATGATATGTTTGACTTTTCTAGTACCACTTCTCCTGGAAGTATAATTAACATTGCTCAGAAAGTCATGAACACGAGGTGATACCATTACATCCCCCAAAAAGACTTCTGCCTGGAGACAGGAATTCACATCTTTTCATCAGAACCTCTTTTTTTCTTCCTGCTCGTGTAATTCATATGCAAACTTGTCCTATTGTGGATCATCTTACAATTTCTACAAACAGTAATACAGAATTGGAACAGTCTGAACTAAATGAAATATATCTGGTTATGAGAATTTCCATGACTTATATCATATACATTGGATGCAGTGATCATAGCATTACTGTATGTATAAGATTTCATTTTTTTTTCATCCTTTTCCCCACATACAGATTTTAATGTGACATACCTACACATGAATTTATTTAACTCTTTATGCGACATTGTCCCATTTTTGCACCAAAAATACACATAAATCCCACAGAGCAAACTGATATCTGGCACAGAGAAAGAATTAAAGGGATAGTACACCCTGAAGTTCAGTTGGTTTCAATAGAAGCAGAAAGATGAAAGAAACATATCAGTGAAGGTTTCACAAGGATTATGATCTTTTAAAATCTCAAGTTTGTGACGTTACGTGCAAGGTGCTGTATGGTTCTATAAACAGCTCTTTTTAATTTTTTGATGAAATATTTTTTTTTCATAGTTTTGTGTGTAAAGACGTGTTTATAATGATATATCAAATGAACAGGTAAAATGATGCTTATCCTTTTGAGAGAAATTGACATTTAAAAAAAAATAGCGCACAACATATGGGAGAGCATCTCGCACATGTCATCACAAAATCAAAAGTTTAAACAATCGTAACTTTCTTATCCTTTGAGAGATTTTCATAAAACCTTCACTAATATGTTTCTGCTTTCAATAAAACCAATTTAATTTCAGGGTGGACAATCCCTTTAATAGTTAACACTAAACCAGGTGATCCCAGGACTTTCATATTGATATATTAAATATATTTGGGTCAGCGCAAACAAAATGATAGGATCGGTCATAGGACTCTGCGACTGGCTAACTTGCAGAACCCAGTCATAGGATTTCTGCAAGAAGGTTGCGTTACATTTCTAGTTGTAGGTCCTTACAACTGCAGAATTGTGGCAAAATTGTGTCATTAGCACTGGCCTTTAGAGTGCCATTCTACAGGGGAGCAGTATTTCAGGTGGGGTTTCTGTTCTGCTCACCATTTGGAATACTGTCGTTGTGACTGCAGTCATAACCACGGAAGCCCGGAGAGCAGGAGCACACAAAACCGAACCCCGAGCTGGTCGGGGTACACGTGCCGCCGTTCTTACACGTACAGCGGGCGATCACCGCCGCCAAGTGGTGCCCTGGCAAGAAAACAGACGAGAAATGCTTTTGTGGAGAGACAATAGCTGATATAATCTTTGTTTTACTGTTCCCCTCCAATGTAAACATATTGATTGATCAATCTGTTAGAAAAATAAGCAGAGAAGAATCAAGACCATACAGGGATTTTCAACAATATCCACCAGGCAAATGGAAACCTTGGGTATTGGTTTTCAAGTATTATGTTATTATCATGAGCCAAGCGGTAGCCTGGTGGATAGCTTATTTTTCTAACAAATTGATGAATCGATCTTTTCACTACAGAGAGCGACAGAATCATATTTCATTTCAATGCTGCCGTGGACGAGCCTGTCTGCGTGTAACTTGAGGTCTAGCCAAGGCCCGTCCATCTTTGTGGCCGTGTCAGTGACGTGTGTCTCCCATCACCTTGCCGCCTTCGCATCTCGCTCTCCTCAAGGAGAGCTCCTCAAAAGGAGCATCTGAGTGTGAATCATTCCAGAGCTCCTCAAAAAATGCCCTACACAAAGCACCAAAGGAATGAATGAATCATGGCGTGCTGATGGTGGATACAATTTTCATGAGTTGGCATTCTCTACAAAGGGCTGGGGGATTTAATGGAATGGCGCAGCGATATGTGGTGATATTTTCAACAGAGGGTATAATATAGTGCATTTCATTAGCTAGATAAGCATTTGGAACAGCATGGGAATATTACAATAACTAGTGGCTAAGAATCACAGGTATGTGGGAAGTATATATAGCAATGTGCAATGCGTGTATTGAATAATGCAGGTGTATATGGCATATCAGCATTAGTCCAACATATCAATTTTTCCTGAACAGAGGTCATACCTTAATGTATCTGCTGTGTTCATGATTATGTGAGTTCTTATTGATCTCATGAAGAGTCTTTGAATACTAGGACTCATGAATTTACTTATACATTGAAACCTGCACATACAAGAAGACAAGAATTTAGGTCTTTGTGAGCAGGCGGTCTGTCTAACAATGGAGGTTGCAGGTTTCCCTGTCTATATGTTCATGATATCAGAAATGAGACAGCCTAAAACATTTTCTCGAAGTTATATTGGGGATTCTAGCATGGTAACAGTCACACACCTACACCACCATTAAAGATGGCCCGTCCTTTTTACAACCATCATGAAGTTTGCACATATTTGGCACATATCTTTGGAATACCAACTGTGACATTTTAAGGTCAGAGGTACAATAACTCCCGTAGAATAAATGAAAATGTAACTATTTTTCACTGAGATTTGACTATTTTCGTGGTACGAAAAAAAAGCTCGATTAATAATCGAAGACTATTTCTTCAAAACCGAATATTACGCTTTGTCGCTTCCAGGGAAAGGTTACAGTTGGCAGCAAAATTTTTCAACCCCCCTCTCATTTTTTACATTCTGTCATAATGAATAATATTGCAGCAGCAGATTGCTACTAAACCATTAAGATAGTTACCAGACAGTTAATTACTAAAGAATACCGGAGAAAAAAAATCAAATTTTACTGCATAGGTCATCTGAAATTGCAATTTGCGCCCAAAAAGCATGTTGCAAAATTATTCAACCCCCTATTTTACACACACGAAACGAATGCACAAATAATGACAATTTCACAGCCAGTGCATATATTCTGAGGTGAATGCTGATTTTATTTATCCTCCACCTGAAACTGGAACCTTTATATGCACAACTAACAAGTTGTAACATTATTCAACCCAGATGGGTGTGTTTTTCAGTACTTTGTGCAGCATCCATATGCTGCAATGTCCTCCTGCAGACGAGATGAATAACCTCTCACAAGCTTCTCACAACGCTCCTTGGGGGTGTTGGCCCATTCCTCTTGCGCACCTTGAGTGACCATCACAGTCTCCAGACCTAAACCCAAACGAGAATTTGTGGTGGGATCTGAAGAAAGCTGTTGCAGCATGTAGACCTACATGCATCGATTACCTTAAGACCATTGCGCAAGAGGAATGAGCTAACATCCCCAAGGAGCGTTGTGAGAAGCTTGTGGGAGGCTATTCATCTCGTCTGCAGGAGGACAATGCAGCATATGGATGCTGCACAAAGTACTAAAAGACACACCCATCTGGGTTGAATAATGTTACAACTTGTTAGTTGTGCATATAAAGGTTCCAGTTTCAGGTGGAGGATAAATAAAATCAGCATTCACCTCAGAATATATGCACTGGCTGTGAAATTGTCATTATTTGTGCATTCGTTTCGTGTGTGTAAAATAGGGGGTTGAATAATTTTGCAACATGCTTTTTGGGCGCAAATTGCAATTTCAGATGACCTATGCAGTAAAATTTGATTTCTTTCTCCGGTATTCTTTAGTAATTAACTGTCTGCTAACTATCTTAATGGTTTAGTAGCAATCTGCTGCTGCAATATTATTCATTATGACAGAATGTAAAAAATGAGAGGGGGGTTGAATAATTTTGCTGCCAACTGTATATAGCCACTCTCACTCAAATGACAACAAAGTCAGGGAACTGTCAGAATTAGGTCTGCAAAAGGGGGACGGGCTACCTTTAAAGTAAAACGATAGGAAGAATTTGCGTCTTACTTTTTGCGACGCTCATAAGTTCGCATCGGTCCCCAAAGAACTCCTCGGCACAAAGGCAATAGCTGTGGACGGCCCCGGACCTCTCGCTCTCATCATCATCCGAGCCACTCTTCTTCTCATCCCTCTGACAAGTTCCTCCGTTCTCACAGTGGCACTCGGACAGGTCAATGGGTCCTGCATGCAACACATACCACACTGCATTGGATTTTGGTTTAAAGGGCATATACTGTACTGGGAAGGCAAAAAAGCCTTCAAAAGGTAATTGTTAGCAATCTTCTTGCCAATGGTCTTAAATTCATGCATTGCCCATTTTAGAAGCTTGCTGAAATTTATTTGCCCTCAAATGATCTACATTTTGAGTAATGAGTAATTGAATCACAAATCCTCAAAATGTTCGGGCCGAACATTTTGAGGATTTAATCATTAATCATTAATTACTCCAGATATGGATCATTTGAGGGCAAATAACTTTCAGCAAGCTTATAAAATGGGCAATACATGAATTTAAGACCATTGGCAAGAAGATTGCTAACAATTACCTTTTGAAGGCTTTTTTGCCTTCCCAGTACAGTATATGCCCTTTACGTCTCACTACGCGGCAAATGCTTACGAATGTAGCAAACTTTTTGGATTCACCAAATTTTTTGACCACTCTTGGCAAACCTCAGGGTTTTCTGAGGGGTCTTTTTCCTCCCTTTTGTAGGCATACCTATATTTTATACATGAACCATGTGGTCATGTGGTCGCTAACATTGGCGAAACAGTTAAGAACTTCAGCGACACCATCTTACAACAGTTTGCAAATGCTTATGACTGCTTTGCAAATGCTAGCAACTGTTTGCTTGTGACTAGAAAAACTGCTTGCGACAACAAAAACTATTTGCAAACTTTCTTGCAACCTGTTGCAAACCCCTTACAAACTTTTACAAACCGTGACAAAAATCCCAAATTTGCCATATTCGCAATTAGCATTTACCGCCTAGTGAGATACCCCCTTAAGGCAGGCTGTCCAAAACTCAGCAATTCCTGTAACCTAGAGATCTGAGAACCTAACATCGCGCCTCTCTGCACCGTAATGATGCATTGAGTCAAGCAATGTAGTGACCGGTGTAGTATGGTATATTATTGTAGGCTGTGTGGTCACTTAGAAACAGGGTAGGGGTTCACTTCTCTTAAGAAGGTTTATGAAGCTTTGACTGTGAGATGTCATACATGATACACTGTTCATCCATGCACAGTTCTTATGACATTTATATGAGACGCTATCTTAAAAAAAAATGAGAAGCTGGAATGACTGAAGCATAGATGAATAAGCATTGTGAGTAAAAACTAACAGAAAATGTTGTCTCCAGAAAATAACTTGGTTATCCTCTTAGCTGTTCAAGTGAAAATGTCATGCAGTACATGGCTGATACTAAGTGTACCTCGATCTATATTATTCAAATCCCACACAGCACAAAGATGTACACCATGCCACTTAAAATGTGATGCCTTCATATGTTTTACACACACAAATCCTACACATTTACACAGGAATAAATTTTTGATGTGGGGCAATTATATTTCTACACCACACACACAAATCCTGCAGAACATTGTTTTGACTGGCGCAGGAGTTTTAACTTACTGTAGGTGTCACTATGACAATAGACCAGTTTATAATTACACCATGGCTGTAGAATCCACTGAACAAATACTACTAGACTGTTGATTGGGATTTTTTCATGAGGCTGTGTTGGATGATGAATGTAAAGACATCTTACAGTGTGCCAGGAACAACAATAGAAGGAGGTGCACATGCATGGTGGAATGTTCTTTTACTACCTTCTCAGAGCTGAATAGTTTTTGCCATATTTACATGATAATAAATTGAAATGTGGTCAACTGTCTAGTGAATTCCCATTTTACTCTGTAAATAGTGAAATTGATCTAAGGTCATTTTCTACCAGCAATAATCTGCTCATGCGCAAATTGTAATTACGAAGTGGCTTATAGTAACACACAGGCACATACCTTAAAGAGCACCTAGCACAGAAACTCTGTGTGACATATTTACACCAGTAACACCTACACATACAGTGTATATCCTTAAAAATCACTTTTTTTATGGGAACAGCAAAAGTCAACTCTGTCACAAATCCTAAAGTGTATGTTGTTTTGTCTGGAATAGTGGGAGTTAATTTTTTAGTTTACCTAGTAACTCACATACACTGCACAAATCAGCATAGTCTGGCACAGACTCATTATTTGCCAATGTTTCACACAGTTTCTGTGAGGTTTGACTGAGAGGTTTAACTCTGTCTGTTTCAGACAACATGCGCTTATACCTATTTAGGATGCTTCAGTAATTCAAGCTTTTCAAATTTTTTTAGATAGTGTCTCTCTTGCCAAGGTTACAACTGTAACATGCACACACAGATCCTGAAGATCATTAATTCATCTGGAAGAGAAAGAGTTAACTCTACATGTGCACACATTTACATTTACATTCTCTTCCTTTTTCTTTCCCATTTTTAAAGACATTGTTAAATTGTGTAAAGTAAAGTACTTTTGTTGTTGTTCCTTTTTATTAATATTGCAAAGGTGTATCTTATTTTGTTGTTATATATGTTGATTAAGTATGTCTAATTACACAGTTTATTTATTACACCACTTGTAAATGTTTTGTATGTATATACAGGGCGCACCTATACAGCAGTTTTTTAACTGAGGTTGCCCACACTGTATTTTTAAAGAAGACTTGAATAAATAATAAATAATAAAATAAAATGCATCCAGTAGCACATACACCTCTTCAATAGCTGCATTTTGCCGGGAACAGAGAGTTAAACCTCTCAGTCCCACAGGTAAACAACTGTGTGTACATGACATGTATGGGACCATCAATGTTAATGTTAATGGGTGAACTCAGCCTTACCTGTGCTCTGTCTCCTGCTGAGCATTCTGCGGCCCTCTCTGCTGGCGATGGGACAGTGGATGGGGTCTTCGTCCTCCCCCTGCTCGCAGTGAGGCACTGTGTCGCACACCCTCTGGCCCGGGACGCACACCCCTGAATCACAGCAGAAGAAACCCGCAGGACACGACTCGTTCGGATCTGAGAGACAAAAAAGGAATTATGATTTTTAGTATACAATTGATTACAAGTTTCTGCTAATTGTGATCAAAATACAAAAAAATGTGTTGTGAAGCAATGGTACAAGCTGAAATCATACATTTACGATGAAAAAAAGTCATGAAGCTCACTTTCATTACAGGTACACTGTATATGGAAAGAGGACTATATAAAGCAGACATATACTACAGATGCAAACTTTGATAAGAGATTTACATGTTTCATAAACTTAGAGGTAATTAGGAGTGGGATCAGAAGAAAAACTAATGATCTCTTCTTGTGCAACATTTTTCTAAAACAGACTTAGAACTGAGAAAAATGTTGCACAAGAAGAGATCATTAAAGAGCGAGATATATCACAGGATTGTAGTTAAGCGGAGTATTGTTGACTCTGAATAGTGCAGATGCAGGAAATAGTAGGCATTACAGGAATAGCTTATGGGTGCTGGGATCCAATGTTGAATAGCATGAGCATTCAGAGCATGACCAGTAATAGATATGACCACTCGAAGACTGGAATGAATCTCCACATATATTCTCTCTGAAATATATGTCCGTGAGTAAGCCTAAATAACTATGCAAGCTGCTGATTCACTACAACTTAAGTCAATAGACACACACCACACAAACACTTCATCACCAAGAAAGAACAAAAGAATTGGCACAAAACCACCTTGCCTGAATCATGTATAAAAACAATCTATCTCACCCCAAAAAAAATCAATTGGCAAAAGATTCAAATTGCAATCGAGTTATAAAAGCAACAATAATTATTCTCCAGGTATTTGTTGACGGATGGGGGAAAAACACACTCACGATGCCAGTGATCAAACAGTGAGTGACGCACTCGCCACTGCCTAGCTCGCTTGATCAGGGAAGAGAGGGAGGGATACGAGGGGGTATATGCTGTTTCTTCCTTCCCTCTACTCCATCTCCTATCTCCCCTACACAACCACCAGGCCCCCCTTGTTTAAACAAACCCTACATGGAGTGGCTTGTCGTGACAAGTGACTAAAACCGCAAGTGACGCATTTCGCCCCGAAAATTGCGAAGATTGTCGCGCCGGCACGGAGGGGGGAAGAAAGGAGTCTCCCCTCAAATGTTGTAAAGGAGGAAGGAGGTTGTGTGTCTCAAATGAAGGATTTGAGAAATGATGCTTGCACATTCTTAGTCACACACTCCTAACTCCCAGAACCTATTCTGCTCTCCTCTCACCTCTTTAAAGGTTGCGGTATACGCAAGCGATACAGCCCGCCGGTATCTCCCCCCCCCCCCCCCCCCCCACCTTCCCAACATGTCTTTGTATAGGTGGAAAATACATATAACTATTGCATGTTAAGTATTATGTACTCGCATTGTGCACTATACATGTAAAAGAAATGTGTTCATATTAAACACTTTCTTACTAATTGAGTACAAATACAATAATTTCAATATAAATTCAAAGATTCAAATTTAATGTTAATGGTTAATTCAACACATTTGACATTCCCATATACGCTACAGCTCAAAGGAATTGGCATAGGTAAAGGGAAAGGGAAGAAAGGGAAGGGGCCTCAGTTTTTAACCGCAGCATATTTTGTCCAGTTCAGCATGAAACATGATGCTTTTTAGGCTAAAGCATCATGTTTCATGCTGAACTGGACAAAATATACCACGGTTAAAAACTGCAGCTCCTTCCCTTTCCATTTCCCTATGCCAATTCTTTTGAGCTGTAGTGTATGTTGATGTAACAGGTTTATCTTTCTATTTTTTTAGGTTTAGGTCAGTTGACTTTACTTTAAATTGACTTAAAATGTTCCATGTGTGTATTTGCTGACCAGCAATGTATGTAAATCACAACAAGGGGCATTTTATCTGGCACAGTGTGTTCATCTATAGCCCTTATTTAAATGTTGTGAATGAGGAACAAGTTCACATCTACCAAAGACACGTTTAACCTTTTCCAAACTATTACGTGCATTATGTTTATCACATGTGTAATAAATCAATGGGATTTCCCTGGTTTGGTACTTAGAGGGTAAGTTTTCTAAACTGCTTGAGCCAAACTGAGGACTTGAATTCGGCATGAACATGGTTGTGCCATGTGGAAATTATATTGATTAAGCAGGTGTTGCTAATGTGTGGTTATCTCTGGGTTATGAATATTGAAAGCCTGGAAATTAAGACTAACTAATACAAATTAATTTTAATCATGAACCATTAAGAAATTAATGTGTTGATGTTAATATTCAAAAATATTTTGTTACACATCTGGGGCCCGTAACATAAAGGTTTGCAATCAATCGCAAAATATGACAATGGCCAATGAACATCATCGTTGCATGCGCTTTTTGTTCAAAAGACTGACCAGTAACCAATCAGAATTTGTCTTTAAAATTTGCAACCGTTATGTTACGGGGCCCTGGATAGAATAGTACGAATCCTGTGCGGTTTGTGTTATAAATACTGCAGACGTTATGTTTGATATTTACTCTGTGTATCGATGTGTTCAAGTTCTTGCATATCTTTGCAAATATGATGAGCTCTCATACCCCAGGAGGGAGTCGATAAATACTTAATAAATCGTATCTTATATCATGCACTGCGAAGGAACAATTCTTACAAAGACGTAGTCCCATCCACCCATTTCTGTGTCCCAACACACCTCTATGAGACTGTTTACACCGCAACGGAAGGCCGTGGGCGAAGCATGGAGCGCGGTTTTGTAGTGCGGTCCACGGTTCGCCCACGTTCTGCTGGGTTTACACCAAACACCAAAGTGAGTGTGGTCAATCGTAGCACTCTCTTTTTTGTAGAGGTCCTGTTGCCATGACGTCATGAGGTTAAAGCGGTCAAAGATTTTGCATGCTATTCCAAACCCATGTTCTATAGCACTATAGTTTACTTTAGTTAAGTCAGATCCAACATCATCTTTTAAATTATATATGTTCACAATTGCACCAGAACAGAATGACTAAACAACTTCCAGGGAATTGAACTTTAACTTTCAGCGTGCTGTCGTAGCTCCGGGTTTACACCGCAAGATCCAGTGTGGTCTATCGCACGCTAGACAGCGCTAACTCTCGTGAACAACCCCCAAGAGGTGTTCCAGCGGCATGCGGTTTTGGCTTGCTGTGGCTCGCTGTTGGGTGGAACGAAACGATGCTGTAGCGTTTACACTGCAGAGATAGCACGGTCTAGCGAGGTCTAGACTGCACCATCTCTGCCAGTGTAAACAGGCTCTAGGTGTCCCTCACACATGATCACTCTGCAACGCACGCCTGAGGGGTGCAGTAATTGATCCAGTCCTGTTTGGCGGCCGGCGGCCAATGTTCGCATATTATTCACGCCAGCACCTTGCACCTACCATCACATTGTCGATTCGAGATGCAAACATTATTTGAAGAACCTGGTCATTGAACAGCAGAAGGCCATGTGTGCATATGTGAAAGCATTACAGCTGTTAGCACTGATTAACAAGTGGAACATTAGTCTTCACTGTTTTTTGTTACTCAATTTCATATTTCACTGTCTGATTTATAAATTTGCTCGTTTGATGTAAGTACTATGTCAAGAGCATTTATATATCTACTCCACAACCACAAAGTGCACTGTATAAAAGATGTGAATATTAATCATTGTTATCATCATTTACAGGATATTAGTCAGTAACGACACTACAATAGTTGACGATATGTGAGGCATACCTATGCACAGTTCAATCCTGAGAAAACACAATGCTCTTTGACGACACAGATGGTATTCATCTTTAATGTGATGTGCTAAAGTACTCCAAGGTATCATTCCTCACCCAAACAATATCTTTCCCCTAAATGGGGCTTGTGATCATTGTCATGTGAAATATGTCCTATTCAATCCACACAATTTTGCTGATAATCATCACTTTTAAGACAAGACCATGTTGTTCAATTTGAGTTCTGTAAAGAAGCTTGCTTGAAGGAATTACAATTTGAAAAGAAATTTTGGCTTGCCTCCCGTAATCAAGATTGAATGTAAAATTTGTCATTTATTTACAAGACAGAGCCTGCAAGTTCAATAACTACAGGGATATATCATATGTTTTTAAGGCACACTCATAGTTTGTTAAACTTGAAGTTTTAATGTAGGTACACTCCAGCTCAAAGGAATTGGCCTAGGGAAAGGGAAAGGGAAGAAAGGGAAGGGGCCGCAGTTGTAAACCGCAGAATATTTTGTCCAGTTCAGCATGAAACATGATGCTTCTTAGGCTAAAGCATCATGTTTCATGCTGAACTGGACAAAATATACCGCGGTTAAAAACTGAAGCCCCTTCCCTTTCTTCCCTTTCCCTTTCCCTATACCAATTCCTTTGAGCTGGAGTGTATATTGTATCACTGCCAGAATCTCTTCAAGCCAAAAGAGCATAGTGTTAGAAACAATCAACTGTACTCATTGTTCAAAACAAGAAGTTCTAAAGCAATGGGGCAGCGTTGAGGTTGTTAAAACATCAATTTAACTTTCGGGTCCTTGTTGGAACTACACTCAATTTTCCACAAGAGTTCAGGCATTTATGCATTGTTATGAAATATGCTCTGTAGATGTGATCTACCCTAGGGACCATGACACCCTAGCTACATTCTGCAACGTTATTATCCTATTGCAACATCTACAACTTCATACAAATCCTCTACATAGATATCAGAGACTGAGCAGAACACATACCAGCAGGAATTCTTGAGAATATATGTATTTTTGAAAGTGTGGGTGGAGGCTTGAAAATAGGACTAAATCATATTTTTGTCCCCTTAAATCAATTGTTGTGTTTCCTCTACCATCCTCCCACCCATAATCATTTTGTCTTGAAGGCATACTTGTGATATTTTTTATCAAACTTAAAAGAGGATTTACATACAAACTGTGCATTCTTAGAATACAACTTAAGGTAGAAAAAGGGCCTGAAAAAGGCCATATAAAAAATACAAATATGTAAAACAAAACGGTCACATGGTAGAAAATCAAGAGTTATAATTCAACGCTTCTGGCAAAACTGTGGGACTTGATTTAATTTGAGCATATCTGTACTAAAAATACAAGAATATTATACTTTCATCATATTCATAAATAAGAAGTACTTCCTATAGAATTCCCAGACAGCAGCTTCAATCCTGTCTAAGGAGGCGTGAGTGCCAAAACGAGAAATCCCCCGCATTTAAAGACGTATTAAAAGATGTTAAAGAAACCAAATGTGAGAAGAACATGCCTGTGCCTGACATGCCTTTGATAATGTTATCCACTGACCAGTGACCTACATTATATACAGGACTTAGTTTAGCTATGATAGATCCATGGAAGCTATGATTAATATCAGTTGGAAGTTATGATCAATATCATACGTAGGCTATTTGTGATGCGGATCTACAAGTGATAGATCAGTCATACGATGGTATGATCAATCATGGCTCTTTGTGATACTGGATTTTACAATAGGACAATAAGAAATATAACAATGATTGGCACTGTGCACTATAAGATATTTCTCCTCCCTACGCCTCCATATCTCTCCCAATGTCCCTCTCCCCTCTCCCCCTCTCTCCTTATGCCTTCCCATGTGTGCCTCCCTCTCTCACCTTATGCCTCCCTTCGTTCACCATCTCTCTCTCTGTGCCTCCCCCCACTCTTGTCCGTCTGCCTCCCTCTACCCCCTCTCTCCCTATGCCTCCCTTTATACCCCCTTCTCTCTGTCCTTATACCCCCTGCCTACCTCTCTTTCCTTGTGCCTCCCTCTCCCCATTAGCCCTATGCTTCCAATACCCCCCCCCCATGTCTGTCTGTCTCACTCTACCCCCTCTCTCCCTAGCCTTCCTTTATGCCCCCCTCTCTCTCTCCTTATGCCCCTATCTATCTCTCTTTTCTTGTACCTCCCTCTGCCCCCTCCAGCACTATGCCTTCCAATACCCCCCATGTCCATCTGCCTCCCTCTACCCCCCCTCTCTCTCTCTCTCTCTTTATGCCCCTGTCTACCTCTCTTTCCTTGTACCTCCCTCTCCCCCTCTAGCCCTATGCCTTCCAATATCTCCCCCACCACCAACCTGCACCCCACCCATGTATGTGTGCCTCCCTCTCCCCCATTTAGCCCTACGCCTTCAACCCCCCCCCCCCCGCCAATGTCCATCTGCCTCCCTCTGCCCCATTTCTCCCTATACCTTCGTCTTTGCCCCCCTGTCTCCGTCTTCCCCCCTCTGCCGCCTACCAAGGGGGCGACGGCCAGGAGATGCGCCCCGCTCAGGAGAGGCTTTCATCGTCTGATTCCATTTCACTCGTCCTGGAAAGCAAATCCGCCAAACGTGATGTAAATGTCTGAATAAATATGGCCCGGCTGTCGAGTGCACCTCGTTGCTATGGGCGCCGCTCCAGCCTCTCTCCTACCTCTCCATTTCATCTTCATCGCCTCTTCAACATGCTCTGCTTGCAATATTTTCCTATTCCTTCTCTCTGTTTTATCTTTATATTCCCGCAAGACGTATGTGTCAATGACATCATGGCATTTCATATTTTTGTGCAGTGCTAAATTTGAGTCGAGCCAGTGCGGTGGATAATCTCGGCTTCATTTCCATCTCATCCGTCGGTTTCTTTCAAACTGAGAATGACAGACTGTTTGTGGAATGTGCAATCAAGCACGAATACTATTAACAAAGCTTTTCATTCATCAATAGGTGATGCACGCCATTTCAAAAGTTCTGTACCAATCAAGAATAACAAAGTACAGCTTATCAAAAAAGAAAAACGAGAATTTATGCATTAAGAGTTTACAGTTTTGATTGGGTGATAAATCCTGTAAAGAAATCTGTTGTTTCTAATGGGGACATGACATGATTTGCCATGTACCGGTATCGGGATTAATACAGATCATTTATGATATGTCGATCAGACTCCCTCTTAATGAGCTCTTTACTCCCACTCTCTACCTAGATCTAACATGCCTTTTACTCTCAAGAAGTGCCTCATCTAATTTCCATAATCCTTGATTGGAATCCTCTCGCGTAGGAGCCAAATGTATTTCATCGTCATTAACAGGCTTTCAGCGCGGCTTAATTTGGAGACTGACAAAAGAAACTTGAGAGGAGTTCTCATTTCCTGTCTGTTATCAACCAGCCACTTTACCCTAAATGTAACACTCCCTGGCTAGACTTGCTCACTAGTTGCCTACTCTGCATGCATGATTGGGAGTGGGCGTAATGGGGAGAGGGGGGCAGAGAAGGGCAAAATAGGAAGAGGTGCGCAGAGAGGGGCGTAATGGGAGAGGGGGGCAGAGAGGGGCGTAATAGGAGAGTTGGGCAGAGAGAGGTGTAATGGGAGAGGGGGGCAGAGAGGGGCGTAATGGGAGAGTGGGGCAGAGAGAGGTGTAATGGGAGAGGGGGGCAGAGAGGGGCGTAAAGATGGAGAAGTGCGCAGAGAGGGGCGTAATGGGGGAGGGGGACAGAGAGGGGCGTCATGAGAGAGGTGTGCAGAGAGGGGCGTCATGAGAGAGGGTTGCAAGGGGCATAATGGGAGAGGGGGGCAGAGAGGGGCGTCGTGAGAGAGGTGTGCAGAGAGGGGCGTACTGAGAGAGGTGCTCAGAGAGGGGCATAATGAGGGAGAGGAGGGCAGAGAGGGGCGTAATGGGGGAGAGGTGCTCAGATAGGGGCGTAATGGGGGAGAGATGCTCAGATATAGGGGCGTAATGGGGGAGAGGTGTACACAGAGAGGTAGAAAGATGTGGAGGATGAAGATGGGGTGAATGGGGAAAGAAAGTAACAGGTGGAAGATGAAAGGAGAGGTATAACTAAAGGAAGAAGAATATGCTTTATATTAAAGGTGACAGTCACAGTGAGATCGAACGGTATACAAGAGAGAAAGAAAGATAGCTGGATGGGGAGGATGAAGGAGGGATAAATGGGGGGAAAAAGAATGTAGCAGGTGGAAGAAATAAGAAAAGTCAGAAAGAAGAGTGGAAAGAAAGAAGATATATATGCTTTGTCTTCAAGTGTAATGGGATGGGAGGATGAAGAAGAAACAGAAAGGGAATGAAGGTAGATAACAGATTGGAAGACTACCTGTTTAGAAAGATCATGTTTCTTGTGTCACTTGAATGGTCTTTATGTATATGTTTCAATGTAATAAGACAAATGGTGGGCAACACTAAACATGCATGCATATTAAGATATCAGATGCCATCTTGTAAATGTAATCTAGCCCAAAATTATCAATATCACTTATTTCAGTAGATCAAGTTGTGAAAAGGTTGAGTAATGATGACCTACTACTGATGATATAAGCTGATGTTTGAGTGAGAATTGAGTCATCTAAGCAGCCAGACATGTCGTTGATAGAGGGTGATTGGCCTGCTGTCATTAGGCCAACCCTCCTCTCATGGTTAATGGACCACGGCTGCAGCCAACAGAGCAGTTCATCAGCCAGCAATCAGGCTGAGATGCTCCATGCTTGCTGGCTAGCTGACCTCAACCTCAGCCTTGTACAACCTCAGCACAGGCAAAACAAACAAAGTAGATCTCCATGGAGGTGTGTGAGGGGTGTGTGCATATGTGTGTGTGTATGTGTGTGTGTTGATATACATGTATTGCGTGTATGTGTTTGCGTGTGTGTGCATGTGTGTTTATATATAAGTTTGTTTGTGTGTACAGATAAATGTATACATGTGCATGCAGGTGTATGTGTGTAAGTATGTGTATCTTTGCATGTTCATCTGTGTGTGTAAGTATGTGTGTGAATGTTTGTGTGTGTGTGTGTGTGCATGTGTGTGTGTGTGTGTGTGTGTGTGTGTGTGTGTGTGTGTGTGTGTGTTTGTGTGTGTGTGTGTGTGTGTGTGTGTGTATGTGTGTTAGCATGTGCACATATGGTTACAAAGTGAGAAGAGGGAGAATGCCTATATCATGATTTTGTGTAATCAAAACTTTTGTGTTACCATCAATTGGTTCAAAAGAACTCAACATTCTATATTTAAAAAAAATAAGCAAAGGGCTTAAAATCCTAAGAAATTGTTTATCTCCCCAATTTCCCTAGCATGCACGCTCTCTCTCTCTCTGTCTCTGTCTCTGTCTCTGTCTCTGTCTCTGTCTCTGTCTCTCTCTCTTTCTCTGTCTCTTTCTCTATCTCTCTCTCTTTCTGTCTCTATCTCTGTCTCTCTGTCTCTTTCTCTCTCTCTGTCTTTTTCTCTATCTCTCTCTCTTTCTCTGTCTCTTTCTCTATCTCTCTCTCTTTCTCTGTCTCTTTCTCTATCTCTCTCTTTCTCTCTCCATCCATGTCTGCCTCTCTTCTTCCTCTCTCTTCGTTCTAGAGTAATATTTGAAATAGATTTACAGCTTGCTTGTGTAATGTAGTAATGGCAACCTATATCAGATTTCTCCCCTTTCTCAAAGTACAGATGTATCAGCATTCTGCACTTTGCATCAAATATGATAATAAGGTGGTCCTAATAATCAAATAAATTTATTACAGTAACAGATTGAATTAACGACACTATGCAGAGCATCATATATGACGTGGATAGAGAGAGAGAGAGGTGCACACACAGAGGATTGTAAAATCTTCAATACAACTTTCATACACAGTTGCACAGGATAAAACCTGCTAAGCTATCATGATAATGTAGAGCATGTATGAGGAAAAGTAATGTTTTTTTCATACATTGGCGACACTTCTCCATGAAATTGTCTTTCGAATGTTCAGGTCTTTTCAAAATTCTTGAAACCTCATTTAAAGATACTCTTCTCAAAAAACTCAAAGAACAGATGCTGCATTTAGCGCATTACAACAGATGCGCAAACATTGGCCTCTCTGTGTGCTTCCAGGTAATTGAGTGAATAAGTTGGAGCCAGTCTCCGATGTCACTCATGTTTAACTCTTCAAACACTTCAAGCTGGCGAGCAACACGGCACCCTGGGAGTTCCACAGACTCCCCACCTCCCTCCCCTCCCCCCATAATGCAACAGCACCACCGATGGCAGATGACTGAGGAGAAACTAAATCTGGCGTGACAGCGGGTAATGACGATTTGCGGGATATTAAAAGGTGGCACTGCACTCTCAAATATACCCCGTTGGTTGTGCGAGTGGCGATATTAGGGAAATCAGAGGAAACAAAATGGATAAGAGGGCATATTTAGGAGAGCTATTCACATTTGAGCTTAGTCGCCCCTTGGAGCACCTCTCTACCTTTCTTGAAGTGCTCTTTCACATTACAGCATGCTTCTTAACCTTCAGAATATTGGAACATGATTTGGTGTCTGGTTCAAACCACTCACATTATATATACGCAAGGAGTTTATTTTAGGCCCATCGAGTGCACAGCATGCAAAAGTACATGTAGGAAGCCTGAGTACTCTTACAATTTTTTTTTCTCAAGACCTTCTTGTGATATTTCTGATCATTTTGGAAAAGCAATAACTATATATGGAAGCATAACAAAAGCCACTTGACTAAATGTAGCATAGAATATAATTTTCATTAGCATTCTTATGCAGTAACACATCATGCTAAAATTGATTACATTACCAATTGGTGGACAGAAAGCACTGTTAATAGTATTCGTGCTTGATATGGCACATTCAACAAAAGTCTGCCATGTTTGAAAACTTCATGACAGCTCATGACAGGCAATTTATATGCAGATAAGCCACATTTCACATTTCTGAAGCTTTGAAAGTATCCCAAAGAAGGAAATACCACTTAAGCACAAATGTAGGTTTTCAGTAATGCCGCACATTGCACACTAAGCCGTGTGAAACAGAGATCATCCACTACCCGTGCTAAGCCGAGAGCCCCACGTTGTGAACTGGGATCAGTGCTAATGCCCCCCACGACAGAGATGTATCTGGCTGGGTGAAGGCATTTATTCGGGTGAGCAAAGACCTGTCCATTTGTTTTGACGTTGCCATGGAAACTAAGTAGGTTCTGGGAAGGATGTAAATATTTGAGGGGGGTTCCATTGATAACAGGCATGTTTGATGGTAGTGCATTAAACTTGACATCAGACTCGGAAGGTGTTGTCGAGCTGCAAGCGCTGCAGCAGATACAACATCCATTGTCTTGGGGGCAAGTCTCCACAGCTCTTGCACATGCTCACACCAGAATGCATGCATTCACTGCCAGGTGGTGGTTGATGAGAGGGGTTGTGCAACTTGTGCATGATAATAGGTGTTACTATCATATAAATTTCAAGCAGTGCAAACACACATTCACCCTCTCTGGGCCTGTCTCCACAGCTCATCCACAGCTCATACCCCAATGCAAGTGGTGGTTAATTAGAGGGGCTGTGCACACTAACAGGTGTAGCGTACATCATCTTAAAACCTTCAGGCAATGCAAACACATCCATCATCTTGGGACCAGCCTCTACGATGGCATACACAGCTCACACAACCCAAACACCTCCACATACCAATGCACACATGCATCAACAGGTGGTGGTTGATAAAAGGGGTTGTGCATGGTAACACATGTAGTGTGCATCATTTTAAATACCGTGCAGTTCACAAACACATTATCAGCATGCATGCCAGTCACCTTATACCTTCATTGTTCACATGCACACGGTTAAGTGTATCAAACCTTTTCATTGAAGAGTGAAAGGTAAGGGGAAAGAGCTGAGCACTTTAAGAGGTACAATGTATAGTCGTTCTTAAAGTGTTAGCAGTGGAAACACCCTTCAGAATCCAAGTCTGTTAACGAGGAACTCGTTTGTAATGACAACAAGACACGTTCCTTTGGATGACATGCACCTCATGACTGTAAAAAGACAGGCAGGGGTAAGGGAATGTGCACCGAACTTGCATTTATGCTGTCATTTTTATATTTAAGGACATTCTGTAACCTGCATGGTAATAAATTGGACACCTCTGTATGCACTTAGCATCCACAAGCATATACCTGAGGGAGTTGGAGGATGTACCACACTAACCATGCAACTAGGTCATATCAATAGTGTCATATTACGGAGGCTCCTGCTCAAACAGCTTTACCACCCTATAGAGCGTTCCCAGGATCAGCCATACTGGAGGACAAACAATAAAAACCTGTGCATCAGACCATGAAAAGTCATTGTTTTCATGGCCTCATACACAATTTTTTATTGTTTTGTCCCCCAATATGGCTGCTCGTGGGAACGCTCTTTACGTCCCATGTATATCTGTTCACCATTAATGCACTTAGATCCCACACAGCATCAGTTTACCTGGCACACAAAAGGGCTTGTGGATAGGAAAAACTCTGCGCTACAAATATAAAAAACAAATTACCATCAGCCAGTCTTACTTTGTGTCTGTGGTATTTCATAATGAAGCTTTGGTGCCCTGACTTTTTCATGGGACCTGGGGAAAAATCAATATTATGGGTGATAAAGACCATGTTTTGTAGTTTTTCAATATTTTATCCACATGTAGATGGTTTGGTTCATTTTACAGGTGATGATAGTACCTGTCTTTATAGATGGAGGTTGGTCTTTCTACTCAGGTGGGGATTGAAGCAAATTCAGCTGTATTTAAAGTTGCTTTTGGTATGTACAGGTAGTAAAACAAAGACATGGCACAACATGCACGATTCATGTTAAAACAAGAAGTCATCTTCTGTGCGTATTGCTTTGTGTGATCTTTAGTAGATATTGACTTCTTAAGTAAGAAAAAAATTGAGATGATGAGATGAGATGAGGATTCTCTTCATAGCAAGGAAGGAAACAAGAATCAAGATGATGTCTTCTGTGTCTATTGATTTGTATGATCTTTAGTAGATGTTGACTTCTGTAGGAAAAAAAGTTGTTACAATGCAGTTTTTGAAGATAAGAATGAATGCAGCTACGATGAGATGAGGATTCTTTTCATAACAAGACAAGAAACCAAAGATCGTCTCCTGTGTCTATTGATTTGTGTCATCTTTAAAAATGTTGATTTTTACAGGAAGAAAAACTTATGAGATGATGGATCTTTTTATAACGAGAAAATAAACAAGAAACTGTCTTCTGTGTGTATTGACTTGTGCCATCTTTAGTAGGTGTTGACTTCTATAGAAAGAAAAGCTTGCTACAATGCAGTATTTAAAGAGAAATATGCAGCCAGTCCTCATGAGACGAGGATTTTTTTTATAGCCTGCAATGTATAATCTTTACTTAAGAAATATTTTCTGAGTGCCAAGTGCACTCTGATTTTTTTATTCAGCTGCGTCATGTCAGAAGATAAACAAAGGCCACAGCCAAAAATGTCTTTCATCTCTTTTCATGCACTCTTAGCAACATAGTCCAAAGTGCTTTAAACCAGCGCTTTCTTTGTACGCATACATACATACGCTTCTCGAAATACTCGGCTTTGTGCGTGCGTGTTATGACGGGGTCATATTCTCTAGGGGAAACAGAGGGAACAATAAAAGGAAGCAGGCGCTGATTTGGAGCGATTGCTCTTCGTCCTGTGAAATGCTGGGCTGGCAAGCGGAAGCGGTCTGAATCAACATGAGTGAAATGCCACAAGGCGTGTTTGAAAGCCCATTGCAGTTCAGGCGTGAATCATTACAGCAAGAATGCTGCAACCCAGGGCCCCAATTCTCCATACATATATCTCCTTCTCTCTCTCTTTCTTGTCACTTGGCAAGGCAGGTAGTTCTCAGACACACACACTTTCCTCATCATAATTTCATTTCATGCAGTCACTACAAATCAGAGACAGGATTTGTTGCTGCACGTACATGTGATTTCCTGTTTCATGAATGCTATACTGTGTTGACCTTTAAAACTTGGATAGAACCATAGTTATATTCTAAATAGAATAAAAAAAAGCAGCAGCTCTCTCTTTTGTATTGTCTTCCAACTCCCACAAGCAATAAAGATTATCTTATTTTCTAAGGTTTTTTTTTTCTCAAATATATTGTTGATATTAATGCAAGTACAGCCCCCCCCCCCCCAAAAAAAAAAGAGAAGAAAAGTACAGAATAATCAGTCCTTTTGATTCCTCCAATAATTGAATGATAATTGATCAGAACTGATTCTGCAACACAGATATATGCAGCATCCATCAAAGTGTCTGCATGATAAGACTAGCAGGACGAACATCTTAGATCAAATCAAGACTATGCCATCAAGAGCTCAGGGCCTCCCAAGATGCGAGTGCGGCGTGGAAGAGCCTATGAGGCTCTATGCAAAGACAAGGTCACCACAGATGAGAAGAGGGATAACAACAAAATGGAGGGGCAGAAAATGGAGATTGAGTCAATGAAAAAATAAAACAAAATGTGAGAGTGTGGAAGGATTTTAGCACATGGATTCACACATGTGCATGAGCAATTTTAGTTTCTTTACAATGGCATTAGAAGTGCAGAAAATAATCCATAGAATTGCTAGCTTTTGGATGGACGATGTACAACCTGTTGTTGACCATAGGCCAGGCTCATCAGCAACACCTCATGTAACACTCCATCTTGGAATTCAATTTTGACCCCAATGTGACAACTAACACAAGGACAATTGGTCTCTTGTCAGAGTTAAAAGATGTTTCCTTTTTAACATCAAATAAATAATTTCCCAAGAGTGTGTACCCATTTCCCAATACTATTTTGATGTATTTATACAAAAAGGAAATATATATCAGCTAGTGTTGTAAAAAAATATGATATTATGGCTTGTTGGCTTGTTGGCATGTTGGCATTCAAGCACATAGAAAAGTGGCGTATGATCAATTCCAATCACCGGGTGCTGATAAGAAAAGGTTTCACTTTTCTTATTCATGACTTTACTTTTGATGTTGAGTAAGGAACTCACACGTAAGTAGTCTGAATGCTTGGCATGTAAGATCAATTCCAATCACAGGGTGCTGATAAGAAAAGGTTTCACTTTTCTTTTCATGACTTTACTTTTGATGTTGAGTAAGGACCTCACATGTAAGTAGTCTGAAGTCTTGGCATGCCACAGGTGCCTTTTTTCACAAGATGCACACAAATCCCATAGAGCAGCAACTCATCTGACACACAAATGATTAAACAGACCCAGATTGATTAACCTGATCAAAATGGTGAGTCGTTTTTCATGAGATCATGAGTGATGAGGCTTAAACATGAATGCATATAACCAGTGTGAATGGCGCTATATCGTCTGTTACTACTTGTAACCCTCGTATGACTCAATCCTAACATCTCTTCTTTTTGCGCTACTTCCCTTGGGAGCGACTCGAATATCATATTATATCACGTGACAGCCACATGGCGCCAACACACAGAAATACTTGATAATTCTACCATATCTGATTTCCCCCATATCTAGCTATTTCTTGAGGGGCGGCTGCTTAAATAGCATCGTGATAAAAAAGGTCTCGCAAGGAGATGATAGCACCAATTACCGTTCCTATCAGTATGCATAAAGAAACTAATGCCTCTATTTTTTATTTGATACATTAGGTGAGGTATATCCTTACTTCATACTTACATATCCTCGCATTCAAATGAAAATTGAGAATATGGCTCCTGACACAATCTGATACTGTCAAGTTCAAAGAAGAGTGTCAACAAGCAATTCAGATTTTAATACTTTCATAATTTAATGAGGTTTCCAGCTGCCTAAATCCATTTCCACCACCTTCTCTTCAAAGTAAATATCGATAAAGAACCAACATATTCAAAAATGTCTAAAAAATGTGATTAAGACATCTTCATTTAATGCATTTACTGCAAGAAGCATGTCAAATTCTGTGAATTTGATATACAGCATGATGCCTTCAAGCATTGTTTTTATACTTGGAAAGTAATAGTACTTATAGGCAGTTGGAGAGTTTTAAGGTGAAATATATGGAGGAAGGACAAAATTAGACAAAGACAGACAATAGAAAAGAAAGACAGAGATGGACAGAGTAATGGGGAGATGTGAGAGCGTGAGAATGACAGATTGAGAGAGAAAGAGAGAGAAAGAGGGAGATAGAGAGAGATAAGGGGGAGAGAGAGGGGGGGGGGGAGGGAGTGAAAGAATATGAAGACATATTAGACATTTTATACATATATATCTATAAATTGCCTCCCCCTCTCTGCATTGGAGGCTCCGATTCCCCCTCGGTGGCATGCCACGTGTAAGGCAATCCGTCAATTAATAGTCCAGGCTTCAGATACAGCACCTTGAGCCCACACATTATCACCACCCACTCCCAAATACCCATCAGATTCACACGTTCTCTCTCACCCTCCATGGCTCGGCACGTAGCTGCGTTGCAACCAAACCACTGACAACTATTCATGATGTTTTCTATTTTGTTGGTCTACTCTTTAAAAAGGATTTCGTTATTAGGCTTGATGTGCAGGGAGGTTATTTGAGGATAAATACACATCTTATATAATTTGAATAAGTTTTACTCTGCAAATATGTTAAGGACAAATTTGTTACATAACAGACCTTGACATCATCGAGTCCACTTGGAATTATATTCATGACGACAAATAGAAATTAACAGGCAATGTACATTTCTTTACCATTCATCAATTGAGGAAGGTCATCATGAGTATGCAATAAGCCAAGATAATGCTAGAAAATGAGAGCTTGATAAAGACATTTTGGTGTGGAGAACATAAGCAGCCAGTCAAATTTCAACTACTGTATACTGTGAGCAGGGGCTTTGTATGGGAATAACATTGGGGGAGGGGGTAAATAAGAAGTGATTTGTCAAATCAACAAATATTCAACCACAATTACATTCCACATCAACAACTAAAATTACAGACCAATAATTCCACTATTTTGTATAAATTACTTATCACAAACTTTCATTTTAACCCTTTGTGTGCCAAGTACACTGCTGTTCTATGGGATTTATGTGTAGTACTTGCGAAAAAAAGGCACATGTCGCATACAAGGGACAAAGTGTAGAGAGAGCTGTATTTCACAAGTCAGAGACATACAATGTACACTCATGTGGCAATCTGTCGTAAACACGTCATGCACTGGCATTCTGGCCCGACACTTGAACTCTCTCATTACCGTTGGCATGAAAGAAGATGTAAGCCAATGTGGTTTTCAAGGCTTGGTACTTAGTGGGGTAAACTACTTCTGCCCTGGTTAGTAGTGTGCTCTGTGTACGCTGTAATTGGTGCGGATCACAGGTGCATAAATGTAACAGTGCCACCTGAAGAGCTCAAGACGAGGGCTGGTAGGGGAACTGATCAAAGGCCAACTGTAATCATGGCAGAAAAATTCTGCTGTTATTTCTGGTCTGGATTTTGTTTAATTTCAACCATTTCATAATTGTGATGATTCCTTCCTGGTATCCTTAAAAATCAAACAAGAAAGGGACCACAGTTGCGACAGAACGGCGTCATATCTATCAGTAGTCTTTTCCACTACTTTCCCTCATCTTTCAGTGCAGAGTGCTACTAAGGTGTCGTCGTATCTCCCACAATGCTGTTTTCCTAGCTAACGAAGATGCATTTCTGTCACGATACGCCCGATAGATACACAGATCAGCTAACATCTAACACTGCCTTGGGCGCGGATATATATACACATCATTTCTTTCGCTTTTCGCTGGCGATGTGAGAAAAAACTCAAGAGGTTGGCTTTCAGCGTAAATCTCCCTGTGCATCATTCCTGCGGAGATCCGTCTCCCGTTGTGTAGGAGATAACGCCCTGGATGAGTCTCGGAGCTTAAGCATTCAGCTGCACCTCCATGTTGTGGATTCCTCCCCTCCCCCCCGGCCCCCCCCCCCACCTTCTTTCCCACCTTATCCGCTGGTGACATATCCCATCTAAAAGAGGCTCCCTATTCATCCAGGCTGTCTGTGAGGAGTGATTATACCATACATCCCCACCACTTGTATTCTTGAGAGTGAAAGCTTGGCAGCTAGGGACGCACAGGATTTTGCTGTGGTCATTTAAAGGCAGTGTAGCACTCTTGCAGGTCAAACATTTTTTTGGGAAAATACAAAAGAATATGCCCTTGGGCAACAGTGAATGATTTCACTTTTGTGGACCTTGACCCACATGCTGTCTCTTTCTGTCATCTATATTTGATTATATTATGTCCTTTGTTCTGCTCTCCATGTATTTTCTTCTCATGATGTGCTATGTTAGGTTATGTTTTTTATGGTCAAATAAATAATAAAACTGTATAAGCAGTCCCCTCAAAATACTACAACTCAAAACTGATTTTAAGCTGAATTATATCAACCTTTATGAGTTGAATTTGGACCGGTTGTCACTTCATATCTAACCTCTTTCCCAAACATAACATGAAATTCTTAAATTGGATGACAAAGGAACATATGTTCTTGCTCTCTGCCCAAAATGTTATGCTGGAAAGGGTGAAAATATGATCTATGAATGTATACCATGGCTGCCACAAAACGAGGGTATGTCAAATGACAGCAAGGTGAGGTTTTCACTCCTCCTGAAAATGTTGGGGGGTGTTAGATATACTCCTAGTCCATGCTGAGTTTGATCGTCACTTTTTGCAAATGGGGCACACTTGCTTTAAAGCTACCACCGTTCATTCTCCTTCTCGCTGTGGTTAGCAGCTCCACTCTTGTTTGTTTGTGGTTTCCGAAATGCTTTAAAAACCATGAATTATGCATTTTGAGATATGTGGAATTTATCATATGATCTTCATTTTCTGGTCAATATTCAAAATATGCTATGATATTTGGAAAATATATATGGACTTCCCCTTTACATCCATCATATATTAAGTTTTATATATGTAACAGCATGTAGGCCTACATGTGATTTATATGATGTGTCAACAGAAACTAGTAATCCATATGGTGAATTTAATAGATGACTCTTGGGTATATATATATATATATATATATATATAGTCTGACTTATTAAGGATTCTGACATTTCTTACAACCTGGAATAACTCTGATTCAATCAGGGTAAATTTCCCTGGGGTATTCTTCCCTCGACTTCCAACAAGTCAGTCTGCTAAACTCTCATGGCAAATCAAAGGAGTGCATGGGGGCGCTTCTCATAAATCACACGTGCATGGAAGGCGTTCAAATAATGACAGGAACTTAACAGGGTTTAGTTTCCTTTTAACAAAATGAGGTCATCTATTTTTTTCTCTTTAATCCAGACATGAAGCAGGAATGAACCAAAAGAACATGTACAGATGTTTCAATGGAAGAAAAAGACAAGCTCATAAGACAAAGTCTTCCCAAGCTGTCATTAATTTATTATATAACAATTGAGTGGCAGGTGTATAATTATTTAATCATTGTGCGTTGATTGCTGCTTGAAAAAGCAATTATCAAATGAATGAGTCAAACTTTATCACTCAATTATGAATACAGTACAGACCAATTTACAATTATCCAGAAAAAAAGGCATTCAGAGCATGATATCGGTTCTCTTTGATGAAGCAGATATGAACCGAAAGAAGAGGTACAGAATATACAATGGACGGAAAAAAAATTAGCTGTAATAAAATGACTTCCACGCTATCAATAATTCATTTTATAATGGGGCTACATGTATCTGCTGATTGTTGTTTGAAAAAGAAATTAATCAAATATATATGAGTCAAACATTTCCAATCGATCACTGAATGCATTGATGCATATGGAGTTCAGAGGAAAAACGCCACTCGTGCGAAGCGTGAACAGGAAAACACAAGCGTACATTGGTAAAAAAAAAAAAAAATGTGGGTAGGTGGAACAACAAGGGAGCTACCAAACCCAATTTTTCTGATGAATCCTGACAAAAATTCAAAGCGGCCGATGGGGGCATGCTTGATTACATCATTGCCTCGGAGGCCACCCCATGCAGCCCAACCAGGCGGGCTGAAGCTAGCCCACAGAAACATGGCAGCCACCGAGAGATGGGAATGCACTTTGTAGTCAGGAATCTACTCCTCACCTGACTGACTGACTGACTCACTGACTGACAGGAGAGAAGAAGAGAGGAATATGAGAAGGGGAGTAGATTCTAGGAGGAGAGTGAAGAGAGGGGAAGACGCGACGAACATGGTCTTTTGTTTCGCAAACAAAATTCAGAAGGGACTTTGAAATGTTGTCTGCATTATTAGACCATGATCGCAGTAAGAGCTACATATGAAAAATCACTGATGGGGGGGGGGGGAGACAGAGGGGTGAGGATGGAGGGAGGGATGAAGAGAGGGAGAGGGGAAAAGACATAGAGGAGAAAAGAGAAGACTGAGGAGGGAAGCAGGTTCTAGGAAGAGGGTGAAAAGACAAAGAGGGCAGAGGGAAAGATTAGAAAAACACTGATAGTGGGGAGGGGGACAGAGAGAATGATAAATAGGAGAAGGGAGGGGACTGAGAATGGGAGCAGAACAGAGAGGTGTGTGTGTGTGTGTGTGTGTGTGTGTGAGTGGGAAGGAGAGGAGAGAGAGAGAGAGAGAGAGAGAGAGAGAGAGAGAGAATGAGAGAGAAAGAGAGAGAGATGACAAGTATAGATAAGGAGGGTCTCCACATATATCATATTTTAAAGATGAGTACAGGTTCTTGACATTTCAGCACCCAATTAATCAAATTACCCAATATTCAATAAATATACCTGCCCTAAAAACATCCATGCACGCACACACCCCATTACAAAAAACCCCATATAGTACCTTGGCATTATGATACTCAAGGCTCACAAATGGAGATAAGATGATTGATAAGTCGGTGAGATGAGGTGGGCGCAACTCCAATTATGCCCCATTACGCTGCATTAGCGCTTCCAGATAAGATCATCCCACAATCCCGCCTGGTATCTCATTTTCATAATCTTCATCTGTTAACAGCCATTTGGGGCATTGCGACGCAAATGGAAGGATCACCCTCTCCTCATCTGTAGATTGATCGTATCTCAATGGGAATGAACCTTTGCATGTTTACCCTCATTATACATGCATGGATTCTGGTGGAGGAATCCAGATACCTGTTCAGCATTCTTCGTTATCGAGAGCAGTCAAGAACCATTTTACATGCCTGTGTGAAAGTATGACCAGGATGTGGAGGTGTCGTGGTGTGGTGGTTGTGTACTGCGACTGAAGATCTCAAGGTCCCAGGTTCAATCCCACCCATGGCACTTGTGTCCTTCAGCAAGATACTTTATCCACATTGCTGCTCTCCACCCAGGAGTATAAATGGGTACCTGGTAGGAGGTGGATGATTATGTGAATGATCTTGACCCAGCGCCGATATCGTGCAGCGGGCAAGGAATACTCCCCAGGGAGTGGAGATGGTGCACATATGTGTGCATGATATGTTCTTGTATCCAGCGACCAGGGCTCACATTGTAACATCCCTCTTAATTCAGTCTCCGGACTGCGATGGGAAAGACCTTCTATACCATTTAAAAAAAAAAAAAAAAAAAAAAAAAAAAAAAAAAAAATGACCTTATAATATGCACACCCTCACGTAACTGGTAAACTGACACCAATGTAATTAATTGTCATGGTAACCCTAGTGATTGTGGCAAATTTGACACTTCCTGTCATGATATAGGGCAAACTTGAAGATCTTGATAACCAATACAGCCACCACCCAAGCAACAAAGAATAGATATTCAAACTAATTTCAGCAAATAATTGTGCACAACACACAGAAATAAAACACACAGAGAAAGCTGGATCAAAATATATGGAAGCATACCTAGAATGTTGACTTATTCAGTAACCTTAATCAGCCCCCAAAGGTCTGTATTCATCCACTCACAATAAATATTCATACAGTTATGATTAAAGTTACTACTATAGCTGTACATAGATGTAACAATAGACGTATAGTACCAAACATTTACTGCCTTACTCTCACAAAAAGAAGCAAGTGACAAATCACTCAAATCTGTGTAATTGGTATTCTTAGATTGTACCCAGCATTCCCCACATATGGCCAAAATCTGGACAAGAGTCATCTTGCTGTGAGATATTCAATGCAACATGATGCGGTTTTGCACTGATGCCAATGCAAGTGAAAGACACATTTTGCTCATTTACAAGAAAAGTCTCTTTTGTTAGTTGCTTCCTTTTGTCAGAGTATGGGAGATTACTCAAAGTATGGCAACCATTGAAGACCTTGAATAATTGTTGAAGAGGTAGATTAATTAGATTTCAAATACACATTCTAAAACTAATAACACACATTAAGACCTTGAAAAGTTGACAAGGCAAATTAATCATTTGCCAAGTACATGTTTGATTAACACACTGTGGGTATTCTACCAACTGAAAGATTAAAATGTCAACTAACTCTCTGATCATCAGACAAAAAGATGATAGTACAGAGATTTTCATTTATTTACAGGATGGAGCACGCTATCCTTACATATGGGTATGCCTACAATTTCTTTGTAAAAAGTACAGTGGTTGAAGACTTAATGGTTTATATTCCGACCCTACTCTTACAAAAACAGTTTAGAAAAAAGGGTGTCATGTGACTAAATGTCTGCAAAAACAAAGAGAATGACTGAAAGGTACACATAGTCTCCCATTACCCTCCTTTTTCTCACCTGCTCTCACATTCTCCCTTTCTCTCTCTCTCCCACTCTCATTTACTTAGCTTTCAGATCAATACCTATCAGTGTCATAAAGTGGTAGTTAAGTTCGAATTCAATTTGCCACCCGCACAATTGAATATTCTATATGTATCCCACAAGTTTCAGGACACCAAAGGCAGAATATTGAGGAAATGTTGAAGTTGAAGAAATTCCCCAGAGACAAAACAGGAGAGGAATAATCATTCAGCCTGGCTTAAGGGGAAGAGGGCGACGGGCAGTGGAAGCGGTGGTGAGACAGACAGAGAGAGGGTGAGAGAGGGAGAGAGGGAGAGGGAAAGAGAGGGAGAGAGAGAGAGAGGGAGAGAGAGAGAGAGGGAGAGAGAGGGAGAGAGAGGGAGAGAGAGAGAGTGAGAGGGAGAGAGGGTGAGAGAGAGAGAGAGAGAGAGAGAGAGGGAGGGAGAGAGAGAGGAGAGAGAGAGGGGGAGAGAGAGAGAGGGAGAGAGAGAGAGTGAGAGGGAGAGAGGGTGAGAGAGAGAGAGAGAGAGAGAGAGAGAGAGAGAGAGAGGGAGGGAGAGAGAGATAGGGAGAGAGAGGGGGGACAGAGAGGGACAGAGAGGGGGTGAGAGAGGGAGAGAGAGGTAGAGGAAGAGGGAGAGAGAGGGAGGGAGAGGGAGAGAGAGGGAGAGAGAGGGAGAGAGAGGGAGAGAGAGGGAGAGAGAGGGAGAGAGAGGGAGAGAGAGGGAGAGAGAGGGAGAGAGAGGGAGAGAGAGGGAGAGAGAGGGAGAGTGAGGGAGAGAGAGAGGGAAAAAAAGGGGGGAAAGAGAGGAGGGGAGAGAGAGAGAGAGAGAGAGAGAGAGAGAGAAATAAGAAAAGGACAAAAGGGAAAGGGAGAAAGAGAGGAAGAGACAGAGACCGGGGAAGATGGTAATGAATATACCCACAGACACCTCCGGAAGGAGCAGAGAAGCCCCATTCACCGCAGGAGGGTATCCATATGATTACCATTCATTTGACGCTTATTCCACCAAAGCGGCTAAGGTGCCTTCAAACAGAAACAGGTCAAGGAATATTGGCCATATTTGCATACCGCATGCCCAGGCCAAGTTGATGTTCACACCAGGTAACAATAATGCACCAACGCAACTACCCTTCCACATTGTATACCTCCAAAAGCTGGGCAAATATCAAATTAGATTTGATTTTACATCAAAATATAAGATATGAAATCAAATATATTGAATATATAGAGATCTGAAATAAAACATATTGAACATACAATTACATAATAGATATCATATCAAATATCAAATTGTTATTCAAAGCAGATGCTTAGCACAATTGAACAATTTGGAGACATGTCAGTCAATTTTTTGTAAAGATTGAGCTAGATAGCCTGCACACAAATAAAGATACAATGTTGATTAACATCTCTCACTTTTTTTGCCCTAACCATATGATAATAATGTTCAGATTGTTCCTTGAGAAAGTAAGAAGAAAGGGGAAAGGAGAGGGTGGACCAAGTGGAAAAAGGGGTGGGGTGGGGATGGGTGGGGTGGGGGTTGGAGGATGGAGGATGGGTGATGGGGTGGGGTGGGGGATGGGGGATGGGGAATGGAGGATTGGAGGATTGGAGGATTGGAGGATTGGAGGATGGGAGGATGGGAGGATGGGGGATGGGGGGATGGGGAATGGAGGAATGGAGGAATGGAGGAATGGAGGAATGATGGATGGGAGGATGGGGGATGGGGGATGGGGAATGGAAGAATGGAAGAATGGAAGAATGGAGGATTGGAGGATGGGAGGATTGGAGAATGGGAAGACGGGAGGATGGGAGGATTGGAGGATGGGAGGGTGGGGGGATGGGGGGATGGGAGGATGGAGGGATGGAGGAATGAGGAACAGGGGTTGGGGTTCATGGAAAAGGAAAGGATGATGCATATAGGGACAATACAGTTGGCATGGGAGAGAGACATCAGAGAGATAACATTGGGGAAAACATGCAATATGACCACTTCAGAGAGGTAGTAATGGAGGCAACGTTGGACACATCAATATCAGGGATAAGAGTGTCTTAGGGAGGATTATTCCAAGAACAGATAGGAAAAAGGTGATGAGAAACATGAGAATGTAGACAAGCAGATGTGACAAAAGAACAAAATAGCCAAAAGATAGATTGTTTCATTGATTGATAGATCAGTGACAAAGGGAGAAAAAGCCTTGGAGACAAAATGTTCAGGATATTGAAAAGCAGCACAAAAACGACATTAATGGGTGGAAGACATTTGAGAAGAAACCAGGAAATGCTGGAATGACAGGTCATCTGGATTTAGCCTATCAAGTTGCATATGCAGAAAATAAGACTAAGAAGGACAGAGAAAAGGGAGCTAGAGACAAGGAGGAAGAAGGAGAGACGGGAGGGGGAGGGGGAGAGACAGGAGGGGGAGGTTGGGGAGAGAGAGAGAGAGAGAGAGAGAGAGAGAGAGAGAGAGAGAGAGAGAGTGAGAGCAAGAGAGTGGGAGAAAAAAACGAAAGAAAAATAGAGAGCAAGAGAGGGGGAAAGTGAGAGATAAAGAGAGAGAGAGAGAGAGAGAGAGAGAGAGTGAGAGCAAGAGAGTGGGAGAAAAAAAACGAAAGAAAAATAGAGAGCAAGAGAGGGGGAAAGTGAGAGATAAAGAGAGAGAGAGAGAGAGAGAGTGAGAGCAAGAGAGTGGGAGAAAAAACGAAAGAGAAATAGAGAGCAAGAGAGGGGGAAAGTGAGAGATAAAGAGAGAGAGAGAGAGCAGGAGAGAAGTAGAAAAAGCAAGATAAGAGAGTGAAAGAAAAGCAAGAAAAATAAAAGAATGAGAGAGATAGAGAGGGAAATAAAATGTGAGAGGGACACACATGGACAGACAGACAAAAAAAAAGGAAAGCTATGAAAGAATGAAAATATCAGCGATGAAGACGTGCAACTACTCCTAATACGACTGTATTCCGGGCAAAATCGATGGGAATGGGGTGCATGTGTGCACTAGCCACAAGCGTGTTGGGCACCAAATATTGGTTTTCACTTCTTTCATAATGTCAAACAGGTCCATTTCATGTCCTGCGAGCTGGCTGGAATGATTCAAGGGGATACAGGGAGCTGCATTACCCCTCTTGGATATGTAATACAGGAGCTTTCTGAGGAAGGTACATAGGGGTGGGAATAAGCACTTTGAAACTTCTCAAATTTGGATTTTAAGAAGGTTTGAAGAAACATGATCCAATCAAGCTCTTTGATATTTAATAACATTACTCCATCCATCAATCTAAGATATGGATTAAGATCTAAATATCCCTCCCAGTCCCATCCGTCCTGTCTCAATTCCGCTAGCACAGTGTATTGCCTATGGGACAGCTACATCATATACAGGGGAAGGCATGGCATGAGTCTTTAACCCTCTGTCTGCTGGTCAAACTGCTAGCTCTATGGGATTTGTGTGTATTACTTACACTAAAATGCAGTGATGGTATATGAGTCTCTCATTGCCATTGGCATCAACATGTAAATTAAGTTTGGTCATGTAAGGGATGATTAATTCATCTACATAAATCTTTGAGTGCCACGCAAACATGTGCTCTACATGCATAGGACGTATGTGTCTTGATGGTGTTAAAATGCAAAAGTGACACAAAGAGACTTAAAGGGACTGATCACCATGAAGTTAGTAGATTTTAACAAAAGCAGAAACATGCAAGATATATATTAGTGAAGGTTTGACGAAAAATCCATCAAAGGATAAGAAAGGTATGAGCTTTTAAAAATTTGATTTTGTGACTTCACATACCAGGTGCTCTCCCATATGTTGTGTCCTGTGTACGATTCCATAAATTTCTCTTTTCTGCTTTTGATGAAGGAATAAAAAAATTTCATAGTACACAACATATGGGAGAGCACCTCGCACACGTCACAAAATCAAAAACTTACTTATCCTTTGACACATTTTCATCAAACCTTCACTGATATGTTTCTTTCATGATTCTGATTTTATCAAAACCAACTTAGTTTTAAGGTGAACTATTCCTTTAACCTGACAAAAAGGAATCACTATGACACTATATGGCTAACATTCAAAGTGATTTAATCACCCATCTGTAAAGTAATTACTCCAGGTTAAACTGTGTAAGCTCCTGTTTGAGATGTCTACACCTTCGACGCGTTGAGTAAGATGTCTGGCAGTCACTAGTCAAAGAAGGCAATTTCCTGCTCCACCTATCTCCTCGTCCCCAGAGATCAACGGCAGAGAGGAAAGCAGACACCTCCTTGACGACGTCCCGTCTTCCTTCTCAGGTAGATAGCAGCCAGGTAGCATCTCAGATGGGAGCCAGTCTGACCGAGCCCCCCTCTTGATCTCATTCTTGGATAGCTGCAGTCATATCGCATGAAACCTTGAGATATCCATTCAGTGTAGGCCACTTCAGAGTCGTCTCAATGACAAAATCATTTTTGCAATGTACTGACTATATCATATATATCCGCGTATCGTATGCATGCAATCCTCTTCATTAACTCAATCCTCTTCATTAATTTTGCATGGCGACGTGCAGTATGTATGCCAAAAAGTTTTTGCAATGCCAGGTAATGCAAGGGTTGACCTTGTCATCCCATAGGTAATAAACTGTGTTGTAACTGACACACGACTTTCATAGTTTGATGCTGGGAGAGTTAAATTACAACTGTAAGTGCAGACCGGAATCAGAACTGCATCAATCCTTCCTCAGCCTGTTCTACTGATAATCAAAGATGCACGCAATCAATCTCCATCTATGAACACAAGAGTCAGGCATCCAGGGACATAATGCTCCATGGGTAAAGAGATCGCAATTGGCTTCCCATTTCAATCAACATGTGATCCCCCAAATCTTCATGTCATATTTCATTTAATTTCAGTATCTGCACAAACACAAGATTGCCTCAAATTGTATCATGGTCTATGTTAAGTGATGTTTCTCATATATTTCATTTCAATATCTGCACAAACACAAATTTGTTTCAAATAGCAGCATATGGGATATGTTCAGTGATGCTCCTCATATTTTGAGGTAGTAAAGCTCCAACTGATTATATACATGAATAAATGAGTAGAAATCCGTGCTTGGATGCCACACAGTAAGATCACACTGTGTCATTGGATATGTGCAGTGACATCCTACATGTCACTTGTTAAGGTATTACATTACATGAATGAATGAAAAAGTAATGAATGGATGCACAAAGAACATCAGACTGCATCATGGGATATGACCAGTCACGTTCCGCTCCTCACTTACTGGGGAAACACTCTAATGCATGAATGACTGCATTGATGCCACACAATAACATCAGAGTGCATCATGGAATACATACATTGTTCTTTTGCATCTTTGCCCACATATGCATCAAAATAAAACCAATTGGACTGATGTATGCATGAACTCATTAAAACTTAATGCAATGGCAATTCACAATCTATCACATCCTAACAACTCAGGCTTACAAGATCCTTTTACTCTATCCTTCCAGAATGCATAAACCCTACTCCAACACCCCAGGTAAGCATGACGGAAACGATCTCAGAGAAGCAGAAGAGATTACTGACAGGAATATTTCTCCCCCTGTGTGTCTGTGACGGATCACCAAGCCTTTCTTTCGCACTCGCTCATCGCTCTCAACGCTCATTAAATTTACATCGGGTTTATCGGGATAATGAATTCTCCTGGTTCTGAGAGGCCGAGAGGAAACGAGGGACCAGACACGTGATGAATAGTCCATGAATAACCCATCCATGCTCTCTCCGGACGCAGTGATAAATCCGAACCGATTTGGTGTTCATCTTCACAATCAAATGTGGACTACATTAACAGGGGTTGTGCCACAATCTCAGGTATGAGACACAGGGATGAGCTGGCATTTAGGTGTGTTCTCATTCGTCATCAGTGATATCATTGTGAACGCAGTGTGGGAAATGTTTCAAATGAACTGATGCATGACCAGACAAAGTGAAACATATATTTGTTTAAAACCACCACAGACCTGTGGATCGATACCAGGAGATGAATGCTACTGGTATAAAGATGTATACATCTATACAACTGCTTCATCTGCCTGTATCCCCCTTCTACCCTACACTATCAACCCCCCCCCCTCCACACACACACACACACACACACACACACACACACACACACACACACACACACACATGCAAACACACACACACACACACACACACACACACACACACACACACACACACACACACACACACACACACACACCACCACCACACACACAAACTCACCCACCCACCCACACACTATGTATGGATCCTTAAGTGTCTGAACGAGGCTTGTGGGACCTGTGGATTCATGTCTGGAACTTTGCTACAAATGCTACTGCTACCCATCTGTCTCATTGGCCTATGGCCCCCATCCACCCCCCCCCCCCTCCATCCAACACACACACACACACACACACATACATACACACACCCTGACACACACTATGTATGGCTCCTTAAGTGTCTGAGCGAGGCTTGTGGGACCTGTGGATTCATGTCTGGAACTTGATAAGAATGCTACTGCTACCCATCTGTTTCGTTGGCCTATGGCCCCCATCTACCCCCCCCATCCCACAAACACACACAGACACACACACACACACCCTAACACACACTAGGTATGGCTGCTTAAGTGTATGAGAGAAGCTTGTTGGACCTGTCAATTAATATCTGTGGAGCTTTGCTACGTATGCTACCAGTATCCATACGTCTCATCCGCCTTTGGTCCACTTCCACCACCCAACCCTTTACCCTCCCTCCTCATCCCATCCCCACCCCCACACACACAAACGTTATGCAAGGCTCCACAAGTCTCTGAGTGAGACTTGTGGAGCCCTCCAGGCCAGTACATATGCATGCTATGGATGATGGCAGCTGAGCATGCCTCAGCTTCAACGACTGATACCCCATTCACATGAAAAATCTTTACACATCTCATCAACTCCCATCTACACGTTAAAAAGTAAGGAGTACACCACAATTTCAAAATCTGGAAACATCGCTGAGTGGTTTCAGATGTGACACTAAACCTGGAATGTTAAAAAAAAAATATTGGACAGCTGGTCTGGACTGGACTTAGAAGCAAGTAAAATAGAACTGTTTCCAGTTTCAATTGCAATGGGCTTGTAGATAGTACCACTGTGATTTGCTTGGATCGTGATGCAGTAAAACTTGTATGTAAAGACCATTTGAGGGAGACAAGAATCGTGGCCTTTATGAGCAGGTGGTCTTAATGAACCGACTACTCGAATGCAGGTTTCAATGAGAAACATTCTCAAGGGAAACAACAAATGTGGTCTTTATAGGCAAGTGGTCTTTCTATAAACAGGTGGTCACAGGAGCAGGTTTCACAGTACCAATGTGCCTAGCTCGGGTTGTAACACCGTGAAAGACTCTGGTGCAATAACACTGCCTCAGTATGAACGCACTCTCAGATCCATGGCTCAACTACAGCCGCTCTTCTAGGGGAGTTGTGCAATATTTGTGGACTCATGAATAATCGTTAGACGGTGTTTGAATAGGGGGCTGAGACAGGAGACAGGAGTCTCCAACAAATCGTGCCATCTTCTCAGAAGAATGCGACATCGACCGTCATTTCAGGGAAATCGTAATGGCGCGGACAAGCTTGGCTTTAAGATGATGTGCAATGCCATAAAGTATCTCCTCAAGTTGTAAACAGACAGTCGGTTTGTTTGCTGCCTTTTCTCCATTTGTTATCTTACAAGTGTGATGAAAAGTCATCCTACAACAGTACTCTAACCGCTGATGTCTCTTCCAAAATAAAGATATAAAGATTTCCAATTTCACAATTGCATGATTCATGGATTTTTGATGCATGATTCATCTATTGGTTTTAGAGGGGGGACAATTTATTGAGATTGAAACAGAGGGGGGAAAGGAGAGGAAGAGCAGATGAAATAGAGAGAGAGGGAGAGGGAGAGGGAGAGGGAGAGGGAGAGGGAGAGGGAGAGGGAGAGAGAGAGGGGAGGGAGAGAGAAAAGGGGGAGAGAGGGGGAGAGAGGGGGAGAGAGGGGGAGAGAGGGGGAGAGAGGGGGAGAGAGGGGGAGAGAGGGGGAGAGACGAGGAGAGTGGGAGAGAGAGGGGGAGAGAGGAGGAGAGAGGGAGAGAGAGGGAGATAGGGGGAGAGAGAGAGAGAGAGAGAGAGGGATAGGGAGAGGGAGAGGGAAGTGCAGAAGGAGATAGGGGGAGGAGAGAGAGGGGGGGAGAGGGAGAGAGAAGAGAAGGGAAGGGGGGGGGGGGCTTGGGAGAAAATAAGAGGGATAGAGAATAAGAGTAAGACTAGTAGTTCACTGAAGTGAAAGTGAATGTCAAATCTGTGTGCGGTCTCTTGGGAAATTTGCAAATTGACGTTAAAACATGTCTTAAAGATGTCTCTAATCTACCAAAAAGACCTGTGGACTAATACAGCGTGAACTAAATGTCCCATTTCAATTTGTCATTAGGCATACATAAAGTATCATATCCAAATCACATAAAAATAAGAAAACAGAAATTAAACTTACTATTTGGAGATTCCCTCTCGGTTGTCAGATCTAATACCACATAAGTTGAATATCAGTAGTGCAATTGCTTAATAACCCACCGCATACTAGCTCACAGAATTATTAGTTAGCATGTGAATATGATGGGTGGCTTTTTATAGTACTCTCCCTGTAATGTAATATCCGTATTAAATGCCATTGCTACAGAAACCAGATATATCAAGGTCCCATGACTGTTTCTGAGGAATGGGAAACGGAATACCTGGAAATACCAGGAACTAAGAAGCCAGGGTAATCTCCTTAATGCAGTCTTTCCTTTGAGGCTCATACACTTTTACATTTATTTTCAAATCACAGTACAAATACAGTACAGTCAAATGTTGATTTCTTTTCCTTCTCAATTCATTAATAATTACCAATCTATTAATGAGAAACCTACAAAAAACACTTTGTGTTGGGTAGTAATTGTTGTTGACATGAAAGAGTATAATTATGTTGGCTTTTCAGCAGAAGGTTATTACCTGAATTTGTTTATGTATGTATTTAAATAGTATTGTCTTGATTTCATGAAAGATTATATCAACATACCCCTGATAATGCATTTTTAAAAACTTTGTTAACATTCAAGATAAATAAATCACAAGATTCATATTCAAAATGATGACAAATTTAAATTAAAAACTCTTTTGGCATTTACCTGGTTGTATAATTCCTTAGATAAAGTACAACAAACTACTTGAGGGTTTCAGCATTCAGTGATGAAAAAAAAAATCTACCTTCTTTAATTTCCTTATTTGTGATGAGTTAGCTGGACTCATATGGACTTCTCTTCAGAAATGCGAATAGCCCTAAGTTTCTTTTCTGAATATTTCAATGGTGACCAATTTTTCTGACCCACAGCTGTAGTTCAACATGCCTTGCCAGCATTCAACAACTACCAGATGGATTTTGGTGGAAGCTGCTCAAAATGAATCGCATTGGTGCAAAACTGCTCGACAAATAAGTAAATTGAGAGCAGGGTAATTCAAATGGAATTTAGGGCTCCATTTGATTGATGGCATGCTGATCAAAATGTCTCGGATGAAAAAGGGGGGAGAAAGTTAGGCACCCAAATAGGATGGGAAAGCTATAAAGTGATGCCGGTCTCCAGGAATCTAAGTCCTCTACGATATGTATAAAAAGGTTGAAGATCCAGGCAATTTGAGTGCAATCGAAGGCAAAATCCCCTGTTCTGATTTGTTATTTTCAGCAACTTCCGCTGCCAAAGAATGAGATATGTACATGCAGAATTTCAACCTGAGCAATATTTCCCTCTCTTAACTGACCCATCCCCCCCCCCACACACACATACATGCACACACACATATATATACACACACATTGGCACACACACACATACATTCTTTTTCCTATAACCCTCTGCCTCTATGAGCAATACATTAGTATGTACACAAGTCTATCAAGTGTAGTTTAGCAAGGAATAGTATTCATTTCAGACAAAGTATACATGTTCTTGTAGAGGTTAACCCTCTCTGTCCTGGAGTACATGATGCTCTATGGGTTCTGTGTGCAAGGCATGTGCGAAAGTGCTCTAATGGCATACATCTAAAGAGTATCAAAACAGCAGTATTTCCTCTATATTCACATCTACTGATGCAGGAAAAATCCTCTGGCTCTTTTAGATCTTTAAGTACAATGTGTGTAGTTTGCAACTAGTAATTCACATAAATCCAAAACTGGCACATGAAGGCTTAATATATCCCAGGCGGAGCCTTAGGGGAAAGAATACTCAGAACTTCATCATTACTCTCTCTCTCTCTCTCTCTCTCTCTCTCTCTCTCTCTCTCTCTCTCTCTCTCTCTCTCTCTCTCTCTCTCTCTCTCTCTCTCTCTCTCTCTCTCTCTCTCTCTCTCTCTCTCTCTCTCTCTCTCTTATATATGTGGTTCAACAGAGAGACAAAATTTAGATTACTTCCCAAACCTTTGATTCTATTACCATGTCAGCTTCTCATACCAGCCGAGGGAAATTTGATATGGCATGCATTATGTTTTCTCCCTCAAACTCGTTCTTCTACCGAGTCAGGCAGCCCCCGCGCCCATTTTTACATGACTTGATAATCATATTACATTGTTATTTCTGGGCCGATGTGGAACCTAATTCAAACATCAAGTACACCTGACAATACCAGTCACCTCATATATCTATGCGTAGATGAGGGATGAGGAGGGCGGGGTGGGAGGGGGGAGCAAAACCTTGCTGCCTTTTTACATAATTCTGCCGTTGAGGCGCATCCCTTGAGCCTCTGTGCACGTCATAATTCGCTGAGCAGGCCGCCTCCTAACGCTCGTAATTCAGCGCGCGGCACGCTCCAGTGGACCCCAAAACGACACACACGTCAGCCTTAATTCATTTGATTGTCATTGGTGAAACACATGGTCACTGAGCATGCATAACCCATACAAACAAACTTTTCTTCCAAGACTTAGGCTGGACTGTGCGGTTGCCACAGAGACCAGAAGCCTCAACTCACGAATAAACAAGGACTGATGGTAATTTGCTAGAATATGTGAGTACTTTGCACTCCATTTGCTATCACCTACCCCCCCCCCCACACACACACACCTCTCCCCCCCCCCCCCCCCAGCCCTCCTGTGCCTCTTGCCTCTTTCCATCTGGTCTATTTTTCACTCCCATTTTGCCTTTCCCCAGGGCCTGTCTCATTTTCCTGCTTCTTTTTTTTCCTGTTTGTTGTCACCTCCTTCCCACTCTCTCCTCTCTTGCTTCTTTGATATCCCTCTCTTTGTACTCTTCTCTCCACTTTCATCTTCTCCTCATTCCCCATTTTTTCACATTCATGATTATTCCTTTCCCTTTCACCCTTCACAAGTAAAAGTACAGCTAAAGCACAATTTCATCTGATCTAAAAAAACACTTCAAGTCATAGCATTAAATAATATTGCCCATTATATACAAACAGCAAGGAGCATGCAAACCAACTAGACATTGGCTACAATATCTATACGGCATACACATGAAGAAACCCCTTTCAAATGGTCCTAAATAAATATTAAGATATTTTTTGTTGACAACTCTTGCAATATATTGAAAGTACTTTGTAATTGATCATTTCTTGTGTTACAATATAGACTGATAAAAACAGACTTAATAATAGCCTGCAGTCAACTAATAGGTTTCAAGAGGAGATAGAGAGAGAAATATTAATCACACCCAAATTAAAAAAAACGTCATTGCAAATTTCATTATGGCGCTTTGCTCAACCGGAAAAAGGGGGAAATGTAAAATTCACATGAAATGAGAGACGAGTGACTGCACAGCAAATGGCTTGGAAAGGAAGAATTATGGCTGAGTTATTCCATCCCTCAGCTATAGAATTGGGCATCTTGACAAGGTAATGAGACAGCTAGAGGAAGAGAGAGAGAGAGAGAGAGAGAGAGAGAGAGAGAGCGAGAGAGTGGGGGATGCGAATAGAAGGCAGGAAAGAAATTTAAAAAGGACAGGAGGGAAAGGGGTACAGAGAGAGTGGGTAAGAGAGAGAGAAAGAGAGGAAAGAAGACAAGGAGGAAAGAGAAGAGACAAAGGAATGAATGGAGAAGAACAGAAGAAAGATTAGACAAGAAACATGAGGGGAGACAGCTGGTGAGGGAGAGGGAAGAATAGAGATGGAGAGAGGGAGGAAGAGAGGTGGAGAGGGAGAAAGGGAGAAAGTGAGAAAGAGAGAAAGGGGGAGAAAGTGAGAGAGGGAAAGAGATGGTGAGAGAGAGGGAGAGTAAGTGAGAGGAGGTAGAGGGAGGGAGAGGGAGGGAGAGGGAGGGAGGGAGAGGGAGGGAGATGGAGAGAGAGAGAGAGAGAGAGAGAGAGAGTGAGAAAGTGAGGGAAGTGTGGAAAGGAGAGAAGGCAAACAAAATAGAGATGGAGAAGAGAGAAAGAGACAGGTAACAGGGATAATACAGCATACCGTCTCTGTCATGAATAATGCAAAGATATGCCTGATGTACTGTGTATGTCTCTTCAGCTCTTGAACTACCTGTCAACGCAGACTACACGATCTATCTAACCCCTGTCTTTAAAGACCACCTAGCACCCACTAAATTAGGAGGGAGAAAGTTGAAAAGTGTTACTGGTCTCCGTGAATCAAATCCCTCTCTGATTTGTACTAAAGAGGTTGCAGATTACTGGCAAAGTGAGGGCTTTGGGGAGTAAAATTCCCCTTTGTTCTGATTTTTTATTTTCACCAACCTCCGCTTCTGTATATAGAATGGAATATGTAGAGCAGAATTATTAACCTGGGCTGATTTCCTTCGCTTACAAGCAGTTCACTGGAACACTTCGCTTCCTCCTCGTAATGTCAAAATGGTGATCATACCTTTAACGAATGCCTGAGTGAAAGCTATGTGCAGTCTGCTCCAGCCGTCCACAGAGCCTGTCCATCGCACGTACACATACTCCTGGCTGCTGGTCACTGTCCTCCCATCAACCAGGGAGGAGTTACCATGGAAACTAGCGACAGGCATTGATGCGGATGAGATGCCATCCATAACTTCCAGTGTAGTGTTGTCACCAATGGCAAGATCTGAGAAAGTGAAGTGGAATAAAAGGGAATACTTTAAAATAAGTATGAGCATCAACTGAGATGTAAACCTCCATGATATCATACAATTACACTGTAACTTTACAATTGGTATGTCAGACATTTTCTTCATTGAAGTTGTCCTGATCTTAACCCACAATACACACAAAACACATCAAAGTTTGCACAAATTTGAAATATATTTTGACATAGCTGAAGGCAGTGAATGTCACCATCTATATATACATACAGGGACAGATCTTGAATGGGATTATACACCTGAATGCAACCATTTGAACTCCAAACTCAAAGAAATTTCAACACAGGTAAAATGACATAGGTCAAACAATAATTTGTTTAACATGTAGGTACAGCACTACTATCTAAGTGCCATATCATGTGATGTATAGAGTGCCACAACTCTCAGTCCTGGGCTTTTGTATCAGCTCCACATCACGGTAAACAGCCCCCTGAGCTAACCAGTCAGTCAGGCTGATTATCCAAATAATCTTCCTTCTATAGGAACCTCGTTTAATTTCTAATGGATGATGTTCTCATACTCAACAAGTGAAGTTGTTATGAAATTTGCAATGCCGAAAGATATAAGATAACAAACTGATTAATGCTTCACCTATGATATTGAGATGAACCTGTTGTCCCACCGAGGTCTGGATGTACCATAGATAGTCCACAGTCCTTGGGTGATAGACTGGTGAGAGACCGGTGTACAACTCGCCATATCCAGCCTGCTTGAACTCCGTCTCTTGAACTGCAGAAACAAACAAAAGGACATTAAGACCACTGAGACTTTTTCCCCAAAAAACAGTGCTCTAAAGAATAAAATATAAGCCAAATTATACTTGGAGAAAAATAAAACATATGAATGCTATTTGTAGAAGTTATGTGAGAATTTCTTTTCTTTCTTTATAACACAACTATATCTAAAAATACATTTTGGAAGCTTTACCAACACAAGTATTGAGATGTGAAACTTTCTTAATTTATTCAAATGCTTCAAATAAGGTAGTCTGTAATAGTCTCTAATAGAGTTCACACAAAGCTCCTGTGATCCATGTTCTCATCATAAAACTCATAATTCATTTAGTTGTATCATCAATCATAGCATACAGTATTCATCATTCTTATGGAGGAAAAATGTCTTCATTTATATTCATATCATAAAGGCAATTGCCCCGAAACCATCTCACAAGTTCAGTTCTTCTTCTTGCCTAAACAGGCCCCTTCCCATATTCATCACTTCCTCTATTTTTTGTGTCTGCATTTGTATGCTTCCATGGCAACTTATTCTCCCTTCCCTCAACTCTCTCTCCTACCCATCTTTCCCCACTCCCTCGCTTCTTTACCTCATTCCCCTGTACCCTCTCTCTTTCTTTCCCCCACCCTGTTTATTTCTTCCTTGCTTTAACTCTCCTCTCTCTCCATCCCATCTTTACCCACTCTCTCTTTACTTCGCCTTTATCCTGATGCCCTCTCTCTGTCTGTCTCTCATTTTTTTCGCTCCGCCTTCTCAATCCTTTAAATATTTCCCCTCCCCCCCCCCCCTCTCTCTCTCTGTCTCTCTCTGTATCTCTCTATATATATCTCTCTGTCTCTGTCCCTCTCATTCCCTACCATACACCCACTCACTCCTACCACTCGTTCCCCACACTCCCTCTCTTTGAGCCCCCCCCCCCCCCTCTGCTCCCCTTCCCCCGTCCTCCCTCTCTCTCTCTGTCTCTCTTATCCCCTCCTGTTCACCCTCTCGATCCTACCACTTTTTCCCCACACTCCTTCTCTTCAGTTCTCTCCCCCCCCTCTTTCTCCCCCTTCCCCTCTCCCTCTCCCTCCGTGTCTCCCCCTCCTGCCCATCAATCCCTACCTTGCCCCACTGCCCCATCTTTCATTTCCCTGGCATTCGCTGCATGCCTGTCACCCAATCTTTCATGTTGCTCACAAGACACGCTCCCAACCATGCGATCGGGTTCCACAATGCAGTCGTCTTGGATATCTCCCTGTCTTCCTCTCATGAACATGTATGAAGCCTCTCTCCTTTCTAACATCTGTATTCCAAAACACATCCTGAAACATAAGGTCTTTTTTTGGCTCCTTACATTCTCTTCTATCCGTCATAAATACAAGATTTCTTTGTGCAGCCACGCCGATGCGACAGGGCTTCTTGCATGACATTCATTTCCTTTTCTCTTTCTTTTAATGTTCATCTAGTACAATGTCATTAACTCCTTACATCCCAATTGTGATTTTGACACAATACGCATAAACACACATACATAAAGCAGCATTTTGTCCAATAATCTAGGGAGTAATGAACATACTATTGATGCAATGTGTAGGGTGAATGACTGCTGCCACGGAAAATATGAACACTGATTCTATTCAAGACAACATAATCAAATTTAGGTTAAAGCACCAAAAATTTGAACCTCGTTTAATGTGATAATAGATGTAAATGACTTTTAATTCATGAGTTTTCTTCTGTACTGATGAGAAATCACAATCAATTAATTTTGTAAGTTGTCTGTCTCTCCTTCTCTCTCTCTCTCTCTCTCTCTCTCTTTCTTTTTCTTGAGATATGTGCATCAGCCTATCTATCTCCATCTCTCTGTAGGTCTGTGTGTCTACTGACTGTATCTACCTCTTCTCTGGTATCTCCACTTTTCTCTCTCATGCTCTCCCCATCCTCTACATGATGAGTTAACAAGGTCCCAGGTAAAAAAAGAAGAAAAGCTTTCCATTAGTACTGACATCTCTTTCTCTCTCCCCCCCCCTCTCTCTCTCTCTCTCTCTCTCTCTCTCTTTCTTTCTCTCTATCTCTCTCTCTCTACTTGCTAGCATATCCAATGTTCTCTCTTTCACTCTCCCTCCTCCTCTTCCTCCTCCTCCTCTACATGTTAAGACTGTTACATGTAGGTTTAAGATGAAAGAAGAAAACCTCTTCCTAGACACGGTCATCTCTCTTTCTCTCTCTTTCTCTCTTTCAAGATGCGTGTGCCAGTCTATCTGTCTCTCTCACTCTTTTTAAGGCATCTCCAAGTTTTCTCTCTTTCGCCTGTCTCTCTCTTTTTTCTCTCTTTTTTCTCTTTTGCCATGTGTGTGTGCGTCTCTCTCTCTCAATCTCTTCTTCAGCATCCCCACTTTCCTCTCCTCCCCTCTCCCACCACCTCCTCCTCTACATGTTGCCGCTGCCGACACACGCTGCATCCATCTATCTCTGCCACCTGATCATAGCAGCATCCCCCCACCTTTACCTCCACCGCCTCATCTAATCCCCAGCTCATCCTCTCTACGAGATGACAGAATCCTTTCATTATGTATCCCACCTCTACCCGATCCCGCTAATGAATCCCATTTCAGCCCCTTTATTCGTCATCACCGTGTAGCACAAGCAGAGAGGCAGACAGGCTCTGACACTTGCTCACACGAGGGAGCCTGTCATGTTAATGGGCGAGCGACGTGAGGCAAGCATAACTTCAAGGGTGTTGCTTTACAGCTATCACTCACCAGCTTGCATTCAATCATGGGCCTATTGCAGTGAATACAACCCTTGATGTACCACTTGTTACTTATTTCACCACCAATATACAAATTTACATAGAGCAGCATTTTACGTAGCACACACAGGATTAAATTCAACCACACCTTTGGATTTTTCTTTCTTTGTACATATATGTATACACTACAGCTCAAAGGAATTGGCACAGGTAAAGGGGAAGGGAAGAAAGGGAAGGAGCCGCAGTTTTAAACCGCCATATATTTTGTCCAGTTCAGCATAAAACACGATATACAAAATATACCGCGGTTCAAAACTGCAGCTCCTTCCCTTTCCCTTTACCCGTGCCAATTCGTTTGAGCTGTAATGTATATAAGAAGATTATATGAGGTTGTGATGGTGCTGAAAATGCAAATTTAAAGACAAACAAATTAATGATGATGCTGGCATCTTCATTACTTTGTTTGTGTTTACATTTATAGTATACATATATGTAAATGGTTTAGAGTTATGTACTTATAAAAATGCTCTGATTTTTTGTTGGATCTTTTTGTCTGTACTCTTTAAAAGAACCATCACACCTCTAATGCAGCTTTTTTCATAATTCTTTTTCAGCTCTCTGTCTATCCATCTCCACTTTAAAACAGATTGCTGAAATTTGTTCAAGATACATAGCTCCTAATTAAGAGAGCATTCATTTCACTATAATGGTTGATTCTTAGAACACAATCCATCTGCATATTGAACAGTGTTCAATTACTTTCCCCCAGATGCCCAGATTGGAAAGGTCTTCATGTAACTACAATGGATGATTTTTTTTTTAGAATACACTCCACCTGCTTATTGAACAAACAGGGAGTTGGTCAGTTTCTTTCACCAGATCCCCAGAACAAAAATCAATTGTCCCATATATTAAGACAGGCAGCTGATCTACGTCCAGTTTATTAATCAGCACAAGTCGTTGGAAAGATATGTTAGAAGAGTAAACAGGTCAGCTTGGGGAGAGCACGGTACACATCCGGAGATGGCAAATATCCTATTCTCATCGAGAAAGGATTTCCAAACGCAAAGTGCAAGGACTTGTGGATTCAGAGGAAATCTATTCAATTGAAATATGAAACAGCTGGCTCAGCACACAATGCAGGCAACCTGAGACACATCAAGTAAATATGAATAAACAAGTTCTATGAATCAGTTAAACCTCTCAAGGAATCATGGATAAATCCATGTGCGAATATGTATATGTAGGTGTTATGTGCTTGGTGTTGGTGTGTAAGAAAGATCAGACATGGCAACGTGTGTATGTATGTAACGTGTGCATTCGTGTTTGCGTCTGCATGTGCATTGGTGTGTTATGAAGCATGTGTGACAAATTTGGGATGACAAAACAGACTTGCCTTAGGGGTTGGAGATGGAGAATCGTGCATCTTGTAAAATTAATCATATGACTGCAGACACCAACCAATGTTTCAGTCACTCGCATGCTAGGCGCATATGAACTAACTTGAAACATGTTTATATTTCTGTTTCATTCACTGAGCTTATAAAGGTTACGATGTACACACAAAGAAGCAATGCCTGTAATTAATTTCAAGTGCTTTTTTCAACGACGAGTGTAAGAATGCTTGAAAAAGTGATTAAATAGTAGAAGTTGTTTGAAAATCTGCATTAAACCAGAACAGCACCATGATGTATGCATCACAGGAAAAGTATGAAGTATAATGATTACATAATCTTAATGTTATGTTCTTGTTTTCATGGTTCATGTGTACATGATTTTAAATGTTTTCTTATTCACTCTGAAATACTCTAGTAGTCACCATTAAATACATCAATTTCACTAGCAATGAAAGTGGGCAGTATTATATATATAAAATAAATAACCTAAATCATTTAAAACTCAACATTTCATTAACAATTTTATATCAGATGAGTTGAAAACATTTGATGTATAATAGAACAAAGAGCTAAAAAGAAGAAGACCATACAGTACATGAATTGGTATTGTGAGACGGGGGTGTTCATGTACTTAGTGTGATGTGCCATAAGTGCTTTACTTTCCTCCGCTGGAGTACAGTGTCTTAACACTAGCTGTGAGGACATGCAGCGAGTGTCTAGAGCGGATATTTCATGTAGCACACTGGATGTTTACAGCAGCAACCATCCATAATACTCAACATGGGTCATAAATGTTTGTCTAGAGCCAGGATCAATTAAGGGATACTCAGCGGGGCCAGAGCGAGGGATTCTCTAAACATTCCTTGCCTGATGAGGATAAGACCTCGTCTAATTTGAGCCTTGTTTTCCCCAAACTCCCTTTCCCCACCGCGAGCCTTTTACTCGCCCGTCGTCGTTCTATCGCGGCTCCCGATCGAAGCGCCCTGCGACATTTCCCCCACCGACCTGTTGATGCTGCGCTTGCCTGCCGAGGGCCAGGCCGCTGCCTGAATTAGCAGGGCAGCGTCATTAGCTAGCGGAACACAATCAATAATATATGCTATCACTCACTGCTTACCTTTCTTGCCCTAGCTGCTTAGTGCTTATCTCTCTCTCTCTCTCTCTCTCTACCTCTCTGTTTCTTTATCACCTCCTATCTCCTCTTTCTCTCTCTCTCTCATCAATTACTTGACGAGCTATCATTCTCTCCATGAATCTCTCCCCTGGTGGTAGTATCTATTGCCTTCCATCTTTGCAAGTCCATGGGTCTCTTCTCGATGCCCACTTTTACTCGCCCATTCACATGCGATTTATCTCATGATCCTTTATCTATTCCCTGCATGCATGCATATGATACAAGTGCATTTGCAAGACAGGCTCTTCGCTAAAAATATATACATGTACTAGCCTGTATCCATGCACACAATCCTTCAATGTCTATTAATACATGTACATCTTTTCCCTTGTTCATGATTCTTTAATATCTATAAATAACACATTTTCCCTTCATCACAATTCTTAAATATCTATGAATAAAAAAATTCTTAATTAGATCACAATCTGTTGATATCTCAGCATTTCCTTGGATTGCATTACAAGTACAAACTGACGTAACAACGGCTAAATCGATAACACGACAACCAGTAGTTCAGTGACTGCATCCCTGTTTCATTCATTGATAAATGGTTGCAAAATGCATTGAGTTTAACATCCTCAGTTGATAAATGACGATCAGAAGGAAGATACAGTTTACGTTTAATGGCCATTATATCATTAATCTTTGTGCTTTCACTGGACGCAATGTTTCAGACAATTAATGCATGCCCGGAGATCCTGATGGAAAGGCACTTTCGCATAAGTGGACTCTAACTTTGTTTTCCCTTTTTGAGCTCCTGCAAAAACAGAAGAGCGTGGTGCTCGTTGTTTATTATCCGCATTCGACAGCAACCTTTCTACCAATTTTGGTAATCACCACGTCACGACGCATGAGTCATGAGCGCGTCATACTAGATGGAATGATCAACAGCTGTGTGCAAAAGTGTCCAGCTCACTTTAATCACATCACAGTTTTGAACCAAATCAAAGAACACTGATGAATTGGCACTTATTTGAAGTTATGTTGTTACAAGAGTTTATTCTTACATGTGCACTCCAGCTCAAAGGAACTGGCATAGGGAAAGGGAAAGGGAAGAAAGGGAACGAGCTGCAGTTTTAAACTGTGGTATACTTTGTCCAATTCAGCATGAAACATGTTTTTTAGGCTCCTTCCCTTTCTTCCCTTTCCCTATGAGAAGTCCTTTGAGCTGTAGTGTAGTTCTTGCTCTTTGTCGCAAACAGCCCATCATTGCTGTCAACATTCAGGTTCATGTACCTAGTGTGACAGTTGGTAATCGTATTGGCTAAAATGTACAACTACCAATGCCACATGATGTAGATTGTTTCTTCTGATCTATAGCATTCAAATACATCCTCCTTCTATAGTGGCAAAGTATCTTGTTTGTTTTAAAGTCAGCCAAAGGGACTGATGATCAAGAGAGCAACATGACAATCCTATTCTTTAAAAACTAATCTGCAATGATTTATCTGGAAGGAGACTATAGCCTCAAAAGATTCACGATGGTGCTTTAACTTAGACTGCCTACTTTATCACCACAGAATAAGTCCATGGAGTGCAAAATAAATCACCTGACGCCGTCTCAAAATCATTGATTTTCATCACAGAATCACAACAGTGGGTGTTTTCAATCATCATGTGGTCAAATAGTGATTCTGAGGACAAAATCAAACATATTGAATCAATAATAATGTTTCATGCTGTTTCATTATGTGACCTTTAATGTTAGTTCAGGCTTAATACACAGTTTGCATTAAACCTTTATTCTGAATATGGGTCACAGTGATTAGTATTTACAGTGGGATGGCAAGGCTCAAATACCATGGTTTGACCCTCTTATGCCCTATGGCCCATTATATGCTTTTCACACTGGCAAAAAAATCCTTAGCCCCGTACTATAGGTGGGGCTAAGGGGGGGCCTTAGCCCCACCTATGGTACGGGGCTAAGCTTAGACCACTTTCTGTTCACATTGGTTTTTACCGAAGTCGGCTAGCCCCACCAATAATCCGGGATTATTTGGCCCTGCAAAAAAGCAGGGCTAACACCGCAATTGCAGGGCCAAGCCAAATAGTCCGGGGCTAAGAGCGCCAGTGTGAAAAGAAATGAAAAATAGTACGGGGCTAAGGGAATGCCGTGTCAGCTCGCAAGGCCGAGACGCCCGAGACCAATCAGATAAGGCCCGACGGGCGAGTGACCTTGATGCGGAGTGGTAAAGAGCCGATGTGCAAGACGTACGCTCATAAATATTCATAAGCTGTCGAGAAAGTCCGGGGCTAACGATTTCGAGTGTGAACAGCTAGTCGGGTTTAAGAAATAGTACGGGGCTAAGAAATGCCAGTGTGAAAAGCTTCAAAAAATAGTACGGGGCTAGGGATAGTACGGGGCTAAGGATAGTACGGGGCTAATTTTTGCCAGTGTCAAAAGCATATTAGTGTACAAACTAAATGGCATTGTTGTGGTTTGGTAATGAAATGGTTATCTTGATTTCCAAAGAGTCTATTGAGCTTACAGCTCATGCAATGGCAACACTAATTTCTCCATGGTTTCAATGGCACACGGATAGAGAGTGATCACACGATACATAATCACAGGGCGCTGGAGTATAGTCTGATAGAACAGACCCAATTGTGACCATTTCATCAAAATAAATGTCTGGAGGTAAGGCTAAACAGTCTGGCTTGCTGGAAGCATCCTAATAGCCTTGTGTGGAGGCACGTACAAATGTATTAGAGCTAGTCTCAACATTCAGACTCACCCACTGACTGATCCGACTGACTGACTGACCAGGGTTTGTGTCTTCAAAACTAGGCCGTGCTTAACTAATTACACTAGCTGTCCCGTTTAATGGATCGCCATATTACCGGGAAACAATTTCACACTCGTAATCCCTCTACTCATTGACCAATAAATGAGCCACACAAACCAATCACAACGTGGCAAACCATAGGGAACACATCCTAATTGAACCATTAATAATTCTGACCTCAAAATCAACACCCAAGTACTCTGTAGTCATCAGTGTTCCCGAAGGGCAATGATGGCTGCTTTTGTATAGGTCAGCACATCAATTCCTTCGATGAAATATCCCTGTGTGTCACCCACACAGAGGATACTGTCCAATATCCAGGTTTAGCGTGATGGAGGGTATAATTGGTGCTTTCATTGAAAGCCATCTATAAGGGGGCCCCCCTCAATGACGTCATACTCTAAAAGAATGGGCATCATCTGTAAATTCTAGCTGTGCCTTCCCCCTTCTAGGATTCATGAATATCCTCATAGCTATCAGTAATGGATGACAATCACTTAAGCTTGGACTCTGCTACCAAGCAAGCTCCGACGGAAAGATTTCGTCAAGGTACATAGTAAGTGCTCTATGGTCAGATGTGCTTTGTGTCAGTCCCTCGGCTCAGCTCTTGAAATTTGTGGTCTCTATATTCAATCATGGACTGACATCTCTGATTTAAGCCTTTCTAAGAAAATGATTTGTGGTCTTAATTTGCTTTCACCCACCCCTCGGAAGACTGCTCATCAATCCTCATTAATACGAGCTATAAACAAATCAAAGCCTCGATATCATGCATCATTTAGTGAAATGCTTTGTAACCAAAGTATTACATTTTGAATACTTTTCATCATCAAGCAAAGTTAATTGCATTCACAATAGTGATCCTCTCCAGTACACTTGTCACTATGAATTAGCACAAGGACATCTTTCTTCTCCAGGACAGCCTGATCAACATAAAGAAGGATTTCTCTCACGGCCCTCCACTGTGTATCATCCTGTTTACTGGATCTTGCAGATCCAAATAACACTGCTTTACCTAAATAAAAAATGCTTGAAATAAAATGAAACTTATTTTTGAAAAAAAGAAGAATCTGGATTAATATTTTGTTTTTTTGTCAACTTATGTTGTTGTGTCTCATCTGGAAATTGTTGGGGCACACCTTGCATATTTGTGATTTACATTCAAAGTAAACCGTGACTGCAATTTTGCACCAAATCATTGCATAGTGATGCGTGGGCCAGCTAGTACACAATTGAAGATCACGGAGCGTGTGATTTCATATGACATCATTTCTATTGCGTGTGTCAATATCATTGACCATTCAAACACTGGTTACCCCTTTTCAAACCTTTTTGTACATGTACATCTACATTACAATCACAGATGAATGTTTTCATAGTGGAGCCATATGTATGCATCTTCTGCCAAGAACATTTATAGTTTAACAATCTGTGAAATTCTGACATAACACAACCGTCCACTTCACAGGTAGTGCTATAATATTAGGTGCTAATGTTTAAATGTTTTTTTTATTGATTAACCCTTGGTCTGCCAGACAACCTCCTGCTCTATGGGCTTTGTGTGTATTACTTGTGCAGAATTGCACCAACGGTGCTTAAAGGAAATATACTGTACTGGGAAGACTGGGCCAAACATTTCGAAGATTTGTGATTTAATCACTCATTACTCCAAATGTGGATCATTTGAGAACAAATAACTTGCAGCAAGTTTGTAAAATGGACAATTATGAATGTTATCAGACCATTTGTAAGAAGATTGCTCATATCACCCTTTTGATGGCCTTTTTGTCTTCCCTGTACAGTATATTCCCTTTAAAGGGTTAAAATTCATTTGGTTCCTGCATCATACTTCAATCAAAGCAGAAAAGTTGCATATACATTTGTATATAAGAGGAGCTTGCATGACCTCAGGCCCGTCACAGACAGACCTGGCCTTTATTGGACACTCTTAATCCTTCTCTTCCACCTGATTAATGAGATTGATGAAGCTCTTCTTCTCTCACCCAGCTCCATTCATCAGATGCTGTCCTCCATCTTCCCCACTATTCAGTCAATCTCAGTCATAATCCATCCTTGGGAGACAAAATCACTAAGTAGTCTGCCTCTAAGGCAAAAGTATGATAACAAAAAGCCAGGTAATGAACTGTTTTTTGTCTTTTACTTTCTGCAGTACATGCAGTGTATGATTATATTTTGGTATGACCTCTAAAACTCTGAACTATGGAGAAATTTGAATACCACAGTAACCACTTTGAATAAATGAAAATAGATAAATGAATAAATAACAAAATAATAATGATAAAATGAAAATAAGAATTAAACAAAATAAGTAAATAAAATATGAATACAAATCAAAAAAAATAACAATGTTCTCTACCTTTGGGTCAAATATCTATATCTTTACAGGTAAAAATATATTTACAAATCTTCTATTCAATGGGAGAGAGTTGATAATCATTTCTGCAGTAATTGTACACCAAGATACAATTCGGCTCTTAGAATAAACGAGCAACACCTAAATTTTGATTACAGAAATAGTACATTATCTATCCATTAGTATCATTAGTACCATCATTATTATTCATATTGATGGTAGCACTGTACTACCAGGGATGTGTTAGGAAAGGATATGAAACAACATTCTTTCTTTGAGCCCATGCGTGGCACCGCCGAAAAATTGCGTGGTCTCAGCATGTGCTTTTCACGTGTTTTAACAATAACGAACACGATTGCCTAGCAACGGTTTCTCAGAGAGAACAAAAGAAATGTAGAGTCTTATTTCGCTTGTCCACTTCTGTTGGATTGCATCAATACTTTTGTGAGGAAAAGAGATATCAGCGAACAAAAATAAACAGTTTTTTAAAGTAAAATATCTCATTTACATGCAAATTCACGCAAACTCTGTTAATGAAAGTAAGCAGCTTAATATATGATTTTGATAATGATTGAATCCGACATTTCCGGAAATCTCCGGAAAGTGAAGAAACATGGTTAATTATGTAAGTAAGAATATTATCTTATATCTCCGTTTGTGCATCATTCAACAATTATTTAGAAGAAAAACGAATACAGGATCTTTAGAGGTGTTGCCCCTTAACTTTCTTGAAAATTACAAAAAAATGTGATAAGAAACACAGCTTCGAGAAACAACACAGGCAATTAAAGATACTGCTTTCCAAGTTGACGATAGCAAAATGACGGTGCCGCGCATGGGACTTCAAAGCATTGCAGTGATTGTGGAATGCTTTTGACATTCATTAGCACGCTTTAGTATCCATACAGATGTTTGAATATATTATGGTTGAGTTGTCCCTCCTTCCTAACACATCCCTGGTACTACATGTATTTTTATGGTACAGCTTTACAGTGTCATAGCTTCCAATATTCAACTACCGTAGAATAACTCATAAAAGGTCAAGAAGAGTGCATCTTCCTTGATAGCTCATATACCTCATACATCACATCTGATATGAAGTGAGGATTAACAAACATGACGAGCTCACACCTTTACCTAATACGAAAAAGAAACCCTCTCCTGATATTGGACACGAGGACCTCATGACGAGGATTAGGCTGTCCGATGAGGTGTTGGAAGATGACTCCCCTGTGTAATGCTAACGCTTCGGCATGGAAATGAACACTGAAACATACCTCGCTAGGCGCGATCAGACTGTCAGAAATATCATCAGAATATGCATTCCCCGTTATTTTGAATTTCAAAGTTGTGTGGTCACACCATCACCATACCCACAGTTGGAAATACGCTATTTTTGGCCACTAATGCACAAGCTCTGCGATGGTAGAGACCGCAGGCAAGAACATTGGTATGCACGCTCTGCTCGCTCGGAGAGTCACGGTTGGTTGGTCATGTGACAACACTTTGATTCCAGTGTGCGGTTTAACTTCTAAATATTTCATGTCTATGAGTAGGTATTGATACTGATTCTCATTGCGGCTTTTTGTTGGTAAGCATATGGGTAGACTACCTAAAAAGTGCGGGATTTCAAAAGATTGGGAATGTATATTCTGGTAATTGTCTTGATATAATTATTCCTAAAGTCTGACCACTCCTTATATTGTCAGGTACTGAACACACAGGTGTGATATATACACCATGTACAAGCTTCTTTAAAAAAAAAATTCCAGTGTCACTATGAGATGAAACTAATTCATAATCAAACTTTGCCCAGCATTGGGGGTGGGGTACGTGTCAGGGGAATCAGCCCCACCAGCATTTATGTCCTACATATTGCTTTGTATACTTTATTGTGACTGCAGGCCTGTTCCACCTTGAAATGAAATGACAAAACTGGAAAACATGCATTCTCAATCCAGTCATCACTGGATATCAATGCAACAGTCACTTTGCACTACTGTCGAATGCAAAGAAACGCTAGATAACTAAATGATTTTTATCAAAATAACCCTGCCTTTATCATTTGAAATGACATTGGTATCAGTGAAGGTATAAAACCTCACCTAAAATGAAATAATCAACACAGTTCTATGATCTTTCATTCCGTGTCGATTGATATGATTGGCCGTCTACATGCTGACATTTGCTGTAATTAACGCCCAATTTAGAAAGAAAGAGAGAGAGAGAGCACAAGTAGACCCTGATTTTAGGACACATGTTTGATTTGACGGTTGTTGTCCCCCAGGAGAAGTAAATTGGTTTCATTGGCCGGCCCACTCTGCACTCATCGCACACTGATTACTGGAGGTCACTGTGATGGTCTGGGAATGTGCTCTGGATGGCAGAAGCACCACCATATGATAACACAACTCGAAAAGGGCAATTTGTCCACTTTATATCTCTCTGATGCTGTCTTTACGCCAAGGCTGACTCACTTGTAACCCAGTCCTACCCGGTATGTCTCATGTTCAACCAGGTCAGGTCATTGGAGTGCTGTTTATGGTTTGCCTTGAAAGTAAATGTCCTCCATCTGACACTACTGATGTGAGCACAAATTGATTAACCCTTTTGCGTAACAGGCAAGATGCTGCTCTATGAGTTTTAATGTGTATTACTTGTGTCAAAACGTGACAGTAGCACAGGATGTGTTAAAACCCTTTGTGTGCTGAAAAGATGTCTCATGTGATTTGCCTGTATTTACTTGAACAAAAAATACGCTGATCGCTTATGAAGAGCTCAGGAAGTGAGGGTTTAGAATGGTGGAGGGGGGGGGGAGGGGGGATTCATGAACGCAATTCTCAACTGTTTTGGCGATTCTTACATTTTCCCCAAAATAACCACTGCTCTGCTTTTTCTTCCCACTGCACTTTTTTTTTACTAGAAGAACTGGCAAATGTCCTTGAATACCATCGCAGATTTTATAGTGTTGATGACTGAGGGGAAAGGGGAAAGGGGAAGGAGGAAGATGGAGAATGGATGGAGAAAAGGAAGAAGATTAACACAGGAATGATGAATCTGGACAAGAGTGTAACAGGGTGAATCAGTTTCTTACAGTCAATAGGCACTTAGCTGACTCAACTCAAGAAGAAATAGCTTCCAGCATTTTCCCCTTTCTTAATATCCTACCCTCCTATCTGTCCAGTACATCTGGTTCTCACCCTGCTCTTTATAGAGAAGTGAAGTGGGGTTCTTTGATGTGCATACGCTGAAATTTTTTGATACATTAGACCTACCTTTAACACCGAATTTGAGGGATTGACTATTTTCACATGGAGAGGGGGGAAGGAGGAAGGGGGGGGGGGATTACTACACAACATTGACACTTGTATAAGGATTTGAGTGGGAATCAAACCCAAGGCCTCATCTATGAGACACAAACAAATACAGAAAGGTCTATAAAATCATAATTTTTTAGACAGATCTTAACTCAAATGACCCCCCCCCCCCCTCTCAAAGTAAGACAAATTCCCTGTAAGCAAATCACTTTCAAATCACTTTGAATTACGGGCTTATCCTGCCAAGATAACATTTCTGACAGAAAGGCAATTCTCTGTGACATATTGTCACAGGGGGGAGTGTAAGCATGAGTGTGTATGATGTCTGTTACATAAAACATGAACATGGAAATCCTGGGTTTTGGAGATCTAAATTATTTAATGTTACTAACTTCAGCCTAGGCCCTAAGGCCTAGGGTGAGGGTTTAGTTATAGTTAGGTTATGTTTATGGTTAGGGTTAGGTTAAGATGTCCTTAAATACCCTAACCATAAAGTAAGCAACCTAAAATAATTTAGACCCCTCAAACCCAATTTTTCACATGAACATCACTAACTCATTATGATGCACTAATACCATTTTTTTTCTTCTTGAAAATACTTCACAAAAAATTGCATTGAGTATCAAGAATAATGAAAATTACCCTGACAGACTCAAATGCATAGTTCTAAAGAAAAGGGGAAGGAAAAAGTATGACTGTGGACTGACCCTCGCATGATATGACATATATTCATCATACCATGGATTGGAAAACATGGATACATGAAGCAACATGCTAGATAATAAGTGCATGAACTCTCTAAGCTCTCCAAATTTTCAATTTCATTCCTGAGCTCTACTGAACGACCATGGCCAAAAATCAATGAGTGAGGCTCATCGGAAATGTCAGTGGCGAATTAAATTCCCCATTGCAGGAATTAACCTTTCAAAGGAAATCTACAGAATAAGATGTTTCAACAGGAAGCCCTGCCTTTCTGTTCTTTTTGCTGAGAAGGATCTTCTAGCTCTCATGAATTTTCATTGAGGAAGTTATGTTTGAATGATTCATGAAAAGACAGAGACCTTATATCAGAAGCAATGTGGAATAGATGAGCAGCCTGATTTGGATAATGTTCTTGTAGAAAGCATCGGCAGTACCATGACTATCCAGGGAACAATTGCTGTCTGAATTTTATTCAAAAGTTCAATTTTTCTTTTCTCCCTTAGAGGACATATGAAGACAAATCATCTTTTTTTTAATTCTGGAAGAGAGAAATGAGGAACATTATGAAGCAACAAACAAACAAACAAACATAGAAACATATAAATAGAAACAGGAAAACAAGCTTCTGAGGAAGACAGAAAACTGCATTGAGAACGCAATGCAAGCAATGGACAAAACATGCACACAGGATGGTGGAGTGAGCGCTGTTTTTTTGTCCTGCTCTTGTATTGATTCTTTTTCCAGAGAGATCAAAATCACGTTTCAGTGAAACAACAACAATGGCGATTGCTTTCACGTAAGATGAGAGTTCCTTACAGCCCTACCAAAGGGCTTTGACTTCTGTCTCAACCCATGACGGAGGTATTTTCACGCTGGTATTGGGTCTATAGATGGAGATCACTATCAGCCAAGGTAGGCTCAATGGCACACGGGACAATACTGTCACAGTGTGATGATGAACCTTGCAAGGTTCCTATTTCAGAAGAGACCTTCCAGGCATCAACTAGAGCTGTAACAGTGTCCTCCAAACTTGGTTCATTCCAAGTTTACGCAGATGCACATGAAATGCATTTTCCTGTATTATGACCTTCATCTTGTATTGCACATTCAGATTGTACCGACACAATAAATGAGCATGTGTGTTGCAAAACAACAACATTACATGCATGTAATATATCAAATATTAATGTTTCTGTAATGTTCATAAGCGAGTTGGAATATCTACATAAATTCTGATTCAGAACATATACCATCAAAAATTTCATTCATGTCAGTTTGTATTTAGAACTTATTTTATATCATGATTACGTCAATACATTTGTTGGGAGTTTGACATTTTCTTCAGGAACAAGGCCTTTGAGCTCTGTGCAACGCTAGGAGTGTGACATTTTCTTTGCAAAGATCGCCTCTGAGCAGCACTTGGTGAAAATATTCAAAAACGATTGTGCCATAAACGCACATTACAGAGTGTTATATACGAAAAGATCCTCTGGCTCGAAAGAGCTCATTGAGTTTTCGTGGTAGTAGTAACTTGATGATTTAACCAGCAGAGAGAGCTCCATCCATCACAAGGACAAATGTATCTCCCATGACCTTTAAAGATAATACCACCTATTATTTTGTAACTGAGAGGCAGATACTGGTATCCAATATCAAGGTCATCAATATCCATGAAGCAAACTGTCTCCCTCCATACCTATGCTCCTCTCTCTTTTTCTCTTTCCTTTCATCTCGCTCCTAACATCCTCACTCATTCTTCCCTATTCTATGTCTCACTCTGTCAACTCCATTCTCATCCCTTATTCTCATCCTTGCACATATAGTAGTTATTCTCTAGTCAACTGTTTTAAACTCTCTCTCTCACTCTCTCTCTCTCTCTCTCTCTCTCTCTTGCTCTTTCTCTTCATCTCTTTCCTTACTCCCCTACTAAACTAATCTCCCCTATTCTATCTCTGTCAACTCTCTGTCAACTCCATTCTCATTACACATTTTCTGTCATAGTCCATAGTTATTCTCTAGTCAACTCTCTTTGTCTCTCCATCTCTTTTTGTCCTCCTCTCTCCCTACATTCCATCCCCTTTCACAACCTCTAACCTTCATCATGAGCAATACAACACCAATAAAAATCCAATTTCTTTGACTTTCATTTCAAATAAAGACAGAGACAAAGAGCTTCAACAGCCAACAAGCAAATCGTTTTCTCCCTAATCAGTGAATATATGAAAAAGTAAATGACACAAATGTAATAAAACAACATGCAAACAAGATAACAAGAATTTTATTAAATATTCTTTTCCATCAAAATACATATTACTGAGTTTTATATAAATTGTTAGTCCTATTCGTGTTGTCACTCTCGGGAAGCTTATATTTAGCTATTGCACCAAGTTTATTATGGTATTTGTTTCTAGGATTCAGATTAAAGTCACATTATAAAACTGCCTGTTTGTCATCAGTTGCTTTATGCTATATTAATGTTTTAATATCATCATTTCATGACAAAATCAAGAAACCTATATGTCACTTCAGGGAGTTCTGCGTATTGAGAAATATCACACCAATTTGATAATATTTATGCTTCTTGTACGATTACCCACCCCCTAAAAACAGAAATCAAATTCTTGGAATGTGAAGAGGTGTTCCATATTTTGATGGGCATGTTTCTCCTGAGGACCCTCCTAATCCTATAGCTCCCTGCTGCAGACCCTCTAGAGTCGGTGTGATCCCAGCAGGATGTTCCCAGCGCATGATGACATTCTTTAATGGGCTTTCTGACCTTTGGTAAGGATGCTTCCAGGGCTCACGGGGCTAAAAGTTGTTTTCTCCTAAACTCATAATTTCCATAAAAACATCTCTCATGAACATTGAATTCTCTCTCTTTCTCTCTCTGTAAGGGGTATTAGTAGGTAACCGTGTATACCCATAACTTTTTGTGTTTTTTTCATATGATTTTTTTTTTCAAGAAGAGATTTAAACCTCATTTTATACCACTCATAAAAGACAGGATACATTTAAATGCAATACAGATATCAATACATTAAGTTATTTTAACTGTAGGCAGAACTCTTCCAAAGATATTTTAACAACACCCCCCCCCCCCAAAAAAAAAAAAAAAAAAAAAATATATATATATATATATATATATATATATATAAATATTAATAATACTAATAATAATAATAAAAATAAATAAATTAAAAAAATAATAAATAAATTAAAAAACAAACAACGATTCAATACGCATGTCAACACTCATCCTTCCTAAACATAATACATGCACACACACACACACACACACACACACACACAAGTAAAAGTACAAGTACATGTACATACTTACATGTACACACATATTCTGTAATATCCGCACAAGATATGAATACATATTATACAAGCATACAATATATGCTTAATATAGAAAAAAAAGTACTAATTGACTGTCATAAGTGTTTGTGTGCTATGTGTGTCTTCTTTCACGGGTAATACACCCAAATCCCATAGAGCCACAGTCTGTCTGGCCCACACTGGGTTAATGCAGCCAGTATAAACTAATTTAAAATGAGGTCATCGCATCAATAATTACCCATTAGTTCACCCATGGCCGACCTTAAATGGGACTTTTTAAGGACCTTGTAATGCACATCCTACTGTAATGATTGCATAAATACATCATTAAGATTCTTAAGTTATATTCCACATTCCTCATTTCAAGTGCCATTGCAATCATTAAAACAACCCCATCACCACCATCATTTTCATCACCATCATAATCATCATCATCATCAATTCTCAGAACTATCGACCGTATTATCAGTGCCATTACTTGCTCGTATTTGCGCACGATAAGACACCCCCTCCTTCACACGCACCAATTCGGGGCAAACACTGCACGCGTGAGTGGGGAATGTGTCTTTCAACAAACCAGTTGAATATTCAGCCAAGCACTCACCGCAACACTCACTCACTGCACTTGCATCACCTCTCTCTCTCTCAGCGTGCGGCGTGTACGGGCCACGACCGACGCACTCCATCTCGCATCTAGGACATGGCCCGGAGGTGAAGCTGTGTAATGAACGACAACAGAGTAGTCATCAATCTTCCTTAGCGCACCAACGAGTTCTCACTCCTCCTCTCCTCTCCTCTGCGCATCCTCTCCCCCTCATCCCTCTCCACCATACCCTCATCATCCGCCCCACCCCACTATTCCTATATGCAATCCTTTGTCTTCATTCTACATTATTAATCAACCTCTATAGCATTTAGCCTATATCCTTCCTGCCATCCAATCTATCTGTTATCTTGTCACCATTTTAAACCAACTCTTCCTTCTCCCTTCTCACTCAGTTCTCTATTCATCCTTCCTCCCTCTAATTCTAGATCTCTCTATCCACATATCATATGCTGATTGTCCCCTTTTCAACTATTACATAATCCCTTACTTTCTCTGCCTTTTCATTGTAATCCTTTCCATCAGTACCCCGCCCCCCCCCCCTTCATTCCCACTCATCACCTCCTCCCAAGTCCTGAATCTCCTCTCCTTCCTCTCTCCCATACGTCACAGATAGCTGCATCCATCACATGATGGTAGACTCGCCATAGCTATATGACCCTCCCCTCACCCATTACTCGACCCTCATGAATCGGCCATAGAGGAGCACCAAGTAACTGTGGTCATGTATCAACCCAGAACAGGAGATAAATAATGGGACACTGCCTAATTGAGAACGCATCCTCCAAAGATGGGCCCCATAACTTTCCCCAAGACGTCACACACACCATCACATCTCATCGAGCGCTGCGGATTGAAAAGAGATCATGACGAGGGAAGAAGTGCATGCGCCTGTGGAAACGATGTCCTTCCAACTGACAGCATTATGCCATCTGCGATCCTTATTGAAGTCACAAAAAGTGAAGCGCAATATTTGTACACCTGCCATCCTTATCAAGGTGACAATAAGTACATGGAAATTAATGCAAATTGACAATATTTCCTTGAAAAACATTTAACTTGAGAAATTTCCTGCAAACATTTTTCACAACACACTGCAATTTTTGCAGAAGGGAGTGCTTCTTTAACGGGTGTTTATTTTCATTCTTACCGACCCCATCTGTCCATCTAGTTCTTAATTTATGTTGCAAGTATCGTGTACATGTCAGGCTCCATTGTAGGACAATACTGAAACAATCATTTGTCATACTGGTCCATACATCCACTGTACACATGCATACTGAATGTCTTACATTGACGTGTAAGAGCAACTGTGGGGGGCTCTACACGGTCAGGTGACGTCAAAGTTTAAATGTATTATTCACTGACATATTTCAGGTTACGTTTCCACTGTGATCTGGAGATGAATTTTCTGGCTCATAGATCTACTTTACACACGTATACTGAATGTTAGTGCAGTGTTCTGTGAAAGCACCTGGGATGCACTCCACACAGGCATATTATATCAGTTTAAAATGTATTATTCATGGAAATTTTTCAGGTTATGTTTCCACTGTCCTTTTAAGATGAATTTCCTGAAACGTGTGGGAATACCCCAAGACAAGTGGTGGTATCTATTTTCATACAGAAAAAGGTGAATAAGTTTGTCAGAAAATTGAATAATTAAAATTTTCCACAAAAACAGCATTCACATTTACAATTTTTAAGAAAATGGAGGTCATTGTGAACACAGCTGATATCACACAGCAACAGGCTACGATGCCCTTTTTTATTTTAGAAGGTGAGCTGACGGAATAATGTCTGGAAAATTACATAAGCATCCAATTACCACAGGTAATGACTGGATCAATAGCATTGTGAGTGCAATTGATTGCTGTTGTCATGACGATGATATCAACATGATGTTATGTCAACAACCATGCATGTACAAAGGTATTAAGGGCCATTACATGCTAAAAGATATTTTCAAACATAGGGTTGGTTTAAAGGTCAATTAGGTAGTGAGTGCATCAGCTAGGCTTTTGTAGATTAAAGTAAGGTCAACTGGAAGCCTTCTGAATGAAACAATGAAAAAAGAAGAGTGGGGAGAGAAATAAAGAGAGAATGTTTGCACATGCCTGTTATACTGTATGGAAATGTTCATCAACTGTTGTATGCATTATCCTGCATACCATGAAGCGATGTCGGCTCAATTGAGAATGCAACACTTAATTAATTGGTTAATTCAGAAAGAAGACAAGAGTAAAAAAGAAATGGAGAGGGAGAGATAGAGAGAGAGAGGGGGGGAGAGTGAGAGAGTGAGAGAGTGAAAGAGAGAGTGAAAGAGAGAGAGAGAGAGAGAGAGAGAGAGAGAGAGAGAGAGAGAGAGAGAGACAAGTGTGTAAGAAATGGAGAAAAAAATCACACACTTTCAATTATACTGTATAAGGATATTGAGCACATGTTAAGTGTATACTTGAGAACATGCATGTAGTGACGTCTGCTCATTTTAGAGCATGACACTTAATTAGTCCTTTCAAAAGGGAGAGTGAAAGATAGGGGAGAAAGGAAGAGAGAGAGAGAGCAAAAGAGAAAGAGAGAAAGATTGAAAGAATGAAGGAGATATGGAGAGACAAAGAGACAAAGAGACAGAGAAGTGAAGAACATATCCTCTGCACATGGATAAGATGTAGATGTAAGATGCTGCCACAGCTAATACTGGTGCTGACGGACGAGGCTGATGATGATCCCGACGATGACAAGGATTGCGCAGACACATTAAAAGGCCACAGCAGCCTGTAGGCTAGCACCCAGCCCTAATCATCCCTAATGGCTGCTCTGGGATCTGGCAGCCTTCAATGTTTATCCAGGCTTTGGGGTTTCAAGGTAAATTACCGCTTCATTGCATCAATTGCGCATGAAAACATGTCAGAATGGTCTGGATGTTTCTCTTCCCCTTACGGCATACTAAACATTAACTGATTAGACATTTGCACTGGGAGGGTGGGTGGGGGGGGGGGGATAGTGATTGAGAAAGAAAAACACAGAATATGGTTGATTTCCAACAAAAAAATAGTCTGAGGTGACACTAAACATAATTTGGCAAACATGAATTTATTTAAGATTATCAGAACAATAAACATGACGAATCACAAGTAGTTCCATATCTCTAATGTTTGTTGGGTTGGAGAGTCATAATGTTTTGTTTTATCATTTAGAAAATGGGCCCACCTTCTCCTTTACTAACACACTTTTGTATATTTGATGCATGTTTTCATGTATGATTGATAATATGAATAAAGATATATGAGGACTTTGAAATCTTGTTTTTTATGGTTATGACATTGAATGTAAGAAAAACAAACAGACACAATACATCTAATTGGAAATATTGACAGATCTGATTATAAAATCAAAAACTATTTGACAAAAATTAAAAGAAATAAGGTATTGAAAATATGAAAAAAAATGCACAAATATTTGTGAAAAAAGATATTACATTTCAGGACCAAAGTAGAACATGAAACATGGCTTTTGTGCATGTAAGATACATTGTAGGTAACAGAGTACAATAAAAGTGTGTTATTCATACGGCTGATGTGCGTATGGTGTTGAGTTCTGACTACATTGTTTACACAGATCTCTGGATGTAATGTACCCCAAATGGGCCACGGAACAATGCAACTAGATACTCCGCAGACCAGAAAGGGAGATATTTTCTGCGCCATTTTCTTTCCTGCACGCGCACCCAACCTGTATTACCAGCCCACATCCCCTACAGAAATGAAAACGGAGCCCACAATTGAGTTCAATATCCTGCAAGGAGGCTGCTGCTTCATCTATTTCACTCTAAACCAGGCTCTGCTTATTTTGATTTCAGTTTGCCCAGAGCTTAACCGCCTTCTCTTTCTCTGTCCTTCCGCCATCTGTAACAATAATGCTCATAGCGATCCAACACCCTCTCTCTCACAATAAATGAATTAATGAAGTAGGATTTCTATATGGACGAGCACCCTGCTGTAGCTCTGCGCCGGCTGAAAGGTTGCCGATACAGAGAGAGGATTATGTGGATCACTAGAATACTCTCCTCTTAAACATATATAGTTAGCGTTAGAGGACCAATAATGAATGCTGCTTGATCGTTCCAACATACCACAACACATTCATCACTTTTGACAGAGAATTGTACATCCCCATGAAATTATATAGCTTCCTCTGTTTGTATGAAACAACCAGGTTGAAGACTCAACTGAGATATCAGATGATGAGTTACTGGGAGTTATGGGCTTTATACACTCCAGCTCAAAGGAATTGGCATAGGGAAAGGGAAAGGGAAGAAAGGGAGGGAGCCGCAGTTGCAAGCCGCAGTATATTTTGTCCAGTTCAGCATGAAACATGATGCTTTTTAGGCTAAAGCATCGTGTTTCATGCTGAACTGGACAAAATATTCCGTGGTTTAAAACTGCGGCTCCTTCCCCTTCTTCCCTTTCCCTTTCCCTATGCCAATTCCTTTGAGCTGTAGTGTATGTAGACATATTTAAATATATGCCATGCTTACAAAGCATGAAAAACAACAAATCTACTTTAAAATATGTTAATTCTGTATCTGATATGCTGAAATGTGAGCCTACAATTCACCCACGTCCACCCCCGGTAATACAAGCTTCATTTGTGACATCACTCCGTCCGGCCTATACATCAATACAGCACAAATTGGTGCGCATTTCCACCAGAGCGGTGTATCGCAATATTCAGGTAGCATTCATAACAAATTTGTGTTGTGCATAATGTCTGTACATGCGCTATGGAAGCTTCTAGTGCTTCTACTTCATTGGCAATACATGCCATGGTGATGGTAGACTGGGTTTCCATTGTCCACTTTTGTGTATGGTCAACATGCTCGGAGTAGAAAGGCCGCTGTCGATATTTCAGAATAGCATCATTGTTTCTCTCTGCGCCACAATTAAACTCCCCTCATACATGAATCATATATTGCATTTATTATTACAATATTGATATTCTTCATGAGCTGGCCTTGAGCAGTAAGTAATGATTATTTTGGGACTCATATTGGCAACACAATTTCTGAAATCAGATATTAAAACCGAGACATTGCATTGCATTGTAAATAGCTAAATAACTTATTATCATCTACAAGCTAATATGAGCCGATGTATATATGGTAAAACTGTAATATACATACAAATCATAGAATGAAATAAAAAATTTACGAAGTTCCCCAAGCTACGACAGATCTTTAAAATCTCATTCGTGACCATGGCTACATAGCAAAGTGAGCATACATTCCAGAGTAAATTACATTCAGTGTTGCCCATTTTAATACTCAGTGATCATGCATGCCTTCATGATCTCATGAAATCATGAAATCTTGATTTCTTCATTTAAAAATCATTCTAGAGAAAATACATGATGAACAACAATCATAGGGTTCAGATTGGGCAGAAACGCATTTTTGCTCTTTCGCTTTAATCATCTTTTTACCAATATCAATGCTTGATATCAAAGGTTATATCCCCAAACCATACATTCGTGATAAAAGGTCCTTGACGTCACTATATATATTAATAAACAAGCATGTTCTAAGTGTTCATCCTGTCTAATTGCCAATTCTTCTACTGGTATATACCTTCTTAGAACCACCTGCTGCTACTGAGGTGGAAATAATCCCCAAGATAATTGAGAAAAGTTTTCTTTTGTCTCGTTTGTCACCCCGGATATGTCTTTGCATGTCAACTACCAGCAGGCATGCGCTCAAACAACACAAAAGCAAGTAATTAGGGCAATCTATACCATTATGGCATTTGGATTTGAGGCATACTTTTACAGACGTAGGTGGTCGAAAAGTGGTGGATCACATGGCCGCCAGCAAATCAATTTACGCTTAATGATTCTTTCTGCTAGCTCGTTACATATGGAGCTTGGTTTGTTTGATCTACATGTGGTATCACATTGTCATTAAGGTTCTTTAAAAAGAGGTATTTTGTCATTTCTTCTTTACTTGTAGTGTGTGGCCTTTCTTCTGACATCCTGTTAACAATTGCCATCTAGGATGCTTGATGTCTTCTCTTGAAGTAATGGTACAATTAGCTGTTAATTTGTTGAAAGAACAATCTGATAGGGCAGCTTTTAAACATGATAAAGTCAGAGAGTATATGGCCGGAGGTCCTGCATAAATGTCATGCCTTTTGGAAACCTATCAGGAAGAAAGCACTCAGCACTCTGAAAAATATTCATCCAGCTATTTTACCATCAACAAGGGTTTAACACAAACCTAGCTTGTATATTATGACAAACACTGCGAGTGTTGAGATGTTCTATGCATTACATATACAGTCAAGCGTAAAGATGACACATAACGCTTAGTATGTACATTCTTATGTCTCTGACAGCTCTCGTTTTTCTCATCCTCACATTCGTACGGCTGTCAAATATCTGTGTTTGTGTGTCGAAGTAGGTTGAATAAATATTTTCCCCAAATTCTAGGTTTTGCAAAGTGGTTTCTTTTGTAGAAACATGTATAGAATCTGACATGCTCATATTTCAGATTCATTTTTTTTTACGTCCTAGACTCTCTTGTCCAAGAAATGTTTTTGTGATCATGTAACTAAAGATGTTTCACTAGGAGATGATTTGTATGTTGCATGTCGCTGGACAAAAGCAACACGTTGGTTTGTGCATGGAAGGAGAAAGGAAGAAGGGGAAAGAATGAGATGAAATGGACATGGGACTAAAATCAAGTCAGATAGAGAGAGAAAAAAAGGTAGCGGGGCAAATATCTGAAATGTTTGTTTGATGAGTATCCAGCATGATGCATCATTCACATTCACTGACCTTTCATCTAACCTTGGGGGAGATCAATTTCTACGAAATAGTTTCATGGGTGGGTGTATATTGTTATGTGGATATTACCCATTCAGCACATTTATGCCAAAACAAAGTTAGGACTCACACATTCAGCACATTTATGCCAAAACAAAGTTATCAATCTGTCAAGCCCACGAGGTCATTAAACAGACTCCCTCTCTTTTGGGCAAGCCCCACCGAGGTCATGATAACAGACCCCCCTCTTTGGAGAGGACATTAAGAGTCTCTCTGTTTATCGTCAGTCACCTTATTAAGGTCACAAAGGGAAAGTCGCTGGGGTGTAAAAGGAAACAACTCAGTAGACCAGGGGTCTTTTAGCTACTGCTCTCTGACCTGAGCAGACAGGTTTTCTGAAGCAATCTTGTCTTCAATATATAGTTACTGCTCCTGCTCTCGATTGTCTCATATTGTATGATTGGTGCTGTACTACATGTATGCATTGTACTACAACAGAGCTACATAATAAAGTCTGAGGAACTTACATGAACAACTCTCCTATTCTGTTTCATTGAGTAATGCAACTTCATGTATACTGCTGGACTATATTCACCACCCATGATCCCAACACAACATGGTGGAGAACCCAGGTTTTGAAAGTGGTGATATTCATACAGATTGAGGGACACGTGTAATTGGCCGTGACTAGCAGCGGAATTCAAGAGAGCACCTTATGGATATACATATACATCGATCGACGATCTGAGTTTCCAGCCCATTCTATATTGCAAGCATGCAGACAACTCCATTTAGCACTTCTTCTTGGAGACTGGACCAGTTTACGAACTGCTTGACAACCATCATACTTCACCATCCTCTGCCTTGGGTGCCTGTTCAACCTCGACATCGGCCTACACCTCCATTGACGAGTACGCCGTACCTGTGCCCAACCGGTGTGACGTCGGCGGACTAGACTACCGGCATGCAGAAGAAGGGAGCGGAGCTTTTCCCTACCAATGAACGCAGACGGGGACGATCGAGTAGCCGTGCAGCGACGCCGGCCCAAGATGACCGCACAGACGCAGCTGACTGGACAGACGCTCTACCATCGGCCATGTTTCAAGATTAATCTATTTTGACATTTCATTGACTATCGGGCTCTTACGAACACAGCCATCAATTCAACGGACATGTTGAACTCGAAAACTGTGATTTCAAAGGACATAAGTGTACGGTTTGGAAATTTGTTATAAGCTTTTTTAATACTTGGTTCAGTGTACATGTATACCTTTGTTATCGACCGAGTCATTGATGATTGGATCACTGGGGTAAGTGAAATACACTTTATATCATTCCTTGTTGGGAGTGTGCGTGAGAGATCGTGTTGAAGATATATGCATCACAATGTATTGTATATACTCTTGTACAGTTGTATATTGTACGTATGACTAGGCATTGGTATATGATATATTTTGTTATATTTTTTTTCACGTACTCGACATAACTCGACAAGATGACTACTTCATCATCGACACCAGCCCTTCGACAGACAGACTTCTTGCCCAGTAGATTTTCTGGCGACACAATTGACAGAGACTTGTGCACCGCCCATCTCTTGTCTTTTGAAGACTACTTAGATGCGCACAACTACGACTCGGCAGATGCATCGTCCTTTGCTGCTATCGTGCAAGCATTCAAAAGAAGCTTGCAAGGCCAGGCTAGGCTATGGATTGAGGGCAAAACCTTCACAAAATATGCAGACCTGAAATCGGCATTCATAGGTCGTTTCAGTGGCACTAGGAGTTCGTATGCTCATGTGCAGGAGTTCAATGCCATCTCGTTTACACAGGGCGACTCAGCAGAAATTCATTTGCAGAAAATACGACAGGCTGCCACACGAATCGGCTACGGTGAGAGGCAGGTAAGGGACAAATTCCTCAGTACTGTCCCTCCTAAATGCCGCGCTGCTGTTCTTATGTCAGCACAAGAAACTGATAACAGCGATGTCCTTGCCAAACGCGCACAGTGCTACTTGGACCTCGAGCCAGAAATGCCCAGCACTACTAGCCATACACACGGGGTTGTATTTTCGGCCCAAACGGACGAAATCAATTCCCTCAAAGAGGAGATCCGCTCCTTGAAACTTGGCAGTAGGCAGCGCTCGCACTCGCGTGGACGCAGCCCAACTCGGCACCCACGCCCACAGCCAAGATGGGATAGCGCGAGCAGAGGCCCCAATTATGACCGCGACGGCAGCCGAGGGCGTAGTCCCTATCGGCGATCCACGGGGCAACGGCAAAAGCCCGTTTGCCACTACTGCCTGATCCCAGGGCACATGTGGAGGCAGTGTCGCAAGCGTGCTAAGGATATCGAGGCACAGCAATCACGGCCTCATTACCATCAGTCCCACCGACCTAGCTATAATCCGGATTTTTAGAGCGGGAGCATGACGATAGCGCTCATCGTTCATACTCCCGAGAGCGACAAGAAACACAGGCCAATATCTTCACTCACATAGACGAAGGTTTAGAGGAGGTGGATATACAGTTGGATGACAGAAACTTTGTGAAAGGTAGATTGCCGGACCATAAGAACATTCTTACTTTGTTTGACAGTGGGGCATCCAAGACTATAATTTCAGGCAACTTCGTAAAATCAAGTCGATATTTGTCCAAATTACACACGGAAAAGGTCTCACAGATTAGGTTTCGACTCGGGAATGGTCAGTTTATGGTTGCTGATTCCGTCGTAAAATTTCAAATGAACATGCAAGGTCATAAGTTTCAGATTGCAGCTTTGATTGTCGATAATCTTGTGGGTGTAGACCTCATACTAGGGACAAACACACTCTCAGAGTTAGATGGAGCTTTGAACTTCAAAGAGCACACCTTTAAAATCAAAGCAAAGAAGATCCAGTTCGCCCCTACAAATAGAGTTTTGTTGAAACCAGGTGAAACAAAGCATATACATTTGCTGGGTAAGACACCATCATGCGTCAAGAATTCTGAAGTGGTCATTAGTGCGAACAGATACTTGTCCAAATGCTGTCCATCAACAATGCTAGTTTCACTACACAGGGGTAGGACGAACATTGCTGTGACAAACACAGGAGAAAAACCTGTTCATTTTTCTAAGGGTAGACCAATCGCCTCCCTTAATGTAGGTCAACTCGTCACCTTCACACAAGAACTCCCTGTAGATGACATTATGATGACAATGGGACCCGAAACTACACACAGTCACAATGTGACAGCTGAGACTCTGAGCCAGCGTACTGGTAGTGCAGGTACGCGAGCTGAAAACCTGCGACGATACCCTCACTTAGATCCACATGATCCATTGGCGAACATGACAGAGGAAGAAATTATACGGGAACAAATCGATCTCACTGATAGCATTTTGACACAGGATGAGAAGGAAGAATTGCATAACACACTGACAGAAAATAGGCAGGCATTTTCACTCTATGGGGAACTTTCCAGTTGTCCCAACTTTGAAGTTTCGATTGAATTAACAAATGATGACCCATTCTTCATTCGGCCATACTTTTCGACGGAAACGGACAAACGAACAATTGAAAGAGAACTTGATAAGCTAGTCAAATTGGGAATCCTTGGAATAGGACATCAAGCTTACACCTCACCAGTTTTGTTGATAGCAAAGAAAGGTACGTCAGAGAAAAGGGTTGTGACCGATTTCCGTTACTTGAATTCTCGAATCAAGCGCATAAATCACCCGTTTCCATTACTAGCGGAGACATTGAAGAAGATAGGCAATGCTGATGCAAGAGTTATGAGTGTGATTGATCTTAAATCCGCATTTCATTGTATTCCACTAGCAAAGGAGGCACAAAAGTACACCGGCATGGCCTCATTCCACGGAGGGAAGCACTATTATTACAAACGCTTAGCACAAGGTTTAAACGTGTCACCGGGCCTATTTCAAGCAAAAATCGACGACATATTGGGCACTATTCCCAACTCCAGGGAGTTTTGCATCGCCCATCATGACGATATCATATTGTTCAGTTGTAACAAATCCATGCACAAACAACACTTGGAAAGCGTGCTTCATGCCCTCACCCGAAATGGTCTGAAGATAAGCCCCAGAAAGTGCAAACTCTTCAGAAATGATGTTAATTACATGGGACACAGAATCACGATCAATCAAACGGGTCATGCATGCATCCAACCTATGAATGACAGATGTTCTGCGATTAGAAACATTCCAAAACCGAAGACGCCGAAACAAGTGAGGAGACTTGTGGGAGCAGTTAATTATGTGTCTAGTTTCTTTCCTAACATTCAGGCTGTTTTGCAACCACTCCACAAGCTCACCAGAAAGAGTAGTAAGTTCAAGTGGACCGACGAGCATGACAAGGCCTTTAACAAGATTAAAGACTTGATGACGAATCCTCCAGTATTACACATGCCACAAAAACGGGGACGATTCACTTTGTATAGTGACACATCCAGGACTGCTACTGGATCATATTTGACCCAAACGATTAACGGCAAAGAGCACATTTTAGGATATTATTCTAAAGTGTTACCCAATGCTTGCCAACGATACAGTGTGACCGAATTAGAACTATTTGGACTTCTCATTAATATTTCAGCGTTCAAACATTTGCTAAAGGGTTGCGAATTTGATGCATTTGTGGATCACAGCGCGATAGTTCAGATACTGAAATCTAAGGAGGAGCCATGCACACAGCGACTACAGAAGCTTATCTTGAGGTTGTCGGAATACACCTTCAAAATAGGTTACAAGAAGGGATCTGATCTAGTTTTGGCAGATTTTCTGTCGCGTGCACCACGCGAGGACGATTCAGAAATAGACAGGGTAATTCCTATTGCATGTGGTCTCTTCACAGACCAAGATCTAGTAGCAGAGGAAACATTAAATCCTGTAGCACAGCCAGTAGAACGCAGGGTAACAAGAGCGTATGCCAAGCAAATGGGAATTAAAGTCCCAGACCTATTCACATCAAAACCTACAGACGACAATCCAAAAAGCGAATCTCGCGATAATGGTTCAATGCGCGATGTGCATCCTCCCGCCCCGCCTCCCGCCCGTATGTCAGATTACATACCCCCATTGCGATCTGAAAACAGACCCGGCACGCCCCTTTCAGAATTGAATACGCCACGCGTGCAGGCCCAGGGGACCACTAACTCGCCAGGCAGTAATAAATCCGAACCGAGACTAGTTGATAACACATCCAGTAAGGCCAATTCTGATCAAAACTATAGAGACGTGCCTCCGGAGCTCTACTCTCCTCCAAAACCTCTTACCACGAAGATACAGAACGTAGTTGCAAGCCATGTTCCCAAACAACAGGATTTGGATAGACTAATGAACGTGATCAAAAGGAAGATTATACGGGATTATAATCTACCAATAGATATGAGACAACTGAAAGCCGAGCAAGAAACTTCGCCTTTCTTTAAACCTGTGTACGACTATCTGGCATATGACATTTTGCCAGGGGACAAGAAAGCTGCTAAATCTATCCAAGTAAAAGCTGAACAGTACATCTTGTGTGACGGAATTTTGTTTCGTTTGCTTCTCAATGACAAAGATGAAGATGTCAAACTGCAGCTCGCAATACCGGAAAGTTTGGCAGAAACAATAATTTCCCAATACCATGATAGCCTTCTCAGTAACCATCAGGGCACTGTTCGAACGTACTTGACCATGAGGCGCAACTTTTACATGCCGAACATGTTTGAGAGAATAAGCAGTTATGTGAAAGCATGCCTCAGATGTCAACAGTTCCGCAGTAAACCAGACAAGATGAGACCATTTCATGATCGTGTACCTGATGCATACCAACCATTTCATCGCATTAGCTTAGATTTTAAGTCTATGCCAGCCTCCGTGACAGGCTTCAAACACTTGATGGTCGTGTGCGACGAGATTACGAGATTTGTAGTTTGTGTGCCATTGAAATCCTTAGATGCTGAAACGATTTGTGAAGCCTTAATTCAAAAGGTGTTCAGTATATTTGGACCACCATCCTGTCTGATTACAGACGCAGCCACCTCATTGACTGGCAAACTGCTGACTTTACTGTGTGACACACTCCACATAGACAAGAAAGTGATAAGTGTTGAGAATCATGGCAGTTTGCATGTTGAGAGACACATTCGCACTCTTTCAGAATTTCTGAAGGTGAATTTGAACCAGTATGGAAATGATTGGCCTCGTTATGTCTCAACAGCTTGCTATGCCTATAACTCTTTCTCGTCTAACTATCTAGGCAACCACAGCCCCTATGAGCTAGTGTTTGGACGTGAACCGCCAAATCTGACCAACTTGACCGTGAACCCCATGACAGGACTGTCACAAACGTACGAGGAATATGTTGAACACCTCAAAAAGAAATTTCAGCATATTTCGAGAACTATGCTGAAACTGCAAAGACAGAAACAGGACAAGCAGAATGCTGCCATCTCACAAAAACTGAGTAAGAATCCAATTTACTCGGTAGGTCAGCTGGTCTACTTGTACAAACCAACTAGTTCCTCCCTGACGGCAAACTCGAAGAAAATTGCTGCTGAATGGTGTGGACCATTAGTAGTTCACGATGTGCTAGACCGAACACACTACATTCTAGCAACCCTCAAGGGAGAAATACTCAGAGATGTGTTCAATTTCAATAGGCTCAAACCTTGTTTCGTGAGATCAGGTGACGTGAAAAACATCACACACATACAAAAACTAAAGGAAGCACTAGGCAAGAATGACGACAAACCCCAACCCGAAATCGACGAAGCACTGCTTTACACTGACGAAAACGATGAACGAGTGCCCATGTTTGACGACGACCAAATCCTGAACTTAGGAACGGTTGAACCAATAGATCCCGAGATCTATAAATCAGTGATTCATACTAACCAAGGTATTGCAGTACCCAAATCGTTGACACAAGCCGAACTAGAAAAACAATTCAAACTAATCATGAACGCTCCAAATGACAAGACTATGAACATGCATAGAGCAAGATTCAAAACAGGGAGCTTGCAAATTCTGGTTTCATATATGAAACCACAGACAGAAGACAAGATGGCTAGGGAAATCAGATTTTGGTGGAATGTTGACCGGTACTCTGAGAATGAGACATTGATTGAGCAAGTCTTACTGCAGAAGTCATTGCCAGTGTGTGGTTCGCCTAGAACCATTACCCAGAGATTATTCATGTAGGCTAATTATGTATCGACATGCATAATTTAATCGATATAGATTATGTTTGAAGAAATCGATGATGTTCATGTGTTATTTTTGTGATACTATTGATCACAAACCGTTCGTACTCTAGATGTATGATATCGACATGACATGTGTTTGATCCAGGAGTCAAACCGAAAACCCGAAATTTGACGAGTTCATAAATACTTCTGCAAATACGTCTTTAGGCATGTTAGGGACATTTTTTGGGAGACAGACATTATTGAACGGGTAAGACCAAAATGTGCAAACATATGTGTTCATACTTTGGGTGTCTACACTCAAGGTTTAATTGGCCAAATTCAACATAGTTTGCATGTTGCAGTGTCTTGAGCGCACCTGTTCTCCTTCAGATGCTTGATATATTGGGTTTATGAACGAGTACATTGAGGCAGATTAAATCTTTACGATCCTACACCAACCTACACGTCTACGTCAAATTATGATAATCATAGGACTGTACAATTTGGCGACAATTGATTTTATTTGAGACATTATGTTGTGATTTGATACACTTCTTGCGATTCGGTCCAGAAGCAACGACTATACGGACATTTTCTAGTTTAGAAAAGTACGTAACCTTATATAACCTCATTTAACCCCATTTATTGCTCATTATATATATATATCATCTTCCTTTACAAAGGAATGTGCATAAGTCTGCAAAAAAAAAAAATATGAATAATGAAGAGTTACGTGTTATATCCATGTCTGACCTTATTTTACTCAAACTTGTTTAGCTTATAACTTATAACGATGTATGTATTTGATGTATTGTTATACGGTACACAATGTTTTAGTGCCATTTCTTCATAATTAATCTTTATAGTCCTGTACGGTTGGGATTAATAGATGTATTTTTGCCTACAAACAAAGGTGGCAAACCGCTACAAGTCAGGTTTATTAACATTGATGCACTGAATGAAAGTATGAGTGAGAGAGAAAGGAATGATATTTGTGTATTTCATTTGAAGATTTATCTTCGTCACGAGTTAATACAGTTATCGTGATGGATCGAACAGTTTTAAACATGTACTAAAGCCAAGATCATTCTATGAGTTATCGTCGTGTTATACTCATAGCTTTCCGTTATGTTCTAAACATAAGGATGATCCCCAAGTTCAGCTTTACGTATTTGCGTTAATGATGTACATCGATATAATGTCATTAGTGATCAAGTTCAGTTGACGGTCGAAAAGAATGATAAACTTCAGGCATGTTACATAGATACAGTATAACATATGTATATATTTTCTCAATTTCTATGCAGGATTGAAATGTTTGTGATGATCGATCGATTTCAAATTGATTTGTTTTACATTTAATACACTAAATTCAAAGGACATTTTAAGAAAGAGAGAGAGAAAAAAAAAAACAGGTGGTGACCCACCTTTTCTAAACAAGGGGGATGTTATGTGGATATTACCCATTCAGCACATTTATGCCAAAACAAAGTTAGGACTCACACATTCAGCACATTTATGCCAAAACAAAGTTATCAATCTGTCAAGCCCACGAGGTCATTAAACAGACTCCCTCTCTTTTGGGCAAGCCCCACCGAGGTCATGATAACAGACCCCCCTCTTTGGAGAGGACATTAAGAGTCTCTCTGTTTATCGTCAGTCACCTTATTAAGGTCACAAAGGGAAAGTCGCTGGGGTGTAAAAGGAAACAACTCAGTAGACCAGGGGTCTTTTAGCTACTGCTCTCTGACCTGAGCAGACAGGTTTTCTGAAGCAATCTTGTCTTCAATATATAGTTACTGCTCCTGCTCTCGATTGTCTCATATTGTATGATTGGTGCTGTACTACATGTATGCATTGTACTACAACAGAGCTACATAATAAAGTCTGAGGAACTTACATGAACAACTCTCCTATTCTGTTTCATTGAGTAATGCAACTTCATGTATACTGCTGGACTATATTCACCACCCATGATCCCAACACAACAATATGAACACTGATTAGAATTTCACAAATGCTGCTTAAAATCACTTATTATCTGATTTTGGACAAAATCTGCTGTTCATATCAAAAGAAATTAAATGCAGCTAGCCTGTGGATATTATTTGTAAATAAGGGTATGGTCAAACTAGCCATACTGATATCCACACTTAAACAGGAGTTCCAGCTAATCAGTGCTTAGAATTAGCATAGAGTATTTTCGTGTTTATTTCCACCAAAAAAAAATGCTTTACCTTGTATAGAAATATCCTCTATGAATAATATTGACAGGCTGGACAAAAAAAACATTCCTTACAGAATCGCATATGATGATGACGAATTTAAAAATGTCCTTTAGCATAATCAATTTGTGAAAATATCATAAGCTGCTTGAAATACAGATAAAGACGGAGTGAGATTATGTTGCCATAAATAACACAAACCCACACCATCTACTAGGCAGCTTGACCTGTTGTTCATAGAAGGCATTGCACGGTTAATTTGTTACTCGCGTTATTCCATACACCATATTATTGAATATGCCACTAGACACAATGTCTCCTATAGCATTAAGGTACTTATGCTAGACTCCCATTAACAGTACCAGTCTATGAATTCTACCACTGATGTGTGTAAAAAAAAATGCATAATTTCATTCTCATAATGCATTCCCATCATTAAAAGGCTCTAGCTGTAATGGCAAGCCTCTTTATACTTCAAAAGGTCCTTTGCATATCCTTTCTATGAAGTATCTTTAGCTCTCTCCTTATAATGGAGACGAAGCCTTTAGCTTGTTAACGTCATCAAAGTGATTACTCTCCCAGCATTGTAAAATTTGTGCACCGCATCATTAAATCATACCTCTGATCACCGCTCCGAGACATACACGTTTCGAGCGCTGCTGTGCCCCAATCTCCATCCCTCTCCCCCTCTCTCTCTCTCTCTCTGTCTCCTTTCCTCCCTCCCTCCCACCCGCATCCCAGTATCTTCCTCCCTCCTCATCTCCTCCCAAGATCGAGCAGGGAAGGAACCGGGGTGGGCGAGCGTGCCAGTGACAAGGTGGAAAAAATAACAGGGAGAGCAGAGGGACAGATGCAAGTTAATTAGAAGGAGCGCTTTGCTTGAAAAGCAATCAAAGTGCCGATCACGAAGGGCCGGTCCACTATCAATCCACTGTAGCTTCTTTGCGTTCAGGTCTTGATGAGAAAATTGCATTAGATGTGATAATCTCTGGAAGGACAGAGAAACAAACTAATTGAATTGGGAAAACTCCTGTGCTACAGCATCACCAGGAGAAATGAAGAGATAATTGAGTTTATTGCAAGGAAGTTGAGAAAGAATGATACTTGAGATCTTTGATTAAGTTAAGGGCACCCACTTCTGGTCATTACTTTAAATAATGTTTCCAATGTCCTTCATACTTTGACATATACTGGCATTTTTATTTACAATGTAATAATTTGTAAAGAGTAGATCAATATGTTTTTTCAAGAAATGTTTAAGAAACATTATTTATAATTTACTATTATTACTTTATCTCTTGAAAGTAGATGAGTTTCTCTCAGAATTGTAAATGTACAGGATATGAATAATTGGCTAAAGTATCTTTTTCTTTCCAAAGCCCCCCTCCTTTAATCACAAACATGACATTTAAACATATAACGGTTGTAATATTTATACAGAGAGAAGAAAGAGAGAGTGTCATTATGAAAATCAAACAGATTTGACATAACTTCTTTGAACTCTTTATCTGTCTTATTGCACCATTAATGTACAAACATCACAGAGAATAAGTTTGTTTTGCACACTGAAGGTTAACGCCCTTCACAATTATTGTTCAACAAAGTGGGGCCATTTTTGCTTGCTTACATTAACATCAATGCCCATCTACATGAATCTCATGAAATTTTGAAACTAGCAAGTGCTTTTCTTTGCAAATGATAACTCTTTCAAGACATTTATAATTTTAGCCCCTACAAAAAATTGTGATATCAAAGAACTGCCTACATGCTCATCTATAATCTACATGTGATGTGAAAACACTGTTTATTTTGTATCCGTCATACAGCGCAGGCAACTTTATATCTCTATACTAAAAATTTGTCTAAAATTCTTAATCAGGCAATATAGGGACATCCATTTGAGCCCACTTATCCTTGATTAACTGCTTGTGTGCCATGGGTGCAAATTTGCACAAGTTATACACACGAGTCCCATACATGTAGAGTAGCAATATGACAGCACACACAGGGTTAATAATGTCTAATGTTCTCATACTCAATAAACAACCTGTGGATGTGAATAATGCAGAAACAGCACGTATGTGCAAAGGTTGCTGATGCAGCGTTAGATACCTATCGGCAAGACTACTTACAGGAGAGAGCACACACTCGACAATCAGGTTAACTTATTGATTGACAAGGTTCATGATCTATACAGGAATAAGTGCCCTAGTCTCCTTAATGCCACAGAGAAAGAGGGGTAAGAGAGAGAAGTGGGTTTGATGGAAGGAGGGACGGTGGATCAGATGGACAGAAGTGGGATGAAAGAGAGAGCAGGGGAAGATGGGTGTGAGAGTATGTGAGAGAAGGACAGAATTAGATAAGGCAAAAACAAAGGCAAGGTGGAAAGATCGGAATAGCTATGAAGATAGGGATATGTAGGAGAGACGGAGAGAGGGAGTACATGAGAGTGAGAGTAAGAGAGAGAGAGAGAAAGAGAAAAAAAAATGAGACAGACAGACAGAGTTAGATGGAGGGTGAGTGATAAGGAAAATGAGTACAGAGGACAACTAAAAAGATAGGGACATATGGGTGAAAGGAACTAGAGAGAAAGAGAAAGAAGGAGAAAGAAAGAGAGAGCACAAAAAAGAGAGGGAGAGAAAGAGAGAGAAAGTGAAGGGAAGATAGAGAAGGGAGGGGGAGAAAGGAGAGGGAGAAAAAGAATGAGCAGAATATCGAGAGAGATGGATTGGGAGAAAGAGAGAGAGAGATAGAAAAGGCACTAGTGATATTGCACGACAGAACAAGATCCTTGCATAGTTGTCATATTTACATAGCATCATACATTTACACACAACCGCTTCTGCCCTCGATCGAGAATCTGGTTCAATTGTTGTGGGCATATATACCTATATACCATACATGAGCACTGGCCAAATGGTTACTGACCTACTTTCCTCATGTTTGTAATGTGTCTAGTACCATTGGCAAGCCAGGCCGTGGATGTACTTTGTGTTGCCTGTAAAGCCAAATAGAGGGAAATAAGCTCGTTGCGCTATCATCCACGTCCCACAAAAAAAAAAGGCATGTCCCCTTCATTGGGACATGAGAGATATATATGTTCCTGACGCTTCCCAAATTTTCATCTAACTATGTCCGCGACCGAGTGTCCATTCCGATAATGTGGCATTTTGTAAACACGGGGCGGAGCGGGCAGGACAGCATCCGACACCGAACGGTAAACACACCCCTTGTCCCCGGCCGTTTGTCATCAGGTCGTCAAATACGACTCGCGCCGACGCAGAAATTGAAAGAAAATATTGGGCAAACTTTCAACTTGCGCCTGCGGTAATGTAGCTGTTACTATACGCACATTGAGCGCATGTGTGCGGATTCTAGCCAAATCTTTCCATGCCTGGAGTGATGCCCTTGTGAAGCTGCATGGCAGTATTTGACTAGGACAGACAGACTCAGTGGCTGCACGCCTCTGAGACGCCTGCTATTTACTCGGTATAATCTCAAGAAATGAAAGGATAATATTGGCTGGTTGAAGGGTGTTGTGAGACGAATCTTCCTCGCCTACTTTTAAAGCAAACCTGTTATCTTTATCTTTAAATTCATGTTACCATGAATGATGATCTTTCGTTTTTCTTCCAATGTTGTTTAAGTCACTACTCATAGATGCCAGTTTTCCTGGAATCAGCAAAGAATGCATGCTTACACAAACTTTAAAACACAACTTGGATTTGATACAAAATAAACATCCAAAATTAAAAGCTTTGCTCTCTTAGAACTTAAATCAATCACATTTCAACTTGACATCTTGCACATTCATTGTGTTAGTCTTTTTAAATCAATACCTTTTTTATATTTTCAATAAACCAGATTACAGATTCAAAATGTATGATACATACTTCTTCTAGCCTAGAAGTAATGCCTTACTTCTCCTACTTTGCACCAATCATGTTCTTTTGATCAGAAATACAAACATGCAATTTGTATATACTCACTGCTATGTCATGCAAACCTTGAGCAAGCTTTGGGGGTTGCCAGGAGTAACTTTTGTCAATGGTAACACCCATCTTTTTTGCTGACTGCTTATCAGTCTTCCTGTCACACATTTTACTCATCAAACATTTAATTGTTTATTTCAGTACGTGACCTCCACTATCTTTCAAAACACCTTCAAAGCCTCTGATTGGACATTCATCAGTTTTGGCCTGTTTCATTTCTGTAGCATTAATGCACTCCACATCGCGTGGCACAGATGGAGTGCAATACATAAAGCATGCATTTTACTTTGGATATCAGACAGCAAAATGCCAGCATATAAAGATGCCCATGGCCTCACATTGTTTAACCCATTTTGTGTCAGGCAAAACGTAGGGATTTGTATGGGATTTGTGTGGATTACTTGTGAATGAATTCACATTCAACACAATTAAAGATTTAAAAGACTTGCATATTTCTGTAATTCCATTCCGCTTCGAGGCTCCTCCTGAGTGCAGCTTGTGAACTATGCCATCAGCGAGAGGGCTACCATTTCAACCAAAGGTTACACCACTTTTCCTGGCTCCATAATAGTCGAGAGCAAGACGGAATCTGGCGAGCACCCGGGCTGTATCTCCGCTGTTAATGGATGCCCGACAGCCCCCTTGGACTGCAATAGGAGAGCCCTCGCTTGGTCTCCGATGACCAATTTGACAGACTGATGAGTCTCTGTGGCGGCTCACAGCGGCCAGGTGTCGCCTGCCTGCAGTGGGTGGAGCCTCCTCTTGGGACGGGTTGCCATGGTGATATTAGAGAGGCTCAGGGTTAACTGCAGGAGCAGCGCCAACGCACTGTTCGATATCCTGGCGGGTTTCTCCGGGAAATGACTCTTATTCACAATTCGGCAGAATATTGATGGTAATTGCACGCCCACGGTTGGGTTTGGTTTGATATCGATTACATGTGATTAGGAGTAAACAAAGAAGTACTATACATTCCAACATGATAGGATAACACCTTCTAAAGTATAATTACTTTATAACATTTATACACTCCACAGGATTTCAGCTTGGATTTTCAAGAAATGGAGCACAAGGTCTTATAATGATTTGAATATTGACTCTACTATGATATCAAATCCATCAAAAATGTTTCTGGAAAAGTTTTAAAACCCTTCTTTGACAGGACGCATCGCATGCCACCTTGATATTTCTTTACACGAGGTGAATCCTATTACAAAACAATGTATGCAATTGAAGGATAAGCCTCTGCTCATAGTCAATTACACTTTATATTTATTCAGAGTGATTGTTCTTCTCTTGATGAGGCAACTTTTGTAGCAAGATTTGTAAAAAAAATTATGAGGTTTGAATCACCAGCCACAACCCATCCCTCCCTTTATATAACTCCTTCTCTGCCAGTCTCCATACTTCCCTATGGGAACGGCGTGTATTATCAGTGCAAAATGTTTCAATGGTGCTTACAGAGTTAACTCCTTCTCTGCCAGTCTCCATACTTCCCTATGGGAACGGCGTGTATTATCAGTGTAAAATGTTTCAATGGTGCCTACAGAGTTAACTCCTTCTCTGCCAGTCTCCATACTGCACTAAGGGAATGGTGTGTATTACCAGTACAAAGTGCCTCATCAAGGACAGACCTTAGTCGACAACTTACTTCTTCATTGGTCTGTCAAAAAAAAAATATGTCTAGTGCCTATAGGAAATGTAAATTGTTATTATCTATTTGGGAAAGTTGTTTTAACAGTAGGAATTATGCTAGTTCCTTCTCAAGAATCAACTAATATGCATCAAAATTACCTATGGACCAGAAATATCTAGATGCCTATTGCCAAGAGGCAAATATAAATTGCCATCTGCTATTTAAAGGAATTATTTAAACAGTACAAATTATGCTCAGCTCAAGAATCAACCAACGTGCTTCAAGACTCCCTAGTTCCGTTTTCTCAAGTGCTAAGGACAGAACAGAGACGCTTGATGGAGGTCTGCCTTTAATTTGACCCAGCGCCAAAGCCAATTCCCCATTTCAAGTACTTTGTCTCTGGGGGCTTGGGCTAGCCGTGTCAAATTACCCCAATTTACATAATCTCACCAAATGGCTAGTACCCATGGTGACTGTAATATCACATAGAGGTATGTTTGTAAACTAGTTCAAACCACTCACCGGCATATAATGCATGTTGAATGCTGAGACAACATCCCTCTTTAATTAATGTGCACTTAGTGGCCATAGCAACAAAGGAAAACATGCAGGTGTTCTACATAACATTTTGAGCTTTTATTTCTTATTTTGACTGCCAATCAAAACATATTTCAAGCCCCATGTTGTTGTAATTTGAATCACTGATCTTTATTCGACCTCCTCCCTCCCTATGCATTTTGTTTAACACCACTCTCAGGACATGTAGAAACATGATTAGAGAGTGCATATTAGTTCAAGCCCATTTTCTATCATTTTCTCCACAAGATTTCCTCTTTGACAGATGCTTTTTAAAGAAGCACAGTTAAAATGGAAAAAATCAGAAATTTTAAATTGTGTTTCAATCAGACCAAAGGATTAGATGATGCATTCTGAGTTGAAAATGGGCATGTACTCATTAAGTATTCTAATGCTTTCCTCCTTGTATACACAATTTGATGGGGAATTCATCTATGTTAAGGGGAGGGGAAAACATGAACGATGCTACATTTCAACCCTGAGCAAAGGAGTAAGATGAAAGGGGGGAAAAAGGAAAAATGTATCTACTTTAGAAAGGTTTGAGTAGATTACAGGTACATGTATGCCTCACGATCTGAGACTAGTATAGGATACAGAGTATACAATAGATGAAAGAATGTCAAACTCACTGCAGATCTCTTGGAGATAAATGTAAAACACTCATGTAGTGTGATTTCACTGTGCACTAATGAAAGTGGTAAAATGAAATAAAACAAATGTATCTATCTATCTATTTATCTGTCAGTGCTAAATCCTGTGATCAAGGTGATCATAAGGTGTCACAATTCTCTGTTCCGAGTTCTTTTGATATTCCATCACCATTATACATATATCAGTTTCTAATGTGGAGAATTCTTCACATGGGCTCTTCAGCTATGTAAGGAGCCCTTTTTTGCATCAGGGGGGCGAAATTGATGTGAGTGCATAATTAGCATGTGTTTTATGGGACTTTTACTACACATAATGGCTGACACGACTACACTGTACACAGGGCTAAACGAACATGACGTTCTGAGAAAACATGGAGAAAATGCGATACGGCCGAGCCACTCCAGCGTCCCAGGGGAGCATCAGTCAAGCAATCATTCATCTCGTCCTCTCGACCAGGTCCTAATCGATGAGGGAGTCGACACTGCCATCAACACACTGCATGCACCGAGTCACCGGCACTCTTCCTTACTGCTGAAACATCCCTGGCGTATATGTGTTTAAAGTTGCTATTCAATGAAATGACTGTATAAGAAAGTCTATTCATAACTTTGATTGACCATATGTTACTAGAATGTCAGTGTTAACTAAAGATAGCTGTATTGACTTGATGTAAAAAAAAAACAGATCTGCATTTATATCAGGATACACCCAAGAATGACTTGAAGTAGCATCCTCTAGAATATGAAACTGATATATATATATATAGAGAGGTGAAGACGAACAAATTGAATGAAACGCAGGAGAAGAAAAATTATTCGAATTTTCAATCATAGACCTTTATCATATATATATAACATATATATGCTATGGTAATGGATATCAAAAGAGCTCAGGTCAGAGAATTGTGACATCTTATGATAGCCTTCATCACAGCATTTGGCACTTACACAACAGATAGATTCATACATTTTTTTCTTTTATGGAGTATGGAGTCTGGTAGAGAAAGAAGTTATAATCACAGCATGTGTCTGTGGGAGGGTTATCTTCTAACTGCCCCCCCCCCCAAAAAAAAGAAAGAATATCCCATCACATTCTTCACTTGATTGTCCTTTTAGTCTTCTCTAAATCACTGCAAGCTTGTCTGCTGTCCATAGCACAGGAGGGTAATCTTCTATCTGTCACCCCCCCCCCCCCCCCAACCAATGTCCCATCACATCCTTTACTTGATTGTCCTTTTAGTCTTCTCTAAATCACTGCAAGCTTGTCTGCTGTCCATAGCACAGGAGGGTAATCTTCTATCTGTCACCCCCCCCCCCCATCCACCCCCCAATGTCCCCATCACATCCTTCACTTGGTTGCCCCGTTGGTTCTCTTGAATCACTGCAAGCTTGTCTATCGTCCATAGCACAAGGGGGCCATCTTGAACCTGCCAAGCGCCATGACATCCCAAACGCCTCATCAAAGCTCAGAATGGCTAGCTGGCTGCCTCAGATCAAGCCCGCCACAATAGCTTGACAAGCAAACAACATGCCTAGAGTTTACCCCGCTTACAGTTTCCTCCACGTCCCCTGCACCTGGCTACAATGCAAACTCTAATTTCGTTTTGCTTCTGCGCTCCTCCAAGGAGGGGGGGGGGGGGAATGCGAAAAGGAAGCGGAACCTGATGTAACACTTTCCATCAACAAAACAAGGACGGGCTGAGCAACGCATGCATCTTTGACATCTGTTAGATTCCGGGCCCCATTTGAAAAGGTCAGTGAGGAACCCTGCGACGGCTGATGGCTGACACTTGTCCTGCATGCAAACAGGGCGACCTGGGCTTGAATAGCGGCAGGATGCGTCTCCCCACAGCTGGATAAGCACGCAGGGCTTTGCTTTCCTCATCCACAAACTCCACCATGAGGGCCCCGCTCAATTTAAAAGGGCGCTCTTTCATTCTTCAAACACAAGGGTTGAGGGCACTTTTGTCATGATTTTGCTCAAGTCTTTTCTTCCTTATTTGGTTTTCACATTGAAATATGTAGATGCACAAGTGTAGCACCTCATGTTTGTTATGGGTGCATCAAAATACAACTGCACTCAGCAGGATCAAAATACAACTGATGTTAGCAGCTTCAAAATACATCTGCAGTCAAATGAATTGATCTTAACATGATTTGACAGTATCCACATCATTCACTCTGCATTGTTCTTGTTCTGGCCAACACTTTCTTAACATTTCTGTACATAGTATCTGCTTTATGAGAAAAAATCAGAAGTTGAAAACTGTATCAATTACTTTAATGCCAAATGGACCCTTTTGAAAGTGAAGGTGCGCAGCATGTTACGCTACAATTATGTTTGTATACAAATAAGCAGAGCATGCAAGTGCTAACTATGATAGAAGCAGCAAATGTTTTCCATTGCGTCTTAAAGTTTCAACTAACATGCATAACATGCGCACCCTGGCTAGTTTCCAAAGGGTCCATTTGGCAGTAAAGGAATTGATACAATTTTCAACTTCTGAATTTTTCACGATAAAGTAGAAATATACATGTATGTACAAAAATGATAAGAGTGTCAGAACAAGAACAATGCAGAATGCATGAGTCTTCAAAACGTGTGATCATTGTTCTTTACAACTGAAAGTAAAATTAAATATCTTTTGAAAGCTGAGACCATCATGGAAAATGATATTTAAGGAGATACAAGAAACTTGACGGTGCTTAAAAAAAACAAACTGATGGTTACATACAAACATTCAAGATCCCCAGAATGTGAGCATCAACAACAATTATTGGTTTACATGTATTGATGATCATGAGCTCCATCATACTAAATTGACATCTTACAGAGAAATATGCTCACAGCTCTGCGCTAAAGGAATTGATGATGCAGTTAGCTTCCTGACCACCAATCCCTTCAACCCTTTGTGTGCCAGATGAACTGCCGCTCAGTGGGATTTCCACATTACTTATGACAAAAGGTTAATATGATACACAAAGAGTTAGTAAGTTTGCTCAAAATATACTCCCAGGAATTGTTTTCAGGTACTTGAGCACTTATATTCACCGTTGTGATGACAAGAATGCGGGGGGGGGGGGGGGGGGGGGGTTGTCCTGGTCATGGCTTGCACGGTATTTCCCTCTAAAACCTAAATCAAGGATGGTAGGTAAAGGTCAACGCTATCAAGTCCTGCCCTGTAGTCACGACCCCTTGGATAAACCCTGATATCATTACCAGAGCTAGTAAGGTGTCCAATGTGTAGATAAACAACATGAAATTGCTGACCTTTATTAATTATTCATTTATTCAGTTTTCTCCATGCAGCCCTTGTCAGTAGCTGGGATACTGTTCTTCCCAAGGGCACTGCTTCACAAAAACTTGGATCATGAATACAATAACTACATTACATGGCAATGTGGCAGAAGCTTAATGATGTGCTTGATGCTACACACGTATACATGGAAGTGGGATGGGGAAGGGGGGGCATTTTGAAATGAGAGCAAATCTTTATATCTCTGTATTCAATTTATTTCACGACATGATATAAGTCATCATGTTAGTGTTTCATCCCTTATTGTTCTACTCAAAGCAAGTAAGCTATTAAGTTTTGGGTATTGCTTTGTTGGAGAGTTCAATATATTATGATTGAACAATGATTATTCTTGTTTCTGAATGAACTAGGTTAGATTGCTTGTTCGACAATTTTGTATTGCATTTTTACATTCTATTGCAATGATCTAACTTTATATTTTATTATTGTACAAATGTAAATAACATTTTATTAATTGATGAATGATATAGGCATGCTCATCATGCATGTACCAAGAAAATGTGTGTGTGTGTGTGTGCATAAGAGAGAGAGAGAGAGAGAGAGAGAGAGAGAGAGGGAGAGAGAGAGAGAGAGAGATAGATAGAGAAAGAGAGAGAGATGGAGAGAACAGGAAAGAGAGGGGAGAGAGGGGGGAGAGTGAGGGGGAGGGCGATAGGGAGGGAGGTAAATAGAAAGAGAGAGACAAATTTGACGAGTCAGATACTATGGAAATGCAAAAACTGATGCTCCGCATGTAATTCCATCCAACTACACGAAGCGCAGAGCGAATCTGAGCAGATATCGGGACAAACCAATCTGTACAAACTCGATTACAACAACTCTAGTGTCTTTCCAAAAATACATTAGGGATCAGTTTCTTGTTTGAAATATGTGCATGTCCCTGAAGGCCGTAATGCAAACATGCTTATATCTTTATGTTCTGTTGTTTTAATAATTTGAATGGATGTACATGAAGTACGCAGCAAGGAATATTCATTAGATTTTCTACTCTTTCTCCCTTCCTCGCTATTTATTTTTTATCCATGTAAGTGCACGTCCATAATCTCATCATGCTTCTATTCATGCCATGATTACATGTAATGCGAGCCATGTGTTTTCCTTATAAGCTCTACCTTTATCAGTTTTACTCTTATTAAAACTCAATTTTCCTCAAATTCTGTTTTCATTTCCTTTGTCTGACAGTACAGCGATGCACTATTCTCTCCCTCTCTTTTCATCTCCGTCTTTCATAAAATTCTGACAACATGATATTGTACTCAGTGCGCTGAATGCATTCTCTCTCTCTCAGAGTCCAACGGCAGCCAGGAATTCCCTCATATTGAAGCTTCCTGCCAACGTGATATTTGATCAGACATAAAACTGATGCAAATAGCAGCAACATCAGATTGCCTAGCTCTTCCCCCACTTTGACAGAAAATGTTTATTTAAAATACACTTTCAATTTATTCCCAATTTTGAAAAAAGTACATTCCAGAAGAATGTTATTAACAAAGTAAACACAAGATGTATAGAATATCAGTGCCTGGGAAACATGAAAACATGATCGATTTAAGATCCTTCATGAAATTCATGTGTTTTGTTGCATTTCATCGTAAGTACTGCATTTCCCTTGCACAAAGAAACTGATAATATAATCACTTTTATCAGGCGCAGCAATGCGTAGTACTGAATTGAAGATATTGACAAACATTAATCTCATGCTAGTTTCACTGAAAATGTTTACTCTTGAATGAAGTATAAAGTACATGTTACACAAAACAATAACATATTTCAAACTTTCATCTTTATGGATTTGTGTGCGCTTCTAGCTCTTAGTTATTCTCTCACACTCATTTGCTCAGATAAGATCTTTATATATTGAGGCTAGTCTTGTGTGTCTTTGTATACTTTATTATCTCTGACAATGCTTTTCTCTGGGTGATCTCACTCAATCACTGTAAAATTGCATTCATGCACGGTTAAATTATTCCTGGATGAGGGATGGGGGGGGGGGGGGGGGGAATTGTAGCTGTTCCATTTTTTCTTACTTTCATCAAAAAATTTATGTAAATTATGGTCTGAATATATACGGGGTACCATGGCATTGAGAGCATTTTAAGCATGCACTGCGTGTGTGCTTGTATGATATTCATGCATGTGCCATGTAGGCTACATGCAAGTGTCATGAGTACAAGTATGAGTTGAGTCTACGTGATGTCAAGCATTGTATGAGATCCCCCACTTCACGTACATGACACAGCATTGATCAATATTTTGAACATAAACCAAAGGCAAACATTATATAATTTAGCTAAATGGGTAATATTGTAGTGGTTGAACGGCTTTATCTGCTAGTCTCATCAATTAGTCTATTGACAACAGCCATCCGTAAAAATTCATGACTTTCTTTTGTCGTCTCTATTCCAATCTCCTTCACAAGATTTATCTTCTGTCTTACTGGCGGTCTTAAATTTCATCTCCACTCCCTCCGTCTCATCCCGCACATCAGCGGCCTCCTTCCGCTGCTCGTCGCATCAGTGTTATATTCTCCCCTCACCCCCGACAACGCCACATCTCATTTCTGCCCTACAATCCATCTGGGGACGAACGCCAGCCAGTCCCCCCCAACGACATGCATTTCAGATTTCCATTCAAATGAAGGCACACTTGTTTGCACTTTCAATACCTCCCGGGCAAATGTCGTCGGGACACCCTTGCTGAATTATTGAAATTATTCATGAAAAATGTCAAATCTAATAGTTTCTGAGAAGCGGTGTTTCAGCTGTATACCTCACTAGATTAGGAGAGCTGGGTGGTTAACAGCGGGGTTATGGCAGAGTACAGGCAGATTAGGCTGTCATTGTGAATAATGGCATTGACTATGATACGTACGGTTCCACTTGGAATGTGATACGTTTGTCCTTTTGACAAAGACGAAACATAAAAATAGCCACTATTAATTACTTGAATAATACATACAAATAAGAAATTGATGCATCACTTGTATTCAAACTATTGTTATTCTTTTTTTCCCCTCACAATTTCTCTCTCCTTCCACTGTCCTTTCCCCTCTCCCATCACCCTCCCCCCCCTCCCCATATATTCCTCTCTCTCTCTCTCTCTCTCTCTCTCTCTGATTGCTCTCTATGTCATCACACAGGTCATCCTCCAATGATAAACTTGCATACAGGTCACACATCATTCATCTCTAATTAAACACACATTTGAATAAATTCAACTCATACACCTTAACTACCGGCAGAGCTACCAACATTGAATTCAACAATCAGGAAGATTTGGAGGAATTTCATCAGAAATCAGGGGAGATAACTATCAAATGCATACAACCTAATGACAAAAATCTGTCCATAATCAGGGAGATTGCGTGATGTGATGAAATCCAATGCAGTAATAATCTTCTATTTTTAGGGAGACTCCTGCGAAATCAAGGAGACTTGGCAGCTCTGACTACCAGTAGATGCCCCCCCCCCTTCCCCCTCCCCCCCTTCCCCCCCCCCCCTCACATGACAGATACAAGCTCACAAAGTTCACATATTTTGTTTCCCCCTGAAAAATGTTCCTCATTGAAACCTGCATCAAAGAAGCCTGTAAATAAAAACCACCTGCTTATAAAGACCATATTTCTTGTCTTCCTTGAGCGGTCTTTATGTCCAGGTTTCACTGCATGCAATCTACACCAGAGATACGGACAGTGCAAACATTCAAGAGGAATCTTGGGACTTACCATAGTAGCCCCGGATGAGATGGTCCAGCTCCTCCATGGCCTTGCTGCGGGACAGGAACTCATACCCCGCCCTGAAGATGCTGAGAGGGGGCAGCCCCGCCCCCCTGATCCCCACCCCCCTCACTGGAGCCGCTGCGTAGTGGTACTCGATGGTCAGGCGGTGCGAGGCAGAGACGTAGGGCTGCGGTCTGGACTGGCCGCAGTGAGTGGTCACGCTAGACCCATCAAGGATCTGCATACCGGAGGATGACAAATGAGAATACACATAGATCAGTAAAAAGCCTCTGACACCTCTAACACTATGTTTCTGGAACTTTCTATCATACTTGCATGTAGGTGTATGCAGTTCATGGTTAATTTGAATAGATTTGCGTATCGTATGTTAGCCTCTAAAATATACATACATGTAGAGTGGAGCCCAATTAAAACTTGTCTAATCTAGGTCAAAGCACGACCATATGCATTCATGTAATGCACAGGCTAGATATTGTCTGATCTAGATCAAAGCAAGACCATATGCATTCATGTAATGCACAGGCTAGAACTTGTCTGATATAGATCAAAGCAAGACCATATGCATTCATGCAATGCACAAGCTAGATACAGTATTGTCTGATCTAGATCAAAGCACGGCCATATGCATTCATGTAATGCAAAGGCTAGAAAGTGTCTGATCTAGATCAAAGCAAGACCATATGCATTTATGTAATGCACACGCTTGATATTGTCTGATCTAGATCAAAGCACAACCATATGCATTCATGTAATGCACAGGCTAGATATTGTCTGATCTAGATCAAAGCAAGACCATATGCATTTATGTAATGTACACGCTTGATATTGTCTGATCTAGGTCAAAGCACAACCATACGCATTCATGTTAGTTGGGCATCACTCTACATACATTAAAAGAATGTGATCAGCCAAGTTAGTAGCCAAAAAGATGAGTATTTTAGTGCTGAATCATTTGGAATAGATGTGCCGATGGTGTGTTATCCTCTTAAATTGTATAGTGTACATACCTGGGTCTATTTTAATGATACATTAATAACTTACTTAATCACTACATTGCATGTACATAAAGTAGTATGCATATTAGTGTATTTAACAATATAAACACATATGTCTGTAGACACTACAGCTGAAAGGAATTGGTAGGGAAAGGGAAGAAAAAGAAGGAGCCGCAGTTTTAAACCACGGTATATTTTGTCCAGTTCAGTATGAAACAAGATGCTTTAGCCTAAAATGCATCATGTTTCATGCTGAACTGGACAAAATATACCACGGTTTAAAACTGCGGGTCCTTCTCTTTCTTTCATTTCCCTTTCCCTATGCCAATTCCTTTGAGCTGTAGTGTACCTGGGCCATGAAACTTTACTAGGCTAGTTAGTTACTAAATGTGCACGAAAATGTACAAATTATAGTCATTAATGAGGTTTCATGAATATGGCCCTGAAAATGACTGCTCTTTGCATGACAATCACATGGGCATATTATGGGTTATTAGTCTGTTTTTGTACAAGTTATATTTGAGCTGAATAACTTTCACTCTGCACATTCCTTCCATTTCCATTTCTAATAGGAAAGGTAATTGCATTAGAGAGCATGGGAAAATGTGAAATCATATACAAATAACAAATATCAAGAGGAGTTACTTATATGGAATAATGGATCTTATTTGTTCAACAGTACGTATGTGCTGTTCTACACAGCAAGTCACACTCTATGGGTGATGTGTTTGTGCATGTATTATGCACTGTTTGGCTTTTTACCTAATGCCATGGCTCACACCGATATGACAGCCAGCCCCATTTATGCATGTTAAGAGGCTTGTATGGGCATGAACACCTATGCCATGTTTACTAAGTGTCCACTAACAACCACTTGCTCTCATCCTGGCACCAGCATCATAACCACTCAGGCATCAAGAAACTTTCTTGCCCTAAAGTCAATAACCTCTGCCGACTCTCCCATGTTCCCGCTCCGAGCATCTGCTCAACATGCATAATTTAACATCGCACAAACGCCGCAGCATGTGTTCCACTGAAGCTGTCAAGTGAGTCACTGCGCGGGTGCAAGAGAGAGAGAGAGAGATAGGAGAGAGAAAGCACGAGCGTGAGCCAGTGTGTGCGGGCCATGCCAGTTTCAATGCTTCACCCGCTAGTCCTCGCAGCTGCCTTTTCACCGGCTCGCCCCCAAGAGCAAATCAATTATGAACACATTCCGGTTGCAATATGCCCCGCTTGGCCACCACCTTTTCATGTAAAAGGTAGGCAACAACTTTATTTGGTGGACACCACCTACTTTCAGTGGCCAGATGATCAGATAAAAGTATGTGGGAGAGTTTTAATTTATGTGTGCATGGGCAGATCAAAAAAAAATCAATGAGGGTTAAATCGTACAATTTCTCAAGTGTGTTATGTAATAATTTTGTTCTGTAGTGAAATTTTATGCGATCATTTATGATTTTCAGTGATGGCGAGTTATGTAACCATGGTAGCAATTGTGTTGAGATTGGCATTCTTTAATACATACCCTGTAAACAAATTTAGTGATAATGAAAGTGGTACGTCAAAAAATGTTTTCTTCTTCTACAAAATATATCAAATACCTATTAATAGCACGTATATCGACAAGTAATATTAACTGCGATACAGAGCAGGTAATAGCACAACCTCTTCAGTAAAAAAAAATGCTTGGGGTAATAGCACGATAAAATTGGATCTCCCTGTCAAAAAGTGCAGTGCATGTTAAAAAAAAAGAATATTTGCTGGGGACAAAAAAAGCAATCTCCTGGGAAAAAATGGCCAGAAGACATTGCTTTTGTAATTGACTTCACATGGATAAATCTGTGCTGCTGCATTGTTCATCAATTCCGCTCAAATTGAGCTCCAATTTATCTGAATTGAGCCTGCATGTTATGTTTTCTGTGATCTGCACGGTGCAAGCTATAAACTGTGACGTCTGATACTGCGCGATGCTTCACTGCAAAACTTGCTCCAAGCCTGCATGCATACATCACAGCTCCCACCATCCATCACGAGGAGGTCCGGTTTCTCAGTGTGATGGATCTTTTCCATTTCAGTGCGACCCATTTCGCTGCAAATAGCCGCTCTGCTCGCATGAGAGGACATGTTCATGATGATAAATGAGTATGGTGGATTATACGCATCAATAAGAAAAAGCAAATATCAGATACAAGGGTAGAAATACTTTATAAAATCTTGTTGATTTCAGGGAGCCCTTTCTGTGCTGAAAAACCGTTGTGCAATCCGATTTGAATGCATGACAGACAAAGACTGTTTATTGCAGAAAGGCAGAAATATTGTTGGTCAGAAAAGTTAACACTGCAAATCACCCCAATTCCCATGCATGCATATTCATGTAGTGCATGCAGTATTGTAAACATGAATCACGAAAAACCCAACACACCCACCCATCCTTACCCACTGTTTGGGAATTGAAATTACCTACATGCATGCATCAGTGATAATAGACCACAAATGGAATTGTGACTTTTGGACTAACCGTACTCAATGGGATCAATACGTGTAATCAATGCCTGTCACACAATATGGAAATCCAGCTTGTGTATTTCTTACAATTACTCTATGGGAATCAATAGATTCTACCTGAAGCTTCAATCAATATTCCTTGGACAAAACTCGCTTTCCTTTCTCGCGCAGAAGGCTAGGCATGTAAATATACCCGCGCTTTTTTTTACCGTTACTGGTGAGGAGAAAGGAAGTCTAGTGTGGGCTTTAAAACATTGAGTCAACTTAAATGGGACAGATAAAATGACGAGGGGAGAGGAAAGAGGAGGGAGGGAGGGGAGAGGAGGGGGGCTGGGGAGACGAGTAAAACGACATTATGGTACTACTGCATGGCTGGGTGTTTGGATTCACATTGCACAAACATGACGAGAAAGCACACACTGGGCATTCTGGGGAGAAGGCACGGACAAAATAAAGAGGGACTGACTGGAGGAGGAACGCTCCTTGCATCTGACCACGTTTCTTGCCTTCCACTGGACAACTCGTTCTGTATGCGAGTGTTACGAGAGACAAACCTCCTAACTGAACTATACGCTTCTCCTTTGTATCGTTAACATTCTCATTACAGCTTCCCAAATATTTAGCATCCACGTTATTTACATGCTGCCTTGCTTACCCTCGTGCTATTCTATACCAACAATTTTAAAGATTTAAATACCCCAGATTTCAAAGTCATGTTTTAACCAATAAGTAAATAGTCCTGATGGAAACTACCACGCTGTATTACATTCATAACATTTGCAGCTCTTATTTTTGAAAAGCTAACGCAGATTCAATTCTGAAATTTACAATTAGGCAAGGCCCAGTACAAGTAGGAGGTACTACTTTAAGTTGTAATGAACCTTAAGGGCATGCTATGGTCATTTACCCTACCATGTCTATGCACTCAAACAGTCTTTACACCGGTAATTATATGTTTACAAGTTTTTGTTCACAACTGAAGTTAGATGCTATAATCTTATGAGCTGATGAACCTTTCAATATTGTCTGTGATTTTGCACTTTCACTGATTTCAGACTCTTTTCATCTATCCCGAGGACTTTTCATGACAGTACTACGCCCTCTGGGTACCTGATTTTCATCTACGGCAAAATCCTAAATTGCAAACTGGTGAGATTGGCTACCACAAAAGACTCTGATTAGATTATTATTCCCCAGGCGCACACTTCCAAACTCGCATTACGGCAATTGCCAGTATCTCAACATGGGTCCATAGGGATTGCAGTGACAAGGCTGCCCTTGTGTTGTACTGTGCGCAGCTACACAGCACCACACGTAATCACCGGTCCCCGTAAATGTGGCCGCCATGCACCGCATAGCAGCACTAACAAGATGTCGTACGGGGCCGACTTCACTTTACGAAATAAGTCCCTACCTGACCCGCTCTCAGCTAATGGAGCAGGGATCCATTTAGGTTGCTATGGAGGTTTCTCCTACCATGCCCGAGTTGCTTCTTCGCGTTCCTCCTTAAATTGCCCCATTTCTGCCTCCGCGCCTAATGGCGTGCACAAAATGGGGGCTATTCAAGAAGCCGTGCGTTATCTGTCTGTCCAATTACATCTGTGTTTCTTAGGGCACTGCCATATCCCTCTTAGTTACACAAGGGTAAACGCTGGTTGCTATGGGTGGCCTGGTACTTTAAAATAAATCACATTTAAGATACACGATACACATTGGCTGGGTTCAGAAAAGTAGGATAATTGATAAAGAGGGATACAAATGCAATAAGATGTCTTTGTAGAGCAGCATTTGAAGTGAGGTGTAACGGAGACGGAGACGTGTAGGAATATATACAAAGCTGGCAGTGGTTTAACAAGATACACCCTTAACAACGCTCCTTTTTAAAAACATGCACACACTCATACATGTATGCATGAGATGGTGCTATACTTTGAATCAACAGTTCCACATCTAACATAGATATGCTTTAAGAATGTTGTGAGAGAAAATATATGTATACAAACAGCCTCAACTCCCACGCAAACATACATGTTATACACATAAAGACACTTCCTAACACACACTTATTCAGACACACACAAACACTAACTCATGCATACAAAAATGTAATACTTTTAAGAGTTCCATATCTAATGTAGATCTGCTTCAAATATATTTGAGAAAAAAATAAACATACACCCAGCCTTGAGACACACACACACAATATGCTCTTATGTGATTAAACACATACAAGCACCCCAATGTTTCTATACAATATGGATTACAACAGTTCTACATCTACCATAGATTTATAAGCAAAAGTGTGAGGCACACACACATGCTCAACACACCCACACATACACACACTTATGCATACACACATCCACACACTTCAACATACACATACAAGTACAGACACACAAACACATGAATGGTTCTGTTCATTCATCCAACAGTTCTACATCTAAGTTAGATCTGCTTAAGAAACTGCTCCGACTGCACTCATGTATACAGCCTGGGTCGAGAACTCCCTCCATGGCGCGCCTCAAGCATCTTTTGAGAAACCACCAATCAATTAGGCAAATTGCTATGTTCAGGCAACCATTCACATCCTGCTGTAAGAGCAATGTCTTGAATGTTTCATGAGACAATTCATGCACCATTCATATACTTCATTAAACTCCTGTCTACTTCATACACACATCAATCAATCAATATCAAATGATATATACACTCCATTGAACACATCATTGCTGCCTGTGTCAAGTTTTGCTGCGACAGTGTACATGTACATGCACAGACTGTTACTATGCAAGTACGAGAACAGAAAAAAGTGAAAGGGCTTTGTCATACTACACGTACATTACAATGGAAACCTCTCTTCCTCAGAATTTTCCATAATCATTTTATGAGCAGAGCACTATACAGCTAATGCACTTCCCAACCCAGCAATCAGAAATACAAGACAAGAGGGGTTTGGGGTGGGGGGTAGCTCGCCAGGAACTAGTCACACATTGACCAATCAAATGAATTGATTTGAAGTGGATTGTCCGTCTCTCCTATTGGTGTTTGCCTAAGGTGTCCAGTTTGTTAATAGGTTTTATGTAGGTTTTATATAGTTATTCATCTTTCAATTTTTGCCATTTCCCTCAAACCCTGGTTTTGATTTTCTGAAAATCATTTTGAGCATGAATTGACTATGTGCACAATGTCAAAATAAGACAATTCTTAGTTTATCACTTCCAGACAACGTGAACCTAGAATTTTTCAGGGCTTGTGCTCAACATTCTTAAAGTCTTATTTCTTTCACAGTTTACCTTAATCGGCTTCTCTGAATGTTGTCCCATATTTCCTTCGACAAATCAACTTTTCATCACAGATTTGTTGCTCTTTAACCGTATCATCCATCTCTTTGTACTCCCTAGCCATCTTTTCACACTCGACATGGTGTGATTTACAGCCTTTTAACCCCACGTGTGCCAGAGAAACTGCTGTTGTATGGAATTCTGTGTAAGAATTGAGCAAAAAAGTCCCATGAGGCATAGAAAAAGTTAATCACTTCGCAACACCGACTTTCTCTCTTGCCAATGAGGTGACCCACCTTCAGGTAATCACCACGTGCCGACCCGCACTCCACATACTCCTCCAGAGGTGCGAGGAAAAAGTCATCAAAGTTCAGCCGAACAAATCCGTGCTTACTGCGGTGGCTGAAGTGGAAGGTGTATGTGGTCGGGAGTGAGAAGCGGGTGCTGGGGAAGGCAGGCGACGCCAGGGTCCCATTACACGTCTCTAAAGAGTTGTGGCTGCCGTTAATCCAAATGTGAAAGTGACGACTAGGTGTTACTGCTGAGAGGGGAGAGAGAGAGAGTGAGAGAGGGTGAAGGAGTGAGAGTGATAGTCATAATCATAGTGAGAGGGGGGAGAGAGAGAGAGAAAATAAATGTGAGAGAGAAAGAGTGAGAGATAGAGAGATAGATAGAGAGAGAGAGAGAGAGAGAGAGAGAGAGAGACTGAGGAAGACAGAGGGAGATGGAGAGAGTAAGAGTTAGAGAGAGAGAGAGCAGGATAGGGTGAATAGTAAGATAGCAAGAGAGATGAAGAGAAAAAGAGGGAGAGAGGCAGAGAGGGAAAGAAAGAAAGAGTATGGAGAGAGATGACATGGGGAGTAATAAGAGAGAAAGATGGAGAGAGAAAAAGAGTGAGAGGAAAAACAGCAAATAAGGATATTTAGAGAGAAGGGGAGCAAAAAAAGTGATAGTGAGAAACAAGTGAAAAAAGGTGAAAGAACAAGAATGTCAAAGAAAGAGATGGAAAAGAGGACAAATAGGTAAAATCACATGGAGAGAAATATAAGAAGCAAGAGAAAGACAGAAGACAGGAAAACAGAAAAACACAGAGAAAGTTAGAGAATGAGTAAGACAATGGAAGAGAAAGATAGAGTGTGAGAGACGGGGAGAGAATAAGAAAAACAAAATGATGATGAGATTGGTTGACCACTTTATAGTTGATATAGTATCTTAGAAGCTACCAAGTTGCATAAAATTATACACATTAAAAGCAATTTCACCACACCATCTACATACTAAAGAAAAACAAGTCATTGTCCTTCAAATTGGTTTTCAATGGTTGAAGCACGATCATTTAACTAATATAAAGTCATGATACAAATTTATTTCAATTTTGCTGCCACCAGAGTACTTTGAAAGAAGGTTTTGTTTATATTTGTTTACATTTGGTAACAATAGAGATAAATGCTAGTGTATCCAAAGCATGGGTACTATTGATTAGTTGATCGTTTGAATTCCGCGTCCACAACACAACAGCAGTGTACATTAAATAGGTGACCTTGTTGCTTCAAATAGCTGTAGCTTTATCATTACGGATCATGTATGTATTTTAAGTAACTTTTCACCAATATATTTCTTTGCTTTTAATGTTTTTACCAACTGCAACCTATCTTGGATGTGGAATGCTCCTTTTGTGGTTGTATGTCACAATTTTTAAATTCAATATTTATTTCCAATATTTCATAAAATAACAATAAAAAAATCATTAAAAAAATAAAAAAATAATAAAAATTGGTTAATACACCTGTAGAAGTACAATTACATCATAATCAATCTAGTGATGTGGCGTGTGATTATTCAATTGATATCTTACAAAAACTAAGAACGTGACTAAATTGTATGTCAGAATCTAATTTAAGTTTTCCTCCAATTTATCATTTTAATAATGTCAGACACCATCAGATCCTCACTCTCACTCTTTGTTGCACAATTTATTTAACCAAACTGACGACAAAAGTGCACTTTACAAGGTAACTCGCCAGCATAAATGCAGAATACTGTTCTGAGTTGCAAATTACTGCACATGTATGCACTTCTTTGTGAAGTCTGCCTCTCAATAAGCTGGAACACATCTAGCGAAATTGAAAATCACTTCATCATGACAAAAACCAAACAGTACAAGCATTCATGAAGTATTCATGCACATCAACAAGCCCTTTTACAAATCGCAACAGGTGCCCTGATTATCAACCAGATAAATCTCCAAACATGTTGTTTCTGTCCTATATTTCTGATTGCTGGAGGGGAAAATGGAGCCTTCTTTATTCTGTGAGCTTTTCATCAACCCTTAATCAGGAGGTCTGATGGAGAGGGAAAGCAAACAGGATGCAGGTGACAGATATTAACTGGTTAGCAGACAGGATTACAAGAGAGGAGAGGGGGAGTGCTATAGAGAGGCAGATATATATAGAGAGGAAGAGGGGGTGAGAGAGAGAGAGAGAGAGAGAGAGAGAGAGAGAGAGAGATACAGAGATGGAGGGAGGGCAGAGAGAGAGAGAGAGAGAGATTGGGAGAGGACAGAGGACAGAGAGAGATGTCGAGAGGACAGAGAGGGGGAGAGAGAGAGAGAAGAAGCAAAGTATAGAGACTGAGAGAAAGAGAGGAGAAAAGGATGCACTCATATTTGCATACATATATATGAAAAAATAAAAAGACAACTAGGAAAGGGAGAAAATGAGAGAGATAGAGAGAACTGGAGAGATGAGAGAGAGAGAAAAATGAAATGAGAGAGAGAGGGAATGAGAGAGAGAGAGAGAGAGAGAGAGAGAGAGAGAGAGAGAGAGAGAGAGGTGGGTGGAGGCAAATACAGCCTAGGAAATATGCACACTGCAAAATGTTTTATTGGATATTGTTAAGAGAACAGTAATGAGAGAATATGGATGCATGCCTTTCAGCAAATTACACAGACAACTAATAGTGTATACTGCATCCCAAGGGAATGAAATACCCTAATGACCTGTATCCATCTTCTGCATTATCTGCCTCAAACATAATCAATATGTGGAAAATCAAGAGAAACAATGCCTGAGTGGAATAGGGAATGGCGAAGGAAACAGACAGATTGGGGGGGGGGGGATATCATCTCTGCATGAAATGAGAGGCGACATAAACAAAATTGATATACAGTCTAGCTATTGGCAGACAGTCAGACAGCTTTTTTTTTAAATATTGATAATGAATTAGCTTTAGAACAGAATTCATGGAGGCTTGAGGAAACATGGGGTGAGATCATGCACACAAAATGTATGGATATATTAAATAGTTCTCTATTTGATGGATACATGAAAGAGTTATTTTTCACATTTGCTCACTGAATGACTCTTTTCAGAGCTATACCAAACAAACAGCCCAAGCGTCCTTCAAGGGTCTGACACAGCGTACAACGCAAACTCATCTTGTAACAAAAATATCTCGGGCACAAACCTCTTATTCTGACTAAAGTAACCTTTCTTATCACAAGGTGTTAAATAAGGATAGCTGATCAATTCATTGGCCATTATTTTTGTATAAGACTAATCTGATTATAGAAAATAAATTGTGTTAATACGGATTATTTTACCTTCAAGGTCATGTTGCTGGCTGGCTAATACCAGGAGAGTTAGACTCCATGACAGGAGTTCTGTCACAAATAGAGTCTTGTGGACTGGATGTAGCATTGTCCTCAGCTGTTTTTTCTGATGAAATCCTAGTCGTTCAAACGTTTGATTCAAACATTGCTGTGTTTCCAGATAGTCCCAATACGTGTCACATCAAGATAAGATTTATATCTGTTGGGAGAAAGAATAAATGTTGTTTTTTTATAGCATACATTTCTAATACAAAGATATTTATACAAAAAGCTAATGCCAACTTTTCACATTATAAACCATTTTTAACATGTTTTTTTTTAAATGTATATATATGTCTTTCAAATAAATTTGTTACTCTACATAATCCTAAAGTTTGTCTAAGATTTGTCCAACTAGAAACAACTGATAGATTCAGATTCACAAACATTGACTCGTGAGTAAACATTCAAGACCAAGTCATAATGTTGTTTGGAAGAACAAAATACAACATTTTTGTTTAAAGTACAGAACAAACACATGTAATATTCTCATGAAACATTCATGTCTTTAACATGCTAAATATAATTATCAGTGTCAGTAGTATGTGTTTTGAGCCTACATGCATTCATCCATGTATTCATTTCATTCATTTGATATGTACTATTAAAATATATATACAACATTGAAACATGTATTACATCAACATATGAATTAACATATGAAAATATACATGAACAGTGACTGATCGGCAGTAGTAATGATTAATAAAACTCGGCACAATATGAGTATTGTAGAGAATACATAAGTATAAGCAATAAAGAAAAATGTTTACCGTAAAAGCCTCAGTGGCTTGATAAATTGGGTACACCCATGTAAAAAGAATGTGAAGAGAAATAAGATAGTAACACCGGGAGCTGTTTATGTATGACCCAATGTCCGGTAAGTAAATAAATGAAAATAGGGACTAACAGGAACTCTTTTACTGGATCAAACTGTATTACTACTCTCATTCAAAGGAACATTTAAACACACCAACAATTAAAATATACCCTTTTCTACAGTTTGATATTAATTATAGCAGATATAATTTGTGCAGCAAAAGCTAGCAAGCTAAAATCTAATCCTACCCCCCCCCCCCACAAGATTGCTATAGCTATAGCGCAGTGACATTCCAATGAATACATAATCCCCTCCAAATGCGGTCATTACTGTACGGATGAAGAGTCAATTCAATCCCATCAATCCGCATGTAATCAAACATTTGCTCTCCACTTGGGAGACAGGCATCCATTAAGTCTACGGCACGTTGGCCTTAACCCTCACATGCCAATGAGACCAAAGCTCAGGTACGACAGAGCCTTTACTGCCATGTCCCCTTTTTACATGTATATCTACCGGTGTACATGTTGTACAAAGCTCTTTGAAGCATACATACGTGAACAGTGCATTTTGTTTTATGATCTGGTATTCTGTGTTATTTTCATTATTAGGATAGGAACTCACATATCAATTTATTTTTCTTGTGATACTTTTGTTCATGTTACGATAGTAAGTTGAACTAAAGTAATAATGGACATATGTCTAATGTTTAATGTAGATTCTAGTGTACATCTCCCCTTTTTTCTACACATGTTATAGAGCTCTCTGAAGCTTACAAGTATGTGAACAGTGCGAGTTGTTTGATGACGTGATCTGGTATTTTGCGTTATTTTCATTATTAGGAGAGAAACTAAAATCATTCATTTTCTCACTTTCTCATTTTCTCATTTGTTCATGTTATGATAGAAAATTGTAGATATTAATAATGGACACATTTATGTGTTATGTAAGTGTACATTATAAGATAACATACGTGATGTGAGGATATTTACTAAAATGAGCTAGACTTTATAGACAAATAAATATTTGACATTTTTTAAATGCATAAAGGGGGAAAACAGATGTTAAGAGGTGCTTCCATATGGACTGGTCACAGATGATTCCATGATGATGATTCCATGATGATGATTCCATATACATATTGCACTCGGTTTAACAATTACTTCTTAAATAAATCAAATTTAAATCAGGTTGAAGCAAACTGTTTAGTTATCCTAACCTGCATGTACAAAGAAGACATCTGTTTTATCAATTATGATTTTAATGTTGTGCCACATGTGATAAAGCATCAACAAACAATGATTACAATTTTGACATATCTGCTTTTTTACTGTAATAATCTGGTAAAAAAAATGGTATCCATCTTGGTCCATGATGATTAGTTCTTTCATCATATGTAAAATATTAAACATCAGATAAGTGCTCCTTTGGGGATGTGCGATATCTACTGATGAGCTAGTATATACAGGAACACCACATTTGCTTTTTATGTCAATTTTCTGTTTGATATTATGGCATGCACGTTTCCTGAATGCATAGCTCAATGCACAGCCCAAACGTGTCTTGATAATGAATGATGTGCGTTGGGTGCAGATTTAATTTCTTCTCCGTGGCACATCTACCATTCAGCTCCTCCTTCACAAGTCCGTCCATGCCTCGGCCTCCGTTGTTGATTCATACATGAGCATTACAGGTGGGGACCAGGCGCCGCTTCATTAGCAGGCTTGTCACATGACGGGTAATCCTCCATGGCCACTCGGTAGAGCGGGTCCAACGGAGGGGGGGGAGGGAGAGATGCCTCGTAATGAGGCAAAGGAAAGCCGGCTCCCGTTCCCGCTCTTCGCTGCTAATTAGCACAATTACATCAATCGCAGTCCTGAGTGCATTCCACTTTGGGCGTCAGGGTCAGCGAGGAGGTAGCACTTTGTGGTCAAGCGAGGATAGGAGGAGATATGGGGGCTGGGATTGCACACTGTCTGGGTATCATCCCTCGCTCTCAATGCCAATGACCTTCATTCTAGAGGTGTACCAAACTTGGGGCCTTATATGACACCCAAACGGAATACATGATACCTTTTACAAGTGTCCTTATGGCCAATTTGCAATAACTAGAAGAAATAAACTGAATCAAAATTACTTGTGGTAAATGTAGAATTGTATTGAACTTGGGGCCTTTATATTACACTGACACTGAATATACCTACAGTGTATATCCATAAATAAAGTGACCATACGGCTAATCTGAAATAACTAGATGTAAAACTAGGAGTGGACATTTGTTCCTGGACCCATAACCATTGAAGTGCCATTTCCTTTCTTGTTTGTTTTTAGGATACCAGAAATGCATAACATCAAAATAATTAAATCAAGTAAGGGCCCTGGTAATGATAACAGAATTCTGCTATAATTCCGGTCCATAATCAGTACCATTGCTATTCCTATACTCTCTATAAGATGTAACTTCATATGTTCTAGACTGTATGTCTCACACTGTTGTAAGAAGCCTTTGTAAAGAAGACATTCAAAGTATTTGGACTTAGATCTATCAAGGTGATGTGTAGTCAACCGGCAGGTATAATCCTTCTTCACACTTTATTATCATGGTCCCATTCCCAAACTTGTCTGAGAGACTTCAAGAGCAAGACAAATGATAGTTTGAAAATTGTCTGCTGCAATAGAATATTCTTCGTAATGTAAATTTTATGAAGAATGTTAGTCATGCAAGTAATGAAGCATCTGCGTATCTAATTAAGTAATACTGGAAACTGATTTTTTACAAACTTTACATAGCCTCTGTATTTCTTTTTTTGTGAAAAAACTCATAAAATACATCACTCAGCATTTTAGTACCACTTTTCAATGTCTACCTACACCTGTACATCTACATAATTTTCCACCGATCATCCTGTGATAGTTTAGCATTTGAGTAATGCATCTTCATTTACTCAACTTTTAAAAGTGCACCTTAATATTATTCAAGCTGTGGCTTTAGGTATATCAGGTCAGCTTTAATTTTTCAAATATTTGACCAACAATTCACTCAAAATGTACGTTTCCCTTCGCCATTTTATTATTAATCAAAATTATATTTAGACACATTTCATCCATTGCGCATTGAACTCGTATTCTGAAATATGAAACTCTTGTTGAATTTATTTGTTCACTTTTCCTTTCCACTCCCTACCTCCCTCCCCCCCCCCCCCCCCACCCACCCCTTCTCTCTTTATCTGCGTGTCTCAGTTTCCCTCTGTCTGTAGTTATCCCTTTCACTCATTCAGCAGTACTTGATCAGGTTTCTTGTAGCAGTTGAGGTTTGCCTAAGGCCGGCCAAGCATATGATTTATAATGTGATGCACAGCATAGAAAGAATTATAATTTGTGGCAAATATCGTCAGCGCTTTTCCAAACCATCAAATTCGTTCAACGCAAGCATACAGATTTGACTTTTCGTAAAGACGCTGACAATATAATAGTTTTCTTTCACAGAAAAAGAAACCATCAAATGGACAAATTTCACATAATATAAAAGAACTCTGAGGGTAATCACGATCCTGATGTCTAGATGACAGAAGCACATTACTTGCTCATAATGCTTAGATATGAAAATCATTTAAATGTCATAAATTAGTATTCCATGAAAATATCTGAATTATCATTTTTGTATAAAGCATAGGTGCCAGTGCTTAATAAGCATTTGAATTTTTCAACGCTATTTATGACTGCAAACATGCACAAATTGCTATGCAACTTTCCTGCACATGTATTTATTAAGGACATGAATTGTAATATCTGTAATCTGCTTTTAGACGACTTGTTCTCAAATAGTTAACACACTTTCTATTTATGTACTCATGTTGTGGTTTTTGTTCTTGCTGTTTAAGTTGTGTTTTGAGGTGCATAGATGAACTACTCTTCTTCAATAGTTTGTATTTATACCATAGTCAGAAATTTAACCAAATTAAGACAAAGATTTGTTCCTGAAGGTGTGTCGGATGTAGTTCTACATTCTCACAAAAATGGAAGCAAGTGCACATGGTGGATTGTTTTCTTTTTTTTCTTACTTCCTTCTCGGAGCTGAATAGCTGTTGTTTTTTCAACAGCTGGAATGCACTCTGAATTTTTTAGTTGTTGCTTCTTGGACAAACCACAGACAAGCTTGAGGTTACGATTACTATAACATATTGTTTGAAAATTGTTTTATCAAATTTACATAACAAAAACGGTCTGTTGACCTGAGGACATTTGTACCAGCATTAATCTGCTTATGCACAAGTTGCAAATAGGAATACTGAGAGGTTAAATGACTACCGGTACCCGTTTTTCTATTCACAGATGCTCCTCACATTTCTTGTGTACTACCAGTCTATTGAGCCCTATTACAAAGTGTATTCCAAGTCATCTTTTAAAGTTTCATAGAGGCAGCTTTTACAGGAACATCTGTGTTTAAGTGATTGAGTTCCAATGAGAGGAATGCACTTTGAATATTTGCTGTAAGTCAAAGGAACTAGCTTTCATACTACCATGAGTAACATACTGCTGAAAAGGAAAATATTTGTTTGCATACTCAAAAAGTGGTCTCTGCCACAGTACTAACATAATGACTCAAAGGAACATTTTTGTATGTGTATGCAAATTTCATGCTTATCTGTCAAACAATAAGTTACTTAAGCCATAACCACAAGGCTAGTCTGAGGCAATTAAAATTAGTTTGTGACAATTAGTTTAGTTTGTGACAATTAAAACTGAATCATAAGATTTTATAATTTTCATCTCCAGTAGTACAATGATCAATCTAACTATTGTATGCTCACAATACATTAAGATTTGCTGTTGCTATAACAGGCAAGCCTCAATGTCAACAGTGATCTACATTCCTTAAAAGGGCATGCTGAGCATTCTTTATACTAGGGGACAGCCCATTGAATTATCTTTGCTCAGGTTGAACATGTGAAAAGGTGAAAAAGGTTGAAAGGTGAAAGAAATCTGAATGTAAGTTACATTTTACAACATATGACATTGGTGATGTAAACATTATCAATATTTATCAATTAAGTATCCTTTGAACTGGTCAAATGTCATATCCTAGTTTAGCTTTACCTTTGTGTGACAAGGATTACACTTGACTACCAACACAAAGGCTTGTTTTGCCATGTGCTCATGTTAAAACATAATGGAGATGTAATGAATAGTGCACATGCACATTGCGAAATTACACCTATATGTAGAACAATCCAAGAACAAAGTGTAACTACAGCTCTAATAAAATCGACTTGTTGTAATTTGTATAACTTGAGTTAATATACATTTACACTTACACTTAAACTTACACTTAAACTACACCGTGTACTAAACACAACTTTAAGCACTTGAATACTTGTACTCAATGAAAAATGCACATTCTCAGTCAGAGAGACGTTTTCAATGCTAGCACATAGAAACGAAAGCCAACCTACCAATTATCGAGGGAGAATGTTGCGGAAGCGGCTGCTTTTGACACCATATACCCCTGACCGGCAGACCCAATGAGCCGACAGTTCGGCGGGGAAAGGGATGCAGTCCCTTGATGATGATGGAGTTCGCTAATAATATTGACTGCAGCTTTCTTTGGTGACGTCTAACCGAAGTGTGAAAAACAGCGTTAAACGCAAGAACAGATATTATGCACATTGGCATTGACGAATTAGCATGAATTGCAGACGACAAGAAATTAAAGAATTTGACCGCGTTTCTTGCTAGCATGCTCCTCCATGCCTCGGCCGCCACTAATTCGTGCGTATAGTCATTTCTGAAAGACGCGCCGTAAAGACAAGCACATTCGCTACACACGCAGTATGCAGTACACAGCTGATATGTTCACCCACTGAAAAGGGAGAGAATTGAATAATTCGCATGCCCCGTGCTCATTGTTGAGAACCGCTCGCGCTTAATTTTTCTGGCGTCTCGCTGAACCGCAAGCAATTCGCTGTATTTTGTTTTTTATCTGGATGGCAATTTTTGTGGTCGAAAATGAAATGTATGAGTTTGTCTGAACATCTTCGGAGAACAGAATTTGTTGTTCAAATCCCCACCCTACCCTGTCCATCTTTTAGTGTGCCTCGTTGTAGTCGGTGCATACGTATATTTTTATATGATATCATTAATTTTCATAACATTCCTGACCACGGAAAACCGAGACAGGAAGGCCTAGAGGACATATCTCAGTATTTCATTGAAACAACCAGTTTGAATGTAAGTCAGTATATCGGCCTAGTCATTTCATTTTTCTTATTCTACTTACGGTGACATATCGGGATGCGTTAGCCATAGGCCTTTTTAGAATAGAAGCTAATCAAACTGCATGTACGTTTGTGGGAAAGAGAAGAATATTCCAGCTAAACATTTGTTTGGTAGTCATTATATTAAAGAAAAACAAAAGAGGATCACGACGGAGAAACTAAGTGAGAAAATCAAAGAAATGAAAAGGAGGAAAAGCTGTCATTATATAACGTTTTATCAATCCACATTTTCCTCCATGAGGTCCTATTCAAGGCCTCAATGAGAAGTGATAATTCATCTCCCTACGAAGATATAGTTTGCCTCTTTAACCCTTTGTGTGCCAAACAAAATGCTGCTCTTTGGGATTGTGTGTACTGATGATGAGAGAATCCACAAGTCGCGCATTAAGGGTTACAAAAATAGTTTGCACAAGATTGCTTGTGTTGTTTATTATAATTTCACTTTCTGTCATAATGGACTACAAAGGGGGTTCGGCAATAGTTCGAACTAAGAAGGGTATTAAAAGGAAATGGCCTACACATCGTTCCGTCTTTCTACTTTTTTTTGGTCTATATGTGTATGTCTGTCAAACTCACTCCTTTCCCTTTCCCTTGCTTTCTCTCTATATATCTCGCTCTCAGTGGAAGGCTAACTAGTGTAGGCCTATCTATGCCGATGAAGTGCTATTTGATTTATTATTATTTTTTTTTTTTTTGGGGGGGGGGGTGGAGACCAATAGGGTAACTATCGTTACAACGAGCCATATGTCTGGGGGAAAAGACCTACATAATACCGAAAACAAAAATACCTCTATCAGTAGGAAACATTTACGATGTGATCTGTCACATGGGTTTGATATCGTCTATTATAATCTCTTTCTCAGCTGAATCAAGCCGATTCTACAAACAAACAAAAGAGAAAGAAAGAAGATAAATTGGGTGAGGAAACTAGAGTAATTCAATGTGCGAAGTGGGATACGAACTCCTTCCTATACTCCCACGGTTTCCATCGACCTATACCACGGAGCAAATAATCTGGTTTAAACTTGTACCTCAAGCAGACATACCCACGGAGTTCGATAGCCGAAAAGGTCGTTGATGTATTTGATCTTAACGCTCGTTCATCATTCGAAATTGAATAAAGGGTAATGATGGACTGTTTTATTTAAAAGTTATGGCTCGACACGACCTATTTTTTCTTCCTGCAATATGATCGCCATTTACATTATTACCAGTTCCTCTTTGTTTAACATCTTAAATAATATCGAATGACAAAATTATAAACATAAAGAGAGAGAGAGAGAGAGAGAGAGATAGAGAGAGACACAGAGAGAGTGAGAGACAGAGAGAGAGAGAGAGAGAGAGAGACAGACAGAGAGCCAGAGAGTGAAATAAGGGATTCTCAAATCGTTAGTGCGAACAATAAATGGACCAATAATGTATTTGGCATGAATGTAATTAATGTAAAGCTTAATCATTATGACCTACTAAAAATAAGACTGTAATTCTTGTTCTTAACTCTGTGTGTGGCATTTGTGTGTATTTTTACACACAAATCTAATAGACCAGAAGTTTTTATCTGGCACATAAAAGTGCAATCATGCTAATTAAGTTTAATGGTATATTACGAATGTGCTTTGTGTGATTGTATTATATAGGGGGAGGAGGGGGAGAGGCGGGGGGGGGGGGGGGGCTGTAAGCAGGGCCCTTGGATTGAACAGTGCCCCAGTCACTGGCGAGGTTACCCAGAATATATAAAACTGTGTAAATAAAATAAATTAATAAAATGCACTTCGTTAAATTCATTCACAGTAGTATGTCAGTCGGTCATATTTTTGGGTGAAGTTGAATACCAAAAATTGGGCAAACAGGGCTGGAAAAAACAAGGCTTAACTGGCATGATTTAGTAATATATTGCCCAATTGATTATTGTTCATGTACAGAATCACTACACTTTAAAGCCAGTTATTAATTAATTGAGCTATAATCGCATACGAGGTTTAAAGAATGACACCTTTTTGCCCAATAGTTCTGACGGTTTCTAAAACAATAGGGTTTTAACTCAAGGATAGAGCACGGCAGATTTGCGCACGATAGATTTGACTCCAGTTCTTAACAGCTCCATGAATTGAAAGAGGCCTAATGTTAAAGCTACGTTTTACGTTTCCTATGTATTTTTTGCTATCGTCTGTTCAGAATATTTTGCATTTCCTTGCAGTACAGTGGTCTTCCCTTCTATTGTCAAGCCTGATAGGGGAGATGTCTTGATGACGTCAATTTTTAAGTGCGAGTGTTGCCATGTCAGACGAAGAGGGCGCCTACAGTATTTAATGCCAAATCGGGATGAAGTACAATAGGAGCCATTGCAAAGCCCGTTCCTCGTATTGTGAAGCGAGCGTCGGTACAGTTGACAACTTTCAAGTGAGAACAAACAATTTCTAGAATGTGTACTGCACATGACATGATATTATAAGACATAAAACAAAGGCCGAGATTGGTTGCCTGGAATAGAGTGGAATACAGAAATAACTTGTTTATTTCATCAACTCTTTAGAATTGTGTTGCCTGATGTACATGAAGGTCTACAGTCAATGCTTATTCTGTTGTGGATGGTTTCACGCCCCCCCCCCCCCACCCCAACGCACCTCCAGCTGGAGAAATTCGTAAAAAATCAAGCCCTGATCATCGTAACCATGAACACTGTGTCAGTTGAGGGTGGAAACCAAGCATGTCATTTTGCTTCAATTCAAAATGTTAATTTCCTACCTCTTCCTTGATAGAAGCATGTTATAATCAATATAGGAAGTTCAATAAAAAAAACTAGAAATAATCTCACTGATGCAAGGTTTCACCAATTATAATCATATTATAATCATGTTATAATTGTTATAATGTTAGAATTAGTTTATAAATGTTATAATCATTTTAACAAATTTATGCACACTGACGTTCAATACAGGAGCTAGTACAAAATGAACACAGGAAGACAATGTTCCACTTGGACTAAAAATATATTTATTTATTTCCAGCTATTACCATATACTGGTGTACTCATTACGAATATAGTACTGATGTGGATATAGTTATGATTAACATACATATAGTACCTCATGAGAAATACACGGCTTAGGAGAAGAGGAGTGTAGAGTGTAAACCTGTGATAAGACTTGAAAACAAACATTTTATAGATGGTGTGGGCATTAAGTATACAGCTAATTCCAAAAACAAAATGCACCCTTAGATTCAATGCATTCGTTCACTTACTCAAGTGACAATGGTGAAACATGCTGCCCAGTTAAAGGTTTCTAGATCTGGATATGTCGCTCAAAATGAATAACATGGAGGACTAAGTTGATTAATTACATCCCGTAGTGATTATATGCACTGTACAATTACAATCTTGGATGAAAAATGTTTACAAATATAACGATTATCCGGCATAAATGTAGCAGCAATGAATGTTTCTTCTTTTTCATATCTGAGTACATGTACATCAATTTGTATGTGTATGATTCAATCATACTATGCACATTATTGTATCTCCTTTGTCTTCAAATTTCAAACATTTAACTGTTTATAATGTACTACACCCTTTATATTGTAATCTATTTAAAAGAAATATACTACAGCTATATCTTTTGATATATATTTCTACCTACCAGTCTCTATGATTATGGAATGTCGTAATATCATAATTTATCATGCAGAACTCATTTCATGAATATATTTTACCTAAGAGATAGCAAGGATTGAATAACAGGATTTCAATAGAATGTATAGACCGTAATGGTGATAACTATTGGGGATATGCTATGACCAATAAAAACAACATAGATGTTGATAAACACCATACTTAAATAGCTCATCTTCAATCCAGCATTGTCTATTGACCTGGTTACATAGTTGCAAAAAATATAGATCTCTGTCAAGGAAATATCATCATAACAATAACACAATAATATAACAATAAGACATTGCCTGGAATCGCCATAATCTCCCCCACAAGTACGATAAGAAGAAATTAATGATCCTTTCACCTGCGAAGAAAGTTTTTATGAGTAAAAGTTATCATAGATACATAACCAATTATTCCCATTAAAGCAGACATCATATTGTGCTTTATTACATAAACTGTTTGAATAGACATTATTAGATAACACTCTATTCAATTCAAAGCAGCATCAAACTGTATAATGTCTAGATCATGTTTGAATGGTACACTATGATTAAGGACTTTTTTTTGTACCCTTTAATACGCATTATCTATTATAAAAAGTATCATGCCATGCCTGAATTGTAATATCAAAAAACAAATGGCCATTTATATTGTGAACAAAGATACTCATTTTAGAAACAGTGAAGGACTGCAAAGTACAATTATGGTTCCTTGGACTGTTAGATAACGTCTGAATATACATATTTTAATTTGTCTCTGCATAGAATTATTACAAGGTCAATCCCATTAGCTCGAAAGGCATGCTGGATCACAGGCGAAGATAAAGGAGGGAGAGTGTAGCCATGGTCAGGAGCAACCATGCAGAGAAGCTTACAGCGGAAGCTCGTCCTCCAGTACCTAAAATTACAGACAAAATAGATAGGCATGTGGAGACATTTGGTTACAAATCTGGTCCGGTCTTGAAGCAACCTAATGCATTAAGGGGCCAAGATTACACTACTTGGTTTAAAGGACTACTCTGATGGCAGTCGTTACCAAGGTAACTAACTTCATATAAAAAATATATCATGTTATATTCCTCATTAATATATTCCAGTTTGTTGATTGGTTAAAAGTGTGTCATATGACCAAAGATATTTCAAGTATTTGCAAAAGAGAGCAGAAGAAGCTCAGAGGGAAGATAAGGAATATTTTGTGACATCATAGGGGGATTTTTTGTTGTTGTTGTGATGTCATTAGAGAAATAGTTGCCTGTTTCCCTCTGTCGTGATATCAGATGATCCCTTGTAAAAACTTATACATTAATTTCCAGCTGCTTTTTTGCATTACAGCAGAAAGCCATGTGGCCCTCTTGGGAAAGTCCTGCGGTGTTGCCACCAAGGTGCAGCTTGAATTTCAAAAATAAAAACCAATGAATGGCTCCTCCATATTTTCATCTAACGTTGTACAGGTTAGAGCACAAATGTTAGCGCAGGATCCATGACGAGGGTCCAATTAATGAACAAAGAATATATCAGTAAAGGATATAAAACAAATATTTTATTGACTTTATTCAAGATCTTTATGGAATCTATTGGTCTCCTTAGTGAACTGGAGGGTGCAGGGAACCAGTTTCCCTCGACCTTCAGTCTGGGGGAAAAATAGTACCCCATGCCCTCCACTTCACCTCGGGAGTAATATATTCCACACAATTCCTCATGATCATGAAATACTTGTGTACTATCCTCTCTCTGTTCATGAATATCTTTAAAATTCTATCATAATTTTTTTGTCATCTTTCTTGAAACCCAGATAAAAAACAATAATATACATTTTATATCCTTTTACCATTTCAGAACTATTGCAACTGAATTCGTTGGCTGAACTTATACTCCCTGACTGCATCTAAGTCCCATTCGATAGATAACCACTAGTTCATGTCAAAATAATAAAGTCAGTGAACTGTACGAAATACTCACTATCGATTTGACAAGTTGAACCAGAGTAGCCGGACACGCAAACACAGGTTGCTTGCACTGAGTTGGTAGGCACTGTGCACGTCCCTCCATTCTTGCAGGGATTGGTCTGGCAGAGCTCACTCACTGGGACTATTGGAGACATAACAAATTATGATAGATAGCTCTTATAGAGGTAAGGTTTACCTCCCACTCGTTTACAAATTTGATCATTGTAATTGTTGTTTCCTCATACATTTTCCAGGTGGGTATTAAATTAGAGATGAATCCATTTCTAATGCTAACACAGTATTTCTGATAAAGTCTATCTGCCACCCGTTGTCTTGTAATTTTCTCTTTTCTCCATGGAACGTAAACCCTCATTCCTAGATCTTTCATCAGATTTAGCTGGCTTTACTCATGATGATGCAGACCAGTGAAACTAATAATCAGGAGGTATACATTTGTCATCTTATTCCCTTTTTCACTGTGATGCAAGATTTGAAGAACCAAAATGGTCAAATGTATCGTGGTTGATAACAGAAGGTGTGAAAATGGTGTTTGAATCCACCTGTATACATCAAATTGATTACAGAAGCATGTTACAGTAAAGCTGTCTTTGATTCATGAAATAGGAGTTGGATGAGAGTCCAGGGTGCATACCATCACAGTTTCTCCCTTCAAAGGCTCCGACGCAGGAACAGACATAGTCTGACCCAGTGGAGATACAGATTCCATTATTGCAGGGATCGGGGGTGCAAACTCGCGTATCTAGAAGAGAATACAGAGAGCAAATGCCAACGCTGTTCATATTTATGACACAACACACACATTTTGAATAAGTCTACTGTTATTTTTTATTTGTTGTGAAACAAATGTCTATGTAAACACATTTTAGCTTGCTAGCATAGCAAACAAAACTCTTTGCGCCATTTTGAAAATTTCATAGCCAGGATCGCTCAATAGCGAGTTACCTGCTGCTGTTTTAACAGTATCAGTTTTGCGAGCGACTATGGTACTATGGGAGAAGTAGGGGACATCAGAATATGAGAATTTGGGAGGGGTTAGTGGGATAGGAGATGCATGGGGGTAGAAAGGGTGTACTTCACTAATCTGTTCTCACCTGTCTCACACTCGTCTCCCGTGAAGCCGTCAATGCAGGTGCAGATAGCGCCATTAAGCTCGCTGAAGAAACACGTGCCACCGTTCAAGCAAGTTGTTCCCTCGCATCCTGCTTGTGTGACTGGAGAAGACGGTAGGAAAGGAATGCATCATACTCAGGCTAACAGATATCAGCTCTATTACTATTAAATGTCATTGAAAACAAATAATGTAATTTGTCTAACACTTCTGATATGACAAGACCTCACCCCAGTGTAGTTCAGATATGGAGGAAATCAGATATTTTCATGTATTTCCTTAAAATTGAGCTTCCCTGCATAGACAACATGAATCTATTGATAACATAGTGACCAACATCATCTTCACTCTTAGTGTGTCACACATGACCCTTTTCACAATTATTGTATGCACTTCCCATAGAGCAGTAATTTATCTGACATGCAAAGGGTTCAAAGAGATACATTATGACATCAAGTTATGACATACTGTCATATGCATGATATCATGGGAATCCAATTTCCCTTAAATCACATGTTTAGGTTATGTTTAATATGAATCTTGCATCATGAATAAAATCAGATATAAATCATCAAGATTTGAACACTTTTGAAGTTTAGGTTCTGTTTGATTTTGATAAATGCACATACATTAAAAAATATAAAATTCACAAAGAGCATTAAAATCAAAAGGAGAATATGAGGTATAACCACAAGGGTTAAAAACATTAAATAGTATGCACCTCCATTTGTATCACACTGCTCTGTAAAATATCTTGTTGAATACTGTGTGATAGTTCACTGAACATATCTACTCTCATCTTACTTTAACATGAACAGTCAAAAAAATTGTTAGTTGCATCACTTACCCGGCGTTTCACAGACGGTTCCAATAAATGAGGGGAGACACAGGCACGACACCACACCACCAACCTCTCGGCATGTACCTCCGTTGAAACAGGAATTTGTTGTGCAAGTAGGGGAAATGGAATCTGTGAGCATAACGGAGAGAATGTGAAGAACAAAAAGAAAGTCACGATGTAGAAAAACAGAAGAGGAAAATTGAGCATTTACTAGTCCACGTACAATTGAAGTAGTAGTTCATAACATTATATCAAAACATGGACCTCGGCGTAGCTTATCTTTATTAGACTGGATAATGCCTTTATGAGCCTTCCAAAGGGAGGTTTATAGTCCATCATATATTTCAAGGTTACAAAATGAATCTGCCCACATCATAACTGTACTATCCCTTTAAAGTTGTGGGAAGGGGGGAGATCATTACACAGTGATTCTTCTCACGTTGGAAGTCTCTTCAAAGGATTCACGGCTTAAATTTTGTCCGTTATAGTTATGATTAGGAACAGGGTTAGAGGTTAGGTAAGACAAATATGTAATTTTTTTCACAATTTGGGGGCTTGGCAGACATAAAAAAAAAGAAATTCCTGTAGACTCTGTAGATTCCCAACACAATATGCAATAGGCTTTTTGAAATGAGCTTGCACACACTAATCCATATTCAAATTTGTAAATATCTGTTGAGGAAAGATTTTTTTCCCAACTCTCCGTGCATACCGCATAATTTTTATAAGAGAAAGTCGACCCATGATGCTTTTGGCAGCCACATTCGGATTTTGTTTGCATGCAGTAATACGTCCAATTCTGGTCGTGTGTAATAATGTATGAGACCTGAAATGGACATGACTGCCCAGAAAAATCTGAGCACCACCGCAAAGTGCATTAGAGGATGACATTCCCCCGGTGCAGTTTGAAGAATTGTCTTCCTGGCTAACCTGGTATTTCACACAGCGTGCCCTGAAAGCCTGGTGCACATGAGCAGAGGAACATCCCCGCAGCTGTGTCCACGCATGAACCGCCATTCAAGCACTGTGTGTCTGCACACGCCAACACTGTGGGGAGTAAAACAAGGCAGGTTCAGTGTAATGTCAGAACTCATCCTCCATGAAAGTCAATCCAATAGTCTAATGAATGTAAAGTATTTGAGGCATTTTTTTTATTTGCGTAGGTGTAAAAGCACATTTATTTTTCCCACTCTCATAAAATGGCAAGTTATATTGCAGGAGAAAGCTGAGAAATTATGTAGTACCTGAAGTAAAGCTTCCTTAATTTCTATAGTATGGAGGAAAAGTGGCTTCAAACCTTAGCCAAGTCTCCTCACCAACCATACAATTAACTGACTTCAAGGCGGTTCTCAATCCACACTACAATATTCAATAAACAGATCTGGCTGCATTAGACTAATCATATTCGAACACTTGTGACAAGCGGAGAAATGAGAATGAAGAGTGGCTAGCTTTGTAAGTACTAGATTCTACTTTTTCAGTGTGACTTAGAAGTATCCAATAGCCTGGAGCTGGCCTATAATTAGAAATATCAAATCCTCAAATTATCACTACAGACCACTCTCAACTTCAGCATTCTTCTTCATCAATATCACTACCATCAGCAGCATCACCACCACTATTAACACCATGACAATCAACACCACCATATATATTAGTTTTCATCATCATCACCATCATCATCATTGATATCGGCCGTATCACCACCACCATCACCATCATTATCATCATCGATATCGTCCTTATCACCACCACCATCACCATCATTATCATCATCGATATTGTCATTATCACCACCACCATCACTATCATTATCATCATCAATATCATCCTTATCACCACCACCATCGCCATCATTATCTAACTTTTCCTACTTTTGGCTACCTCCTTAAATGGTATCAAGACCTTACACATTTTTTTAAATTCAGCCTAAGGCTGCATTTATAAGATTTTCTATGCTTAGTTTCAAAACAAGATTTAAATTTCTCAAAGGGTTTGTAAGATTTTTTTCTGGCTAGAAACACGTTCTTCAATTAAGGTATTGTAAATGGTATTTAATTGGTCCATTTGCACATAAAAGATACATATATGGAAATTCATTTCGTTCACATGATAAAAAATATGTAACATAGAACATAAAAGCAAAAACAATTTTACAGGTTAACTGACAACATCATACACATGGTACTACAACAGTGAAATTAACCATAAATATTCCAGGTAAACCTGATAGGTTTAGATCAATTGACAAATAATGACATTTTTTTACATACAAATAAATGGTGTTATACCATACATACTATAATGCAATAATATGATACTAATGAATAATTGAATTAAATAATTATTGTACAATGAAATATTGATTAGGTCAATTAAAAATTGAAAAATGTACAAAAAAACAAACAATGTATATTCAGTACACCTTAATCATCATGGAATTGCTGTTTTTGTAGTGATGAATATGTATGAACTACCAAACTTGCACCCAGAGGGTGTATATTCATAACACAAATACAAGTACAAGGTATGTTTTGGAACCATACCTATAGCCAGAAAGAAATCCTTTAAACGCAAAACACACCAAAACACCTGCGAACAATGAGATACTCACGTCTCGTCTCGCAAAATGTTCCTGTGTAGCCAGTAAAGCACTGGCATCGCACGGTATTCCCACTGCTGTCGGGGATACAGGCACCGTTCATACACAGGTTGTCGGTGCATTCTATCGGCACAGAAACTGGTTGAGAAAAACATGAAGTGGGAACATGTCAAGTTAGGGAACAGGAAACCTTTCAAAAGACCCAAAATATCCAGAGATGCACCAATAATATTTCAGGAATATGATGACCGAATGTGAGATACCAAGTTGAATTTTAAAGCTACTTATTCACATAGATGTCACCAAAGTTTGAGAAAAACATACTGAATCAGTAAGATAAAAAAAATGGCTTTTTAATCATATATGATGGACAGAAGTATCTTGATTTGGGCGAATGATCCCTCCATTTGTTCCCACTGAAAAAAGAGAACATCACAAATTGTTACCAATTTTCTACAGACATAAGAAAATGAAACTAGCACACTTGTTTCATTTCATCATCATGTCTTTGACGTAACACCTCAATAGATAGGAAACTGCTCAAGCAAAATTATCAAGATAAGGGTATGCCTGCAATTTGTAAGGATCATATTAGAGAAATAAATAAAAAGGGCGCATGTGTTGTATATCAGGGTACTCGAGCTTACCAGGGATCTCGCAGGTGTCACCTATGTACTGGTCAGTGCAGTCACACGTGAAGGTCAAGCCGTCAGCATTTTCGATGCAGCGGCCATCATTAAGGCACGGGTGGGAAGCACAAGGGGAACCTGATAAGAGGCAAAAGAAAAGACAACTTGTCTTATGTTTTTATGAAAGCGCATATCTAGATCCATATGTATTCTTTATTTCTCTTTACAAGTATTTATTGTTTATCGATGTATATTTCCATCGATTAATCAATGAGTTTTCTGATATTATATCTACATATTTATATAGATATTTCTTACTAACAGATGTTACATACTTGTCCCGCCAGAAATAGTACTCATGCCAACTTTGGTTCTACTAATGTATTTATCTTTGTAATTTTATGCCTATTAATATTCATCTGTCGATCTATCTTTCTATTTTTGTTCTAGCTTACTAACTCTCTTTCTAGCTATATATCTTTCTAGTTTTATCTTTCTATCCATCTATCTATCTTTCTATCTAACTATCTTTCTGGCTATTTATCTTTCTATCTATCTTTCTAGCTATATATATTTCTATCTATCTTTCTAGCTATCTTTCTATCTATCTATCTTTCTAGCTATCTTTCTATCTATCTATCTTTTTATCTATCGATATTTCGAGCTATGTATCTTACTATCTTTCTAGCTATATACCTTTCTTTCTATCTATCTGTCTATCTATCTATCTTTCTAGCGATATATGTCTATTTCTCGTTCATGGCACTTACTGATCTCACAGAGGCTTCCAGAGTAAGACAATGGGCAATCACACAAAACTTCCTCCAGATCATTCAATCTGCATTGACCATTGTTGCGACATGGCTGACTGGCACACAGCACAGCTATGTGAAAGAAAGGAAAGTGTAATTATTAGCAAAGCATGGTCAAATCAAAATTATCATCCTCAATATCGCCCCATCACGCTCTCTCTCTCCCTCTTTCTCTCACTTTCTCCCTTCCCCCTCTCGCCCACTCTCCTCTTCTCTCTCTCTCTCTCTCTCTGCCTTTCTCTCCCTCTACCCCCCCTCTCTCTCTCCCTTACTCTCATCCCACACCCCCTGAAAGGGGAATGAAATCACACTCTCGCTTTTGAAATTGGCACAATCCTTATTCTAAAATGTATGTTTTTGATGTTATGTCGATTCATAATGAATGTTCCATTTTGTAATAAAAATCTAATTTGAAAAGAATAGCGTTGCAACAGAAGAGCAAAACAAGGCATCAGTTTTGGTCAAAAAAGGCATTTGTTCCGAATGAATTTAAAATAACTGTGAAAGAACTCTCGGGTATACAGGCAGTAATGTAGTATTGTTAAAGTGATGCACTACTGCTTACAATCTTGACAGTGGACCCCGCTGAAGCCTTCTCTACAGGTGCAGCTGTAGGTACCCTGTGAGGTGGACACACACGTTCCTCCATACAGACAGGGGCTCGGCTCACACGGGTTGGCTGAAGAAAACAAGAACACAAGCCCATGCAGTTTGTTGGTTATTACTTGGTTATAATTGCGCTTGATTGCAACTTGACTTGCGATCAATATAGATCGTAAGCCTGTACATGAGGGGAGTGGACTTACAATAGAGTCATATCAATCACAAGTCTTTATGAGATAGCTAGGCCCAGAATATGATATCTACTCAACATCAACATGGCTTTAATGGCAGATGTGTGTGTTTCTTAGAGTAATGAATGTCTTTAAGCAGTTTTCATGGCATATCCAAGTATATTTCAATGAGGGAAAAGAAAGAAGATGGAAAGAGATGATAAGAATGTTATGATTGGTAGATTGATGTTCTCCACAGGATTAAAAGGGTTTTGTTAAGATGAGAGAGGGGGAGTTATCAATTCATAACTGACTTTTCCCCTAATTTTTTTTTTTCATATCTATGAAAACTATGATCTCACTTTGTGTTTAAAATGTCCTCTTATATCAAATAACCCATCTTTGGGGAAAGACAGATGGAATGAATGTATAGCACCATATGCATATATCATGAAGAGTTGAAGACATGCATGTTTCATTGTTGGTGCAGTATGAAAGATGAACATGGCCTTTGTTTTTTCGAAAGAAGACGAAAATGCTTACCGATGTTGCAATGTCTGCCAACCCATTGGGACGTACAGGTGCAGGAATAATCACTATCTCCTACACTTGTGCAGGTGGCGCCATTCTGACATGGCTGGTTGGTGCATGGCCTCGCTTCATGGGCGTGAAATGGCACGTTGGATGGAAGACACACATAAACATATTTAGTACGTTTCTGTATTTATCTCCATCTACCCAAGTGCCAAATCCTGTGATGCTTGGTGATCATGTAGTGCCACAACATTCTGTCCCGAGCTCTTTGTATTAATTCCACGTCATGCTGACCAGTCAGTCAGGCTGATTATCAAAGTAATCCTCCTTCCTCTGTTTCTTTTCTCTTCAATCTTCCCGATCAAAACCAAGCCAGCTTTACAAAGTATATGCCCCCATTATTTCAACAGTCTAATTCTCAGCGCCCATACTAATGTCTATCTCAATTTAGCTCTCTAGAAAACTTCTTAATTGGTTACTCTATCAGTCCAGAGAATCATTATTTGTTGTAAAAAAAACTCACCTCGCAGCTTTTGAACCACTTCCTCAAAACCAATTCTCTATTCATCAAAGGTATTCATGATCTGACAGTAAGAACATTCTTTTACAGTACTTTTACAGTTTCTTTTACAGTATTTTCTTCCATATTCTGTGGATTTTTCAAAATTATATTGTTTTCACCAGCAAAAGATCCCCTCTCTATGAGAAGGCAATGGAAGAGGGACAACAGGTGAGAGATTGTTCTGATCATACCCCTATTCAGCCCACAATGCATCATGACAACTATAGTTTTTTTACATTCAAGTACACAGACCGGAAATGGACATGACTACAAACACAATCTGAATGTGACTGCGCAATGCATCGTGGGATGACTTTTCCCCATATGCGGTATGAAGAATTTAATACTCATTAATTAGCGCCCTCACCTGTCTGGCATACATCCCCGATATAGGAAGATGTACAGTCGCATCGCACCCAGGCCCCTGTTGTTGGGTCCACCACGCAGGTGCCCCCATTTTGGCACGTGGCAGCCCCCTGGTCGCACCCTCCAGCTGGGAAAACAAAGTGAAAAGAATCGTTTCACCCAGGCCAAAGTGAGAAGGTAGTGTGAGTGAGTTTGCGCATATGTGTGTGAATGGGTGTTTTTGGTATGAGAAATGGCGCGGGACGGGCTTGACCAAACCCACAACTCGACCTCCACATGAAGGCCTGGAGGAGTTCAAACCCTGTGTGGTTTGAGAACTTGTGTTTAGTTTTGGGCGGGAGTGGTGTGGTGACCCAAGGAGAATAAGAAGAACCTTCAAATTCCTCTTTAAATAATTTTATTTTAGTTGTATTTCTCCCCTACCAAATTCAGAAAACATGTTATCCAAAGTTGTTAAAGTGCCTTTGATGATTCTTGCATCATCCACAGCTACTTGGAGTTATTAAAAAGTTAGTAGGAAGAAGGATCTTTCCTGCTGATGCCATTATGGTTCATAGTGATTATAGTTCACTTCAAACCAATTGTAATATCAACACGTGTGAATATAAAAGTTCTAAGAAGGCCTACAAACAATACAATTCAAAATTGCATGACATATATGTAAGTTGAGAAATATATGCTCAAAGTTGGAGACTTGGCTCTCTTCCCATAATGATTTGATTTTTGTTTTTGAAGTGCAAATCCACCATCTGCTGAATACAAGCTGCCGCCCCCCCCCCCCCCCACCATCACCACTCGTAACGTACCGATTTCACACCGGGTCCCAATCCACTGATTCAAGCAGGAGCAAGTGTAGATAGGAGCTGCATTGGCTGCAGGAAAGCTGTACGTACATCCACCATTGTTCATGCATGGATTGGAAAGGCATGGATTGTCTGCAAAAGAATCAAACCAAGAAAGAGTCACACTCTCGTAATCATATTACTGGCGAGATACATGGTGGGAATACATATGGGAACAAAGCCAGCATGTACAACTGCTAGTCCAAGGTTTTGTCAACTGATAAAGCCTGACTCCTTGGGGCGGGGGTGGGGTCCTGAAACTGATCTTAGGAAAAATTCTATTGTATCTCAGGGACTTGAAAAAAAAAAGGTTTTGGCATTCCGAAAAAACAACTTAGGATATTAAGAAGATAATTTTTTTATTCAAATGAGCTGGAGATAAAATTTTATGTAGATGAGCCTCAGAGATAAAATTTGTATGCAAATGAGCGGACGCACTTCGGAAAAGAGGTTAGGATAAAAGATAAAACTGCTCACAAGATATTTTATCTCTAAACACATGCGCCTAGGCCCACGTCTTTCCATTGCATTACGTACAAAAATAATTAATGCGCATTCAATTTTTTTAAATATAAGCACACTAAATGCAATAAGGCACACTGATGGATAATGATGGGCAATATTGGACTTGCGATAAAACACAGCCCTGGATTTAGACTGGGTCTGACTATGATACACCCAAAGTTGAAACATACCGGTTTACTAATAGAGCAAACAAACATGGGACTACCTGCATGGTCCATTGGGCTGAAAATGAAAGACAGAACCTACCGTATTGGCAGTAATCTCCGATGCGACTTGACGGGCACGAGCACTGGCTGAACTCTCCGGTCAGTGTGTTATGTTGGCAGGTACCCTGGATACATGGGCTGGGGTTACATCCGCTTGCTGAAAGAAAAAAAAAGTGACATCTTGTTTTCAATGTTATATTGTAAATTTCCCAAGTTTTACTTTGTGATGCAAAACATGATTGGCCACACACTCATATGGATATGTAACACACACCAATATGAATTTGTGAATCTTATTCAGATATGGATTTAGTTATATTAAGTGACTTGATTCATTTGTCATATGGCATAACAGATAAAAACACAAGCTTACAGCATTTCATTTCTGGCAATGATTTTTGATTGATATTGGTGCATTTATGCATGACTCTGAAGTGATGATCGGTGCTCAATAGGGGAAGGTATATAGTCACTGCGTCTGGTTGACTTACGAATGTCACATGCTGATCCTGTCCACTGGTTTGCGCATGAGCATGTATACGAGGCCGCGGTCGAGGTGACGGCGTTTGTGCACGTACCACTGTTCTGACAAGGGTTGCTCAGACATGGATCAACTACAGATGGAAAGAACATTATGGAGAATCATTAACCCTGCATGGGTTCATGGTGGTCTATAGGGTTTGTGTTTATCGCTGGTGGATAAATTCACATGTTGAACACAAAGAGTGAACATTTATCTTAGAAAATATTAAAAATAACCATTGTAAAATAGGTAGAAAACAACTTTATACCTGATTTCATGTGATGTTAATAAAATGTGTTTTCTTAGGGGGTATGAGTTAGAGTCATAGATGCTTATCACACAGAATGGAATATTATACAAATAGAGACTGCTCTTTTTATAGGGACATGGTGAAAACTACAGCTAGGCTCTAGTTTATCTCAAAATAATGCTATATCACCAGCATGCCTCAGATTGAGGGATTTTAGTCTTGTTTTGAGATCATCACAAGCTCCCATAGAGTCTCAAGGACAAACTGGCCACCACTCATTATGGAAATCTATTCAAATAAAAGTACTATTGACTGCTATTTATGCTAATAAAATACTTTTGCCTGCTACCTATGGAAATAAAGTACTATAGAATGCCATTTATGTTAATGAAGTACTTTTGCTAGAATGGTTAAATCTAGTTCATGCCTCTCAACCAATCAGGTAACAGGATTATTGAGCTGAAGTATATAATATCATATAATGTGTTCGTTTTATCCTCATCCCTGATTTTCAAATAGAACTGTGCCCATGATGATTTATTTTGTACTTAGCTAGCTAATGGTGGATTGAGGGTACATTATTGAATCTATTCGGGTAAAGCCTTTGGCAAAGACAGGAACATTAAATTGGTTTATGTAAGATTCATATGACGACTTGGTAAAACACATGATTAAGACAATTAACAAAAGTTAAAACATAAAATAAGTAGACATGACGGTAGTAGTATTACTAAGATGAATGGATAATAATGAACTTCATGCAAACTTAACTTACGGAATTGACAGTTAAAACCGATATGTGTTGATGCGCATGTACACGTGTATGTTAGTGTAGCTTGATTATCTACGCACGTTCCTCCATTCTGGCAAGGAGAATCCTGGCACGCCAATCCTACAGAAAATAAAAGAGGAAAATTAGACACACTGGCTGTCAATCCCAAATAAAAAAAAAGGTGAAATACATACACTGTTTACTAATGATTAAGCATGAACAAAATCACAGATACTTTTGGTGGGAAAGGGTAGGGTGTGTAGGGGTATAACTATGATACTTTTGAGAGCATGCGATAGGATAAGTAATACATTACTTTCTCAAAAGTAAGACAAATAGTGGAGACCATGTGCAAAATAACAAACTTAAACTTATAATCACTACACTGATTTTTTTTGGGGGGAGGGGGGGGTACACTCCCACAATTTTGATTTTGTACCCCATAGCTTTGATTAATTCAAAGCCACCAGAACATTGTATTATTGAAGAACAATGCTACAGCAAAACTGCTACAAATTCACTTTCACATACAGTGCACACACACACACACACACACTCTCTCTCTCTCTCTCTCTCTCTCTCTCTCTCTCTCTCTCTCTCTCTCTCAAATGCACAGGTAACACACAAATACACACACATTCACAAATAAGCAAATACACACAGATGCAACTTCACAGACACAACCAATGCCCTTGGGAAGTGACCAATTCCTGTTTTCACACACACAAAAAAGTGTATCCTGATCGAGAGACAGTTGCATTCCTGAGAGATAAGCACACATAAGAGCACATGCACATATGAACACAAGAATGAACAAAAAAAACCCCACACACACATCAATACACACATACACCCATACACATAGATAAAACTTGATAAAACACAAGCCATGCCTATGGGAAGCGACCACTCACTGTTTTCACAAAAAGTGCCTATGTATCCTGTCAGACAGTCGCACCGCTCGAAGGCACCCGTGGAGAGGGAGGAGATGCAGGTGGCTAAATTCTGGCAAGGGGAAGGACTGCATCCGATGGCTGGCAGAGGGAAAGCAGACACTCACAAGATTAATCTTTATCTTGGCTCTCAAATTGGTTACTTTTTCTCTTATGAGAAAGAAATTGTTACTGTATATGCCATCCTCAAACTAAACCACCTGCTTTCACTTATAAACTGTAAACACAATTAAGAGCAGTTGTTTTAATAGATAAAGAGTGTGATAATACCATTTTCAGCGTGATGCTACACATAGAAAAATTATTGTACTGGTTATTTATAGATACATATATATAAACAGCAGAGATGGATATTCAGCTTAAACAGAAATATATACTTTTTCATTTGATATTCATAAGATTTGATGCTTGATATTCATAAGATTCAATGCTTGATATCAAAGGTTTATATTTTTACATCACAGAGTACTCAGATATTGAACAGATAGGGTCTAATTTTGTGAATCATGAAAATACAAAGTTTGTCTAGCTGTTTTCTTGAAATGGTATGTAAGGGGCGTTTTGGGAAAAGTGCACATGAAATACGGTAGGGGTAGTTTAGCCTAATTTGTACTCATTTTGTGTCTTCAAATTAAAGCTTAAAATTGCAGAAAATATTCTTGAAATTGTGCAAAAGAACTACCCAGAAAACAATCATACATCAGGCCTCAGGATAGGAAGTGACATCACCGGTACATAACCATTAAGAGGATCGTAGGATATGACGAGACTGGCAGACTTACGTGTCTCGCAGTTGGTTCCTGTCCAGGAGTTGATACATTGGCAGCTCCGGGTGGAGCCATCGGCGCTCACGACGCAGGATCCACTGTTCTGACAAGGAGTCAGCGTGCACGGGTTAACTGTTGAGAGAGTTGTGCATTAGTGTAGCTAGCTATGTTTATGAATTGCTCTTTTTTTGTTGATGTACAAACATATTTTGGCTGGCTTGGGGGGGGGGGGGGGGAGACAGGGGTACCCAGTCCAAAGCTGAGCAAGTGAGTCTGTGTGCATGATGGAAGAAATTGAACCCTTACACTCCCAAGTTCTGGAAAAACCCATTGACTGGCTACACGTATACTTGCAAATGGTATCAGAGTGTTAAAGGCTTTCAGAATGTGGCAACTCAGGAGGTTGTTACCACGCAGTGGAAGATGGATGAAATTAAACCTTGGAGGCAAAATAAATTCTGCTGGGAAGAAGACTACTGGCCACATGTTGGGAAACCTCCCGCAAAACACGCTCACATATTCCATAAACACAGCTTAGTTTGAAACAGCGGAGGGAGCTTACAATATTGGCATCTGTCGCCCGTGTATTGCTCTAGACATGTGCATGTGTGGAAGGTGTCTGTAAACTGGTTGCATGTTCCAGAGTTGAAGCAAGGGTCCGACAGGCACGATTTGGCTGGAGTGGAGAAAACACAAGCACATGTTAAATACAAACAAAAGATATAGGAGAAGATGCGCTAGAGTAAGGGCTGGTGAATTACAGATAAGACTTGCAACAGGCAATGCTGGGTTTAAGAGGTTTAAATGATGTTAGATTGCTATCTTCAGCCCAGTGTTAGGATTAGAGTCAAGACGTCCCAACCCTTACCCTAGGATGAAATTAGCGACTTAAAAGCAATTTAAACCAAAGGTTTGAATTTGAACTTTAAATTTATTAACAACAGCAACAATAGCAATACAAAAACTTGTATGCATATGACTAAATTAATGAAGAAAGAGGAAAGCATGTATTCCCACCCCCCCCCAAATAAATAAATAAATAAACAAACAAAAACTGGCAAGAATCTAACAATGAATGTAGAAATAAAGCATGTTACTTGTGATGCAGCATTCTAAAGCAATTTTGTACAAAAGTGAAAATGCTGTGAAAATGCTAGTTCAACCTGATTCCTTAAATTCTTTGATACGGCAATAACAAAATTACCTTTGGCAGTGACTGCTTAAACACTAAAATATGTAATGATAATGATGAAAGAAGGATACATGTATTTACAATAAATCATATCTCTTAGATATAAGAGTAATATCTTATGAACTATACTTTGACAACTACTTTAAATCATACTGCTGTAAAAAATAAACATCTCATACAATCTTGATTACCTCACAAACAGGTTGCCAGAAACTAGCCATTACATATACCCTAATTTCACCACTGAAGTAAGCATTTAAGTGTATAAAAAGAAGAAGAAACGAAAATCCGAAGGCAGCTACATGCACTTACTAAATTCGCAGTTTGTGCCGTAGTAGCGGTCGGTATCGCAGGTGCATGTGTATGAGGGCGCATTGGGCTCGTTCTCTATCAAGTTACAGGTACCTCCGTTCTGACATAGAGACACTTGGGAACAAGGGTTTACTGGGAAGCAAAAGAAATCCATATGAGATGACTAGCTGTTCATCAAGTTCATGAAAGCAACTCTAGACAGGCTTCTCATTGAGGATAAAAACAACAAATCGTTGTGCTTAGAGCACATGGAATATTTCATCTGTTTGAAGGCTCAAATTACTGGGGATCTATATTTAGTGGGACAGACCCATTACTATTCTTGAAAGTCTTTGCTTTATCTCATCTGTTTGAAGACTCAAATTACTGTGGATTTCTATTAAATCTGACTGATTCATTCCTTTTCTTGACAGTTCTACGCTTGATCAACTCCTTATTCGTGTTAAGATCAACCAAGTTAAGCAACGGATGCACATGGTAGAAGGGTATAGTTTTGGTTCTCTCAGGAGATGCTGCATACATGGAGCACTCATCATCAATAAATTATGTAGAATGTATGCAAAATATATTTTCATTGATATATCATGTTGTGTATAAATGCATTCTCGCAACCATGGCATGTAGACTCTGCAAGGGACCTTAAATGGAATATACTGTACCGGGAAGACAACAAAGCCCTCAAAAGGTGATCATGAGCAATCTTCTTTATGGTCTCAAATTCATGTAATGTTCATTTTAGAAACTTGCTGAAAGTTATTTACTCTCATATGAGCCACATTTGGATTTATTAGTGATTGAGTGACAAATCCTTAAATTGTTCGGCCAGAACATTTTGAGGAATTGTGATTTATTAATTTATTACTTCAAATGTAGATCATTTGAGAGCAAATAACTTTCAGCAAGTTTCTAAAATGGACAATACATAAACTTGAGACCATTGGCAAAAAGATTGCTCATGATCTCCTTTTGGAGGCCTTTTTGTTTTCCCAGTACAATCTATTCCCTTTAATTGGCCCTGTTTTAAAAGCTGTTTGTTGTAAACCGGTTCTTAGGTGCCAAATCAGATTCTCAATGACTTTGATGCTCATCAGGTGCAGCTGATATTTTTAGATTAAAATTCTTGTTAACAAGCATCTAAATACAAAGTTTATTATATAATTTAGCACAAGAACAGGTCACTGGTCGTGTGAAACGAACAAACAGCTTTATGAAAAAGGGCCCTTCATCAGATTTTTAGCTCCAACAAAAACAATGGCAACAAACATGAGTGAACCGCTGATGAAGAATGATGAAGATACTCGGGACTAACTTACCAAAGCTGCATGTGGTTCCGATATAGTTGCTAGCACAGGTGCACGTGAAGGTCAAACCAGAGCCAGTGGAGGTACAAAGACCTCCATTCTCACAGGGGTTAGATAGGACACAACTCAGTTCTGTCAAGACAAAACATCAGCATTCGTAAGTGAAATTTTTTAAAGCGAATCAAGTGATGTTGATATATATGTATAAAAGAACAATGTGGATTTTTAAAGAATGTAAAATACATGCAAAAGAGAAAGAGAGAGAGAGAGAGATAGAGAGATAGAGAGATAGAGAGAGAGAGAGAGAGAGAGAGAGAGAGAGAGAGAGAGGTGAGGGGACATGCATACACGCACGTAAACACACAAATACATTTGTACAAAGATACATACACACACAGACCTACTCTCCCTCCATCTTTGTCTTTCCTCTTGTTCTCTCTTTCCTCTCTATAAACCTTTCATACACTCTCAGAATATCCTTTTACTACAAAGCATGAATATAACATGACATATAAATAAAAAAAAAAATAGATGTGAATTTCATCTTGATTTTATTCTAATCTGTTTTCTCAAGTTGAGGAGGAACTCTTTGTAAATCTTGAGCAGCAGTGAGCAAATCTGTTTGGCCTATCTTAAGACTCTCTTGATAAAGAGACTACTGGCATGACTAGCTGAAAAGAGTAATTTCTTGATACGTGAAGCAGGTTCATCATATGTATACTGAAAATGCAGTTTATCTTGTGTACAGATATTTTTGCGAATTGCAACAACCCTGACCACTTCCTGAGTACCATCTTCCGTGGCCCGGCCAAGCCAGGCAAAATGGTACAGTCAGAAAATTCACAATGCAAGAGACATACTCTGCACATCTGTAGCTATAGCTAGCAAGGATCGCAGAGGTACAACATATTATGGGCCTAAGCCACTGATTTAGAGCCCATTGTTGCTCATAGAGATGGATGTATGAGAGCAATTCAGGTAAGCACTATACATAAAACAATCGGCAATATCTTTGTGTGGTTTTATTTTTGCGGTTTGAAGATCATTCGCGAAAGTTGCATGAATTCAAACACTGCCTAATATACCACGTTTACAGTAAAGACATTAAAAAGGCTGAAGAACCAGAACTCACCAGATTCACAAATGGTTCCTGTGTACCCTGAAGCGCACACGCAGGAAGCAAACGTACCGTCCGAGTTGGACAAACACGACCCTGAGTTCAGGCACGGGTTCTGAGGGGTGCATGCGTCTAGCGGAAGGAAAGAAACCCCCATTGCTTATAGACATGATGAAGCATAACTTACATAACAAGGAGATTTTTTCGTTAATTGGTACAGTATAGGGTATATTCAGATTTCAGAGTCAGATTATATCTCAGATCTTTTGGAGAAAATGTGTAATTATAATGATAGCATTATATACATCAAATAACATTTGAAAAAAGGTAATGAGGGAGGCAAGGTTTCTGAAACCAAAGAGTTTGTGGCTGCATTGCACAAAAAACAGGAAAGAATACAAGACTTAATACACACAAACATAAAAAAAGAACACTGTAATGAAAACAGAAAAAGAAGAAATGTATCATTTTGTGCTCTAATGTAAATGGTACATGAAAACTTAAGTGTTGTACTCTTCACTAGCTTGAATGAGTAAAAAAACAAGGTAACATATCAAACGTGAGCAGTTTTTATGTAAATCGGGATATTTCTTTTTTATCTGATTACATCTAACACATCTTCGGTGTTAAGCATTCATCTTCTCCAGAAGAATTGCCTATACTATGACAAAGATTCCCAGATGCTTACTTTCTGTGCACGTTAGCCCAGTCCAGGTGTCCACACACGCACATGCAAAGAGAGTTGATGTGCCACCTACAGCAAAGCCGGAGCACGCACCTCCATTCTGGCAGGGATTACTAGAACATGGATCAACTGTGGAGGGAGAGGATACAAAGAGTCTTGAAAGCACATGACTTTAGACAAGCAAGCCTAATCAGAACTACTTACTTCTAAATACCAAATTATCCCAAAAAAATACTGATAAAGGAAAAAATCACAGGCTTCTCCAATGTAGTTTTCTCAATGATATACATTAAATGAAAATGTGTGAGTTAAAAATGAAAGTATATCCCTCATTGATATATTCCAATTTGTTGATTGGTTAAAAGTGTGTCACATGATCACAAATAGTTCAACTATTGTGAGTGAGAGAGTGAAAGATGCTCAGAGGGAAGACGAAGACTATTTTGTGACATCATAGGGAACAAAAAGGCTACTTCATGACAAATAGCTGAATAGAAATATAGAAATAGAAAAATAGTTGGTGTCTTTTCCCTTCATCTGGATATCGGTACATCCCTTTAAACATGCACAACATGCAAATGCGCAATATATTTATTTCCAGCAGTTTTTTTATTCCTCATGATTACGAAATATTTGTATACTATACGAGTTTCACCATGGAAGAATCTGCCTTCAATTACGAACACATCAAATTCAAACTATTTTGTTGATATTAAAATTTGCTTTTATCTTTTCTTATACCAGTAGAATGTTGAACGAAATAACATGACACATACATGTACATCATTGGTGAGAGCATTCTTGGGAATGATGTTTTAAGCTTTGCCCTGCCCCCCCCTTCCCCCACAATGTGTTATAAGTCAATGGTTCATTTATTACTTGGTGCTAGCTCAGTGGGATAAAGTAGCCCCATGTGGTAAAATAGCTAGCTAGTTCGTGATTGGGATAGCTAGCCAGATCACGAAAGAGCTAGCTATTTGCGTCTTCATTGGCCAGACCAGGCAAAAAAGCTAGCTAATTGGTCGAGGAATTTTCCAAAGAAATCTAGATGGGCTAGATGGCCAAATAATGAGCAACTTTGCAAACTAGCTCACTGTTTCGTGGAGCGCCTTCATAAGCCTGAAACTTCCTCGATCCCATCAAGCATCAGCGCGCACTGAGGCATTGTCTATGTTAGCTTTTTATATGTGTGTGAAGGCGAGCTCACATCTGAGGCCATGTGGTCGAGACCTATTTCCGTCGCAAACTGCGCATGCGCAAACATCAGGCTTTAAGTTGCATCCAAAGTTTCCAGCTTACATATCCTGAGTTTCGAGTTAATGAAGACACAATTGCAACTTCAAGCTAGTTTCCAGGATCAGCAAACTAGCTCGCTATTTTGTCAGGTCGGGCTAATGCAGATGCACCTGTAGAGAAAAGATTCCCTCCTGACCCCCCTGTAGATGAAAGAAACACATACGAGCCTGACAGCTGGTGCCAATGTAGGAGCTGGGACAGGCGCATGAGTAGGAGGTGGTGTCTAGGTTGGTGCAGGTGCCTCCAAACTGGCAGGGAGCAGACGTGCAGGGGTATGCTACAGGAAGACAAGGTATGCTCAGTGTGACATCAAACCTGTCTACGGAGACCAGTCTACACACTTTGTTAACTTTGGGTATGGGAGGTGAGGGCAGCAAAGCTGCTAGGATAAGGCTTAAAGGCTTAGACCTATATATATATATATATATATATATATATATATATCTATATATATATATATCTATATATAAATGTGAGAAATTATACATGTACAACAGCTTTCACAATATATATCTATCTATCTATATATATATATATATATAGAAAGAGAGAGAAAGAGAGAGAGACAGAGAGAGAGAGAGAGAGAGAGAGAGAGAGAGAGAGAGAAAGAGACAGACAGAAGAGAGTCCTTGTGAGTGATTTCTTGGTAAGACTTGCCTTTCAAAACTTTAATTCTGCTGGGTAAACAGGGCAAAATCTATACATCGTGCCAAAGCTGTGACAAACATACGACAACTCTCCCTGCTGATCTCTTCGAGATTACATAAATTGGATTGCTTTTTTAGATTTATAATCAGGAAGATATCGTTGTTTTACAAAAGTAGTGAAATCATCATATTTATTCTTCAGTTTAGAAGGCAAAGCACAAATGACAAAAAGATGGATGGAGAGCTAAGAGAGGGGACAGCAGAGAGATAAGCCGAGAAAGAGATGGAGAAGAAGAAGGGGAAGAGAGGAGGAAATCAGAGAGAAAAAAAGAGAATTAGGAGGAGAGAGCTAGACGAAGAGAAAGGAGGGAAAGCAGAGAGTAGAGAAGTGATAGTGATTGAGGAGAAAGGGAAAGAGAGAGGGGGGAGAGAACAGGGAAAGAACAGAGAAAGGAAGGTATAGCAATGGAGAAGAGGGAGCTAGGAGAGGTAGAGAGAGTTAGAGAAAAATAGGAGGGGCTAGGGACAGGTTTTCTTACCAGTTTCACAGAGGGTTCCATAGTGGGTGTCTGGGCAAGCGCAGGAAACCACAGGCGGTGAGAAGTCTCCCCCAGTGTAGCTACAGGCGCCCCCATTCTGACATGGGTTGTTACTCGAAGTGCAGGGGTCCTCTGCAAAGTTAGCCCATGAGGGTATGAATTAGACCTTTTGAAATAGCTATTAAGTGACTTACTTAACTCTCTATGCCACAACAAGGCATTTTGCAGACTGATGTAATAGACACCATTTTCATGGCCCAGTATAGAGTCTGACAGAGGATTCAAGTAATACATTTTTTCAATGGAATAAAGAAAAGATCACATGTCATGAAATAGGCCTTACGATTATAATAATGATATTGAGCATTTTTTGCAAACTCCAGAGTCATGAAATAGGTCTTATGATTATAATAATGATATTGAGCATTTTTTTTGCATACTCCAGAGTGCCATGGGAAGAATTGAAACTTGATAAGTTGAGATGTACTCACCATAGATACAGGAAATCCCGATATAGGGAAAGTTACAAGTACAGACGTAGGAGAACGGGTCTGTCTGCAAGTTGTTGGCACAGCTTCCCCTGCTCTGGCATGGGTTGGTGGTGCATGGGTATGCTATGTGGTGAAGGACCACAGGGTGCAATAAATACAATGAACCTTCTCAGTCCCATGGGTGCACAAAGGTGTAATAGATCACTGGGGTTTTCATAGCTCCATACTGAGAGGGTTACAGGAAATGGATAGTTTGGCTGATGGTGACATGAAACCCACAATCCTGGCACAGTCGATCTGACTAATCTACATTGGCCAGTTATTAGAAATTGATATTAATACAATAAACTGTCATTTTATCTTCAAACACAACCATGAGGGCCAATCCTTTGATATTCATCCAAACTAGCTAAAAGCATTATGCTTTAACCCTCATTTGAACTCTTACCCCTAGCCTGTAACTATCAGTTTGCGCCAGGAGAAGAAATGAGAGTGGACCGAACGCGTCCTACAAGTGAAGAAGGAAATGCGCATGTACAAAGTGACATGGTACGAAAGCCGGCATTCGAGGTGCCAACAGTTGCGTCCTTTCGCTGAAAGCAGGAGGAATGCATTACTTACGGGTGCTACAGAAGGTGCCGTAGTATTCCGTCGGGCACAGGCAGGCTGCAAAAGCACCGGTCAAGGTGTCGGTTATGCAGGTGGACGCTCCCTGACATGGGTTGTTCATGCAACCAGAAGCTATAGGTGAGAAGAGAAGATCTCAGTACTTAACATTATCATTGCATATAATATGGATTCATTGATAGTGTGTGTGTGTGAAAGGGGGGGGGGGGGGTATGCCTATTTTATCTTATTTTTTAAGCTGCTGTTCTTGTTAACAGCACAAAGCAGAAAGTTTATTGTGATAATCGATACCGATACAGGCCTATACCTTGGATATCAACATCTCTTTTATTGCTGTACCCAAGATTCACCCATCGCAAAAGGTCGCTAGGCAACCCCCTGGAGCCATTTAAATACCCCAAAGACTTGTGGTATGAAGAGGTTGATCAGAGAGGGAGTTAGAGGTTCCAGGCCCCTTTCGCTGCTCTGATAAATGGAACAGTACACATCCTTATCAACATTCAAAAGAAAACATAAAAGAATAAATCATGAATTCATATATGTCATCTGCGACAAATATAAAACTATTATGCCTTTTTTCTACACTTGTGGGGTCTTGTTTTGTCACTGTCAATGTTGTTTGTGTTGTAGGTTTTTCAATATACCATTACCGACTAATTCTTGACACTGGGGAGAAGCCTCAGACAGGCCAGTGGCCTTTGCTTCTCCTTCTATACACTTGTACATTAATGTGTCTTCTATCATTGTATCATTTGTATTACTTTGTATGCTGTTTATGTTGCTTGATGTAGTTGTAATTGCATGATGTTTCTTTTTTGTCAATATTGTTTCGTTTTAATATAATACATCTTGTGGGAAATGAATGACATGAAATGAAATCAATCTCACCCTCAGTACAGATGGTGCCCATCCAGAACTGCGTACAGAAGCAGGCGTACGAGGCACCAGAAGCACCAAAAGAAGATACGCAATTCCCAGAGTTCTGGCACGGGTTGGTCGGTAGGCATGGGTCATCTATACGTAACAAAAATGTAACCAGATAGTGCATGAGTATTATGCTTTGCAACACAGCCATAAAAAACAAAAGTATGTTATGTATAATACAACTTCATGTAACTGTTTCATAACGTTTTGATACAATTTTTAGCTCAATGGTAATTGATTCTTTAATTTGTGTGGCACTTATCATAGCTTTTGATTCTTACCATAACAGTAGCATGAGCGAGAACAGGCGAAAAGCAATGCTTCTGACAGATAAAGAGACTTTGTCAAACATTGATTAACAACTTGATTTGCATATATATGAATTTACATGAACAAAAAAGTACCCCTGCCCCCCCCCCCCCAATTAGTGTACATACATATTCACACGCAGTAATTATACGCATATGCATAACACACATAGTTCACACACTCATATGCAACATGTATCACACATACACATAACACACATAAACATATACATATAACATATAACATATACATACAAACATATACAAACATATACAGTACATATACATGTACAGATGCATACAACACACACACAAACACACGCACACATACATACATTTACACACTTTAGACATGCTCACGTCACACAAAAACACACAAGCAACGTCAGCTTACCATATTCACAGTTGTTGCCAATGAACCCGGTCAGACAAGTGCACGTGTATAAGTCGCTCACTTGATTACATGTGCCACCATTCTGGCACAGGTTGGAGTCAATGCACGGGTGAACTGGGGAAAGGAAGGAATTAAGCCATTTTCGTAATGTATTCACAATTTTCTCCATCACTGCCTAGTGATGCGTTATTACATTCACCTGTATTTCGTGATTCAGTTTCAATAGATGGATCGAACGCACTCTAAATCTATAAGTTGTTGCTGCTCGGACAAACCTGGGGCAAACTTTGGGGTTACCATTAGTAACATATTGTTTTGACGATGTGAAGAAAAATTTACATACAAAACAAAAATGGTCCATTGCTTAAAGTCATTGATCCCTATTCAGAACAGAGGTTTGATGCAAACTGTACAATAAACCTGGACGAACTTTATAGGACATCAAAATAAAACATGAAACATTATTATCAATTTCATACAATTGATTTTCTTCTCAAAACAGCTATGGTAAATTGAACTTATCCACATCATGATAACAGCGAATAATTGAAATCACCAATTGTTCTGATTGTGATGTAAATCAATGATATTGTAACAGCATCAGGGCGCTGTTGCACAAAACTTACCATTAATGGTAACTCTGCCATGAGGGGTTATTACCATGGTAACATAGCTTGACAGCCAATCAAATTAAGTTTCCCATAGAAGGTGCCATTGGTAGCAAAGTTACCATTGATGGTAATTTTAATGCAACAAGGCCCAGATGATTGATTTTCACCCCACGAAGTAAGTCGACATAGAATGCAATCCAAATTAAACCACCATGGTAAATACGGGCCATGGACGCATTCTTAGAATATTTGCACATTTTGCATAATTTGCATGATATTAATAATAAAAGCACAAATATGAATAATATCAAAGCAAGGAGCATAGTTTAGATTCAGAGGAAGAAAAGGTGGAGGAACATGAGGAGGAGTGGAAGGAAAGATACGGGGCAAAACAGACATATTGAATGAAGAAAATTAGAAGCAGAGAGAAAAGGGGAGGAGTGAGAAAATGGTGGAAGAGATGATGATGATGGAGGAGAGTAAGAGCAGACAGTGAAAAATGAGGAGGAAGGACATGGTGAAGGAGAAATGGAAGATAAAAAAAGAAATGATGAAGGTAAGGACAACAAAATTCTTAACTGGAGCTTGTACCATTTTGGCATAATTCTCCGCTGATTAAGGTCGATGAGCTTGTGCACTGGGCAGTATAGGTGCTGGTGACAGTACAGGCGCATCCATTCAGACATGGCTGAGGCAAGCAGGGATCGTCTAAAGCAAACCACAGCAGTCGGAAGGAAGAAAACGGGAAGGGGGGGGGGGTGGGAAAGATAATCCATTGAGAAGCTAGTACAGTAAAACCTGTACAGAATGTCTCAAAGGAGTCAAGATATGTGATCTTTGTGAGCAGGTGGTCTTAAATGTACAAGTTATTTTTAACACAGGTTTTGATGAGAAGCATATTCAAGTGAAACACAAAATGTGGTCTTTACAGACAGGTGGTCATTCTATGCAGCTGGTTGCTAAGGCAATTTTACTGTATCATGAGGCATGTCATTGATTCAAACTTAGAATCGTCATTGTTATTTACTGCTAAAATATATAAAAACTGGCGACACAACCCCATTTAGGGGCATTGTGTACCATCTCACAAATCATGACTGTAATTTCAGAAGGTTTCATTTTGGGGGTTTCTTAATGATCTTACCGATGTTACAGGTGGCGCCTAGAAAACCACTGTCACAGACACAGGTTGCGAAGCCATTACTTTCAACGCACACTCCATTGCCATTACATGGGTCGATGGTACAGGGTTCAGCTGTGGGCAGTCAAAGAAGGAGAAAAGCATATCATGACATGGGGATCTGTTGTTCCATCCTGAACAAGGGCAGCCCTACAGACAATCCCTTGGGAGTGGCGGTGATCAATGGAGATGATGATGATGATGATGATGATGATGATGGTGGTGGTGATGGGGGTGATTGATTGGTTGATTGATTGACTAATTGATTTAATCAGTCTATTTGTATACAGGGTAGCACCATCAATATGAGCTCGTACCACTATTCCTGGAAGCCCTGAGTGCAAATAATGCAACAATACATAATGACATGAACATGGTTAACACACAAAAATGAGTATAATGAGGATATAAGTCAAAAGGGCAACAAACGATAACTCATGAAAAAAACTTCATGTTACAATAAATGCAGGTAATGGAGGTGATGAGGGTGAAGATACTGTCATGATGATGGTGGTGTCAGTAAAAGTTTGTAACAAAAGTGTCTGTGTGTGTTTGTATGTAACATAATACTATATGCTGTCAAAGATATTTGTAGGTTAGCATATTAACATGTTGAATGATATCTGCTCCACAAAGGAAAGTCATTCTACTTTCCCTACATCCACAAAATAAAGATCAACTGCTCTAGTTCCGCATTTTTTCACTTTTGCCACCTAGTTGCAATTTTGCAAATTGCAACTAGATCATCATCTATTTTTAAAATAGATTTTAGGCAGAACCGCAGTCTCTTCTATACTGTTGGATAGTTGACGTTTCATTTGTATACCTCAATTTCACATATCTTAAACTGTCGACACGTTGAAACCAATCACGTTGAAACCAATAATGCATCATACCGATTGAGATAGTTTGAACTGCTCATGAGGTCAAAATAAGTGGGATCCAAATACAAATTATCCTGAGTGATATACTGCAGAAATACATTGAAATAAACAATGAATTGAACAACATGCTGAATTGAATATGAATTATGTGAAATTATGCAATTAGACACAGGTTAAGACGTTGCACCATTCAAATAACAACAATCAAAATTACAACATGGTTGTGTGTGGAAGGAGGATAAACAATTATGAACATTTGATAGCATCATTGATTCAAAATGAAAGATGTGAATAAAAACGTTAACAAATCAAACACAAAGATGATGAGGTGACACACTCCTGCATGTACACCTGCATAAAAGATAAAAGAAACACAATATTAATTACACCAAGATACCTTGTATCAATGTTAATCAAGAGATATTTCTCTATTCATAAAAGATAAGCAGAAATGTTTTGAAATTATGGCAAATGCATATGAGATATAAACAAATTTTTCAAAGGTAGCAACAGATTTATTTCACCACATACATGTTTTAGAGCTGCAGGCCTTATGATATGATACTCAAAATTGATGGAAGATCCTATACCGCTTCAGACAGCATATAGGAATTGAAAAATTAGCGTTATGCTTTGTACATGGGAAATGGAGTTATAGTGGAATTATATTTCAAAAGACTTTTTTTTAGCACTGGGAGGAAATCATTGCAACCAACTGTTAAAAGTCTCAGTCTCAGAGGCAAAATACAACGTAATTCATTTTTCATACATTTGAATTATTGATCCATGCTCAATTCTGTCATTCAAACACTGCAACTCTTTTTTTCTGGTTCCTGCATTGTTGTATATTATATGTCTCCAAAGGAAATTCACTGTTTTCAATTAACTCTCTAATCAGTGTACCTTTGCTCACAAATGCATTTACCCCATGTGTCTTTTTATAATACTGCCGCAGTAATAACTTATGTAACATCAGTTGTAATATAGGACTAATACAAAGTTGTATTAATAGTGAATTTGCTATGTTGCATTAACGAATGAATTTCTTCTCTCATTATACTTACGATTAGTGCAGTACTGTCCCTCCCAACCACTTGGACATTGACATATGTAAGATTCAAAACCATCAATACAAGTGGCTCCATTCTGACACAAATTAGTCAAGCAGTCATCCACGTCTGAGGCAGAGAGAGAAGGAGAGGAGAAGGATAGGGGGTGGTGGGGAATGGAGAAACAATTGAGGAAGGAAGGTGGAGAGAGGGAGAGAGAAAGAGAGGAAGAGAGGAAGGATAAGAAAGAGAGGAAAGAGAGAGGAAAGAGAGAGGGAGAGAGATAGAGAGAGAGAGAGAGGGGAAAGAGAGGAGGTGGGGATAAAGAGAAATACATTTGGAGAGAAAGGGAGGAGATGGAGCGAGAGAAAGAAGTGCAAGGAGGAAGAGAAATAGAGAGAGAGATAAGCAAGGATAGCAAGAGGAAAAGGGAGATAGATACAGGCAGGGACAGAGAGGGGGAAGTGGGGGAAAAAAGCAAAATAAATTTAGGGGGAGATAGGGGAGAGATGGAAAGAGACAGGGAGACAGAGAAATAGGGAATGATAAAATAATAAATAAAAAAGAGAGAAAATATCAATTTGGTCTACAGAGTATGATATTACCATTTTACGGGTAATATAACTAGAGATAAACAACGCTAACTTTGACAGGAAAATAAATGGACCAATATCACTTAGAATTGTACTTTATGGGAAACTTGTCCTTTACAATTCATATGGTACATATAAAGTTCATCACCAGACAGATATCATTGTCTAAAATATGATTAAACAGCTACTTAATTTCTATGTTGAGTTGTCATTGTCTATTCCATTATGATTGTTTATCAATCACTGAGACAATGTTTTGCATTGCAGTCAAGCCATAGAATTTGGACTGATTTTATACAAATTTACCACTTCCTTCCACAAACACTATCCATTCAAACATCACCCATTCAATTTAAACACCATCCATTCAAACACCATCAATTCAAACACTTCACATTCTAGCACCACCCATTCAAACACCACCAATTCAAACACCACCAATTCAAACACCACCAATTCAAACACCACCAATTCAAACACCACCAATTCCCATTCAAGCACCACCCATTCAAGCACCACCCATTCAAGCACCACCCATTCAAACACCACCAATTCCCATTCAAACACCATCCATTCAAACACCACTCATTCAAACACCACCCATTCAAACACGACTCATTCAAAAACTGCCTAATCAAACACAACCCATGCACACACTGGCCACTTAAACACTATCCATACCCATTGAAACACCGCCAAATCAAGCACCACCCATTCCAACACCAACCATGCACACACTGCCCATTTAAACACCACTGATTAGAACACTGCCTATTCAAACACCGCACTACCCATTCAAACACCATCTATTTAAACATTGCCCATCCAATCAACATTTATTACCTGCAATATATTGGATTAGAAAGCCATTTGCTCCCTCCCATGGGGGGGCGTTGTTCCGATCTGTAGAAAAAAGGAACCAGACGTAGTTCCCCTGTACGGTGAGGAGCGTTTCGTTAGCGTGCCCGCTGAACTCTGCCTCGATCACCATCAGGTCGGGGTCCGTGCCATACTCCAGTGCATCCTTGTCCATCTCAATCTCGAAGTGGAGGAAAGTGAAGGTGATTGAAGAAGCACCAGGGACGTTGACCAAGTAGTAGGAAGCTGATCTGGGTGGGTACTCAGCAGGGTAGTCCGGGCTTTGAAACAAGGCAGATGGTGTGCTGTACTGTGATATGGCCCTCCCTGTGAAATGAGGAATGTGGACATTTTTTAAATAGAGTGGGCTGACAGATGACATACTCTCATCAAGTTTCTCTTTTCAATCAGGAAATCATATGACAATAGAAGGAAACATAAAATATATCATTCATTTATTTTAGACTATTTTTTTCTTGTGTGACATGTTTTACTCACCCAGGTCTTGTTCACAATTTATGCCGTAGAATGAGCCTTGGCAGAGACACGTGTAGTAGTCATACGGGTCATCAACGCACATGGCTGAGTTCAGACAAGGGTTGGATGCACAGGGCGAATCGGAAACTGAAGGTTTATGTAGCAAACCAGATTGGGAGAGAAGGAAGATGTGTGGAGTAAGTTTAGTAGTCATACATGGATCCACCGCATTCCCAACCATACTCCATAGGTAACAGAATATACAACTGAAACTTGAAGGTTTCCTTTGATCAGAGATATATTGTCTAAACATGAGTAAATATATATGACATATACATCAACAGAAAGCTAATTTCATACTCTACAACTTTACTGTAGAACATTTTTCTGTAGGAAAAAGCATAAAAAATTACAGCCATGTAAACTACCGGTACGCATACAAATCCAGAGCACCCATTTCTGGTGTCGATCCACAGAATTAATCCGGCAATTGGGGATTCCATGCACGGCGGACAAAGAGTTAAGGTATGAGGTATAGATGTAAAAACTGGAGAGGGGTGTGGTTAACTCTTACAGTGCCATAGCGCTGCAAACACGCTATTGTTATGGTGCTTCATACACGCTAGCGCGCTATCGATTGATTGCTTTGTACACGCGAGCGCGCTACCGTTCCGAGTGCCAGAACCGCCCTTGGGCGCATTCGTAACAGCAGTCATTGTTCATGCTCATTGCACATGTACAAAATGCTTCGCACACGCTATTGTTCATCGCAACGCATACCCCAGCTAATAAAAATCGGCTTTGGATTGCGCATGTTTGTTTACACCTTTCAGACTGGATTTTCCTGTGTAATTTAGCGTTTTATATTTAATATACAGGATGTACCTTATCACTCCCTCATGCAAATAAGGGAACAAAACACAGGATGTAAATTTTGTACTTAATCGTTTCTAGTCAAGGCATAGCCTATTAGTGGGGTCCAAGGGGGATATTTCTCACAAAATGCCAAATAAAAGTTACCATGTAAACATATGATATAACACGATGAATATGATCTGACGATAAAGAAGCATGTATGCAGCTCAAATAAATATGTTGCAGAAAAATGAAAAGTACAATATAACGTTTATAAATAGTTTATAATAAAATAACAAAAAAGGATTTCCATAGAAATTTGATATCATAATAAAGCTGATACAGTTTTCTTCAACTTTTGTGTACAAGTTTTCTAGTAAAAGTGTATAGGTTTCAAAATATAGTGGTTCAAATATGCCAACACACAAAATAAAGCGCAACTAATGAGGCCTCAAAATAAACTTGGCACATGGCGGATTTAGGGCTGGTACAATGGGGATTAATGGCGTGGCAGTGGGCTCTATGCATTGGGGCAGGATAAGAGTAAATGGGAACAGAGGGTGGATGAAGGGTACAAGTAAGAGTGAGAGATTGGATTAACTGCTTTATGACGAGTGAAAGTAATACTTTAACAAACAAATTGGTGAACAAGAACTTTGCTGTAGTAATTTGCTTAATAACTAAGAGCATGATATAAGGTACAGATGTAAGAGCTGGGGAGGGGTTCGGGAGAGGGTGGGCTGGACAAAAGGTACAAATAAAAGTGAGCAGTTAGTAAGAGTCAAAGTAAATACTCAGCAACAAACAAAAAAACATGTAATTCATAAAGAGAAAGGCAGAGTATTGAAAACTGTATAAAGCGACACCATGCCCTATTTCACATATATGTAGTGCACTATTTGGCATAGCTTTTGCTCACGGAGAAGGGCTAGCTTTCTTCTTTGCTTTTTTTGGTTAAAGGGAAAGCTAAAATATTAAAATTGTTTTAATCATAGCACACAAATAACAGCAACATATATATGACAAAAACAAGGGGTTGGGGAAAAGCTGGGCTGGACAAAAGGTACAAATAAAAGTGAGCAGTTAGTTACAGTCAAAGAAAATACTCAGCAACAAACAAAAAAACATGTAATTAATAAAGAGAAAGGCAGAGTATTGAAAACTGTATAAAGCGACACCATGCCCTATTTCACATATATGTAGTGCACTATTTGGCATAGTTTTTGCTCACAGAGAAGGGCTAGATTTCTTCTTTGCATTTTTTGGTTAAAGGGAAAGCTAAAATGTTAAAATTGTTTTAATCATAGTACACAAATAAAAGCAACATATATATGACGAAAACAAGGGGTTGGGGGAAAGCTGCGCTGGACAAAAGGTACAAATAGAAGTGAGCAGTTAGTAAGAGTCAAAGTAAATACTCAGCAACAAACAAAAAACATAAAATTAATAAAGAAAAAGGCAGAGTATTGGAACTGTGTAATGCGACACCATGCCCTATTTCACATACATGTAGTGCACTATTTGGCATAGTTTTTGCTCACGGAAAAGGGCTAGCTTTCCTCTTTGCTTTTTTTTAATAAAGGGAAAGCTAAAATGTTAAAATTGCTTTGATCATTGCACACAAATAAAAAAAATATATATTTGACAAAAATCAGCCAAAGGATAAAACAGTTATGAATTGTTCAAGTTTTAATTTTGTGATGTAACTTGTGAGATGCTCTCTCATATGAGCTGTGCAATTCCATAAATTCCCCTTTTGCTGTTATTTGATGGAAGCATAAAGCTTTTCCAGAGGTATGTGTGTAAAAGCAAGTGTCTAAGTATATATAAAATGCACATGTACAAGAGTATCTTTCCTTTTGAGGAAAATATATTTTTTTCAAAAAAATTAGTACACAGATTTTGACAGATTTTTGTCAAACCCTCGCGAATTTGTCGCTGCTGTTATCAAAACCAGCTCAACTTCAGGGTGGAATTTCCCTTTCAACACAAGCAGTACATCTATCCACTGTGGACAGACATACTGCTTGTATAATTTAGCATAGATAGCCAGGAGAGAATAAAACAGATAATAGCTAGCCCTGTGCCATGGATAAAGGTACACTACATGCCAATTCCTTTGAGCTGGAGTGTATGTATAACATAGAGCTGTTATGTGCCGTACAGTGGGTCATTTTTCTCACCTTCAGTATCCAGTGGCCTCCTCAGATGTCCTGTCCTCATCAGCTTGTCACATGGTATACCTGTCTACATAGCCTCTATTCATGACACTTGGTACTCCCAATTGAAAGTTACATTAACAGTTGTAAAGGAATGATGTGCACTTGATGGGAATAACAGATCAAACTGAGATATGGTAGTGTCGGGTTGAATTGTTGAACCTGCTTTGGTGAACGTGTTAAAGACAGACTTAGGAAATCTGACGCTGACCTTCCACTGCTCCAATCAGTAGCTAGGGGTGGTCCTCTAAAATACTGCAACACAACCTGGGAAGAAGCGAACTTGAAAGAAAAGAAGAAGGATGTGACATATTTGCATTGCAGATCTCCATATCTCCAAGAACTTGTATCCATCGAGAAATAAAAAAGAAACGTCTCAAGATTATTGATAAGATAAGAAGAAGATCCTCTTTGCCTTGTGTCCATCCATGAGTAAATGCAGAGTGGTTTCTAGAGACAAAATGAGATGTTCAACCATTTCTTTTATTGCTCTATTAACTCTTTGTGTGGCAGATCACCTGCTGTGATAAATATGGGATTTGTCTATATTACTTGTGATAAAGAAAGGAACCTGCGGCACACAGAGAGTTCAAATATCTGGATGCGAATGAGCGGTGACTTTCTGACGGCTCATATGAGAAACATGTCCTGTGAAAAGAGATGTGTTGTTTAGACTCCATGGGGCACTTACCATTATCACACAGTGTTCCTGACCACCCCGCGTTGCAGATGCATGTGAACGTGTTGATTCCGTCCATACAGGCCCCGTTCACACATGGAGAGACTTCACAATCATTGATGTCTGTAGAATTTACAAAGTGAATGGAGCAATAAGAGGGAATAGTTCTAAATCTTTCTTCTGGGAATATGCAAAATTTTTGTTTCCCTCTACGTATACTTCAAGAAGAAACATTGGCTTTACATATATGTATAATTTTTTTTAACTTTTGAAAAAATTATTTAAAATAAATGTCAACTCGAATCAAACTGAAATGGACACATTGTTTAAGTCAAGGGATGTCAATTCTTTTAAAAGCAGGTTCTGTGACATTTCATGAATCACCTTTCTTCTAATAATGCAGTGAATATGTAAGGACATTTTCACTTTAGGGCAAATTTGGATCTGAAAATGTGTGCGTATCAGATAATTAACTCAAAATACAACAATGGCCATTGGCATCAAACACATCAACCTGCAATGTCTTTTCTGGCAGAAGCATCATGCATTATTAATGACACTGTGATTGTTGTAAAATCATTATAATTGTGCAATATTATTGCACTTTAAATGCAGTTTGCTCCATTCTCTTGTCGATTGGTTGAACAACTTTCTCGCAATTCATAGTAACACCACCTTCATAACCATTTAAGAACAAGTTAGCAAAGGTACATACTTGAATCGCAAATGGTCCCAGTCCATCCTGCATCACATGTGCAGAAGAAATCTCCAGTACTGGTGGTTGAGCATGCTCCATTTAAACAGGGCATGGACAAACAGGGATTCACTTCTGTTCAGACAATAAGCCATAACAGCAAATCATAACGAGTTGTTACAACATTCACATATGAAGAAAGCAGATGAGATGTTCATGTAGGTAAAGATGGCAAGACATATGAGCACATACGCTCCAGCTCAAAGAAATTGGCATGGGTAAAGGGAAAGGGAAAAAAAGGGAAGAAGGTGCAGTTTTGAACCGCGGTATATTTTGTCCAGCTCAGCATGACACACGATGCTTTTTAGGCTAAAGCATCGTGTTTCATGCTAAACTGGAGAAAATATACCGCGGTTCAAAACTGCACCTTCTTCCCTTTCCCTTTACCCGTGGCAATTGTTTTGAGCTGTGGTGAATGCCCCCCCCCCTCATTTGCTACTGCAATTAAAGAGACACTAGTCCATCTTAAGGTGAAAATACTCTTTTTCATGATGCAAAAAAAAAAATCTTCTTTCAGTGCCGGAGTAGGGAGGGTCTTTCTTGTATGTTCTTTTTTCAGGGAACAGTGCAGCTGGACACTCTCCCTCCTTCGTCCTTCCCCCTCCTCTCCATATCAAGCTCTCCTTTACTAAAAACAACTCTCACCTGCACATTGACACATCATATGTTGGCTAATCAATCAATCTTAAATTGTGATGAACAGAAAGAAGATTTATTTCTCAGTAGCCCCTGATTAGAGAGAGGTTAGAAAAGAAACTGAAACCAGGTGATCACAAGATGCATATAATTCAGTTTAAAAAGTTTTGGTTGCCTTACCATCAGCGCACTGTGTTCCAGTCCAACTCGACAAACACGCACATGTGTAGCTTGCAGATCCTGTAAAGCACGTCCCTCCATTCAGGCAGGGGTTAGATTCGCACCCTATGTCTGTTAGGCCAAACACAGTAGGATGGAATATGAGTTTCAACAGATGGGAAAATGCACTACTTAGGTTACGGATTATAGTCGAGAATATAGCTGCTAGCCAGGAATATCTTGAGGGACTTGGGAATGAGAACCGGCATTCTGTGATGATATCTATCAGTTTTTCTACATATTGACATGTAACATATTAATGGGCCTGTCTACAGTAATGGTTACATTTCTGTTACATTTACTGTAACATTATTTATGTAAATCTCTTAAATTCCAATTATTTTTTTGTCTCTTAAATAAACCAGCTAATAATGGAAAAAATATCGAAGAAATGTATTGATTTGCACTTTACACGGTTTTGTACCCTTCAGAAAATTTGCCCTGTACAAATTTGCCACAGCACATTGGTAACAGGACAGACGAGTTTGAAATACACTCTTCTGTCCCGTTACCACTGTGATATGGCTAATATGAACATCCAGAACAGGATTTTAGGTGAAGTTATTTTGGAGGAAATTAATTCAACACTCTTTTTAATATTTTGGTGGTGCCAGATGGTCATAATTTCAAATGATTCAGTTGTGCCAAAAAATATCCCTTTACTGTAGACAGACCCCATACATCCACAAGGTATTTGTTCCAGGCCCGATACTCACATTCATCACACGTGTCACCAGTGAAAAAGGTCGTACACACGCATGACTGCATGACAGTCTCGATGGTTGTGGGAAGCAGTTGGTACTGGCAGACACCGCCGTTCAAGCACGGGTCCGCGACGATGCATGGGTTGGCTGGAGGAGAGTGATAGGGAATGCGGAGGAGTGAGACAGGGAATAACGGCACATGAGTATCCAATGCAATAGAAATCAAATAGTACAGTACCCACAGAAATGGTGGTGCATCACACAAGGCACTCTCTACTCTATATCCAGAATGATATTTAGACACTATATCCAAAATGTCTGCAACATTGCAATTTGGGCGCTCATTCAAGCTTTGGCACTTATTTTTTTAATTTGAACCCTAAACCTAACCCTGACCCTAACCCTAACACTAGACAACTTCTTTGCCATTGAATTCGTCAAAAAAAGGTGATTTCTTTAGCTAGGCTCTAGCCTAGCCAGGCTAGCCGCGTATTATTGTTGTTGACAAACTTACACAATAAATGGATTGTATTCAGGATGGACAAAATGAAATTTTCCAGAAATGTTGAAGTTAATCTTGACATTGTCCATCGGACAGCTTGTTTCTTTCATTCAGCTCAACTCAGTCATACTAATTAAAAGCGTGGCAATTTTTTACTGGTCTAAATTCATTGTAAAAGATTTTTAGCCTTAGTCTAGGGGTACTAAATTTAGGATGTTTTGATTTCAACTCTAGCCAACCAAGGCTGAAGTTAGCAACCTAAAATAAGACCCCTAGATCCGAGGACTGTATATATATATATATATATATACATACTCCTTGTTGTATACAGTACAACTCAAAGGAATTGGCAGAGGGAAGGGGAAAGGGAAGGGAAGGAGCCGCAGTTTTAAACCGTGGTATATTTCGTCCAGTTCAACATGAAACATGATGCTTTTTAGGCTAAAGCATCATGTTTCATGCTGAACTGGACAAAATATACCATGGTTTAAAACTGCGGCTCCTTTCCTTTCTTCCTTTTCCCTTTCCCTATGCCAATTTCTTTGAGCTGGAATATAGACCAAAAAATCAGTCTCTGTAGGACGTTGGATCTTCTGAGATTGCATCTGGATCCTCTGAACGCCCTATTTATTCGGGGGTTATGTCCAAAAATGTCATTTCGATTAAAGAATGCCCCGAATGAGTGTATATGGACTCTGCGGACAAAATGAGCCGTTCCGTGAGATTAATTAATGTGCACTCTAGTCTCTCATGCAAAGAAAATGGATCAATGGCGTATAAATAGTTAACTCTCTCAGTGCCAAACTATATCAGGACATCACACAATATATTGGCTGTGGGACTGAAAGGCTTACCCAGTTGGCAATTCATGCCGATGAGCGGCGAGATACAAGCGCATGTATACGAGTCGCCCGTCGCAGTCGCAGTGCAGGATCCGCCGTTCATGCAAGGCTGCGACTCACACGGGTCCACCACACCTGAATGAGACACATATAAAAACCCCGCACCAAACACATTAGATCTTTCTGCTGAATAGCAAACATTTCAAGTTGATACACCAATATGCCTGCCCAATGCCATCTATTCACAGAGTTTAGCCAACTCGGTTCCATTAGATCGCAACATGGTGTAAATTCTGTCGTTGTCCGCTTGCCCAACAGAGCAACACGCGTCGTTTTGACACCTATTGAAAGCGCGTTGGCCTGTATAAAGAGGGTTCTGGGCCGAACGACATTTATCTAGGGTACTTCTGCAAGTGAACCATAGGCTTCCATGCTGGGTATTCGGGCTGGTTCACGACTAGGGGGAGGGGGTGATCTTATTGACGAACCATTTTAAAATTTTGAAATAAAAATAATCAAATCCACATAATTTATATGCACAAATTTCTGTTTCTCATATACGCTTTCATACGCTTTCACGTTTCTCATACTCGATTCCGCCCCCGGGTTTTCTAATTATGTTGTCATGTTTGAGTTTCAGTTAGGACCTTTATGTATAAAAACGGAAATGTGAATACAATGCCATGCACCTATTGAACAACGTTTGTGGTATGGAGGCAAATATAACTCGAAACTTGAAAATTAATTTTGGACAATGATTTGTGTGGACATGTCGATTGTAAAAAAAAACAGTATATGACCCAAAACGCAACGAGCGTCATCAATTAAATTTACTACTAGGCTTGAAAACATGCAATTTCGATAAGTCTATATGATTTTGGTTTCATTTGGGCCTGAACTTCATGATTATCGTTCGTTGGTTAAAAACAATACCATCGTGCATATCAGGTTGGTTTGACTCAAGTATGACTCGCATTAGCCTATATAGACTGTGACGTGCATGGTCTCAACCCAGTCTGTCTCAACCCAGTCTGTTAACACAGACTACGCCCTAATTACGTCATGGATCCTCTGGCTTCTTCCCGGCTCTTGAGGAGGAGCGAGGATGGAATAAGGACAAAGTCTGTGTTACCAGACATAGTTGTTGATAGACTGGGTCGTGTCCATGCACCTCGCATATCAAATCCTTTGTGAAAATGTTTCGCACTCAACGAACATATCACCGAAAATATGACATTTTGTGCACATTTTTGTCATTTTGCGATCAAAGTGCTAACTTTCATCCTTAGTGCGCGCAATCCCGTGCGCATAACTAAATGGGTCCTCATGGCGTAAAAGGATTTGTTATGAGAAGATTTATGTAGCACTACTCTCAGTTCGTCAGGTACAGCCACCCCCCCCCCCCCCCACTTTTTTTTTAAATTGATGTTTGCCCTTTCTTTTCGAGAGAGAGAGAAATTTGCAAAATAAAGGCAAAGCTACATAGAAATGGCTCAACAATACTCGCATTGAATACTCGCGAGACATTGGTTATATCTGTTCAAAATCAAAATGAATGATTTAAGTCACCAACTAATTGAGGTGACACGTAGTGTTTTAATAGACCATTTTTCGTTATATATGCTGATCTTATGCACGTCTTTTAAAAAAAAAAATACGTCAAAAATGGTAACCCCAAAGCTTGGCCGAGATTTGTCCGACAAGCAACAACTAATAGATTCAGATTGCATTCCGCCCATTGAAATTGAATCACTAGATGCAGGTATAACGCGTTACTCCGCCGTTAGGAGAAAAGTCGTGAATACGCTATACCCCCATTGCACCAACGCTATACGTCCTTGCAGTTCTCGCTACGTCAAAGAAAAATGCACATGACGAAGTGAAAACTGCAGCAGAGTACTGAGAGCGTAGCGGGAACTGTATTGACGTGGCATAGTCTGCATGATCTCCGGAGACAAATTTTCCGCTACGTGGACTTTGAACATGTCCAAAGTCCACGTAGCGGGAACGTAGTGCGTAGTACTGACGCACTAATGACCTTCTTATCGCGTATCTAAAAGCTCCATCGACGTAGCATAGACGTAGCGGACACGGAATGAGCGTAACATCATTTCTACTGCGCGGCTACTGCGCGGCATGATGTTGGTCGTTACCTATCTGAACTCTGGAGTATGAATGTTGACCTGTTAGATCATTATGCTCACGAGTCGGAGACGTAGGTACAACGTGTCGCAATCTGCATGGACGTAGAGAGAACGTAACGGGTACCGTCACGACGCCGCACGGACGGCGCCTGCGCGCACAATGAACTCAGTGGGAACACCACTAGCGCACCATGAACGTATCAAGGAAGTAGCGCAGACGTAGCATGCACGGGACGATTTCATATTTTTCGAAAAGGAAGTTATCGCTACGTCCCTGCCATTTTTTTTCCGGAATTTCCCGCACGTAGCGGGAACTTCCTCCGGTGTAATGGGGGCATAAGAAAGCGTCTCATTGTAAGGAATCCCGTGTGCTTAGCATTTACTGAAAAAAAGGTGTACGCTGGATTCGATTTGTTCATGTATGACTGCCTGTTATAATAAAGCATTATAAATAATCATGCTTAACTCTCATACCCCGATAGATTTTATACAAATATACCAGGTGAGATTGTATGGTGGAAATTATCTATCTGAGGAGGGAGTGGCATAGAACTATTTTTTCCGAGGGGCGAAGCCACCGAGGAAAAAATAGTAACCTATGCCAGTCCCTCCGAAGATGGATAATTTTCACTATACTTTCGAACTCAATGCGCGGTATATTTGTTTTATATCCCTTCTGTAAAACAAAAACAGAACAAAAATAGTTGCCTTCAGTTTTTTTCTCTGTCTCGATATCGGTTCATCCCAGGTAAATGCGCAACACGCCGCGCACTGCATTCACTGTGCACTAATTTACGCCCGCTGAGGTGGAGAGCATGCGCAGTAGTCCCAAGGAAGAAAAATACTAAATAGAGCATGCGCAGTCCTTCCCAGGAAAAAAAATAGTAGGCAAATAATCAGCGTTGGTGAGGGTGATGGGACGAACTATCACTTCCGAGGCGATCTGGATGTAGCTATCTTTCCGAAGCGCAGCTGAGGAAAGATAGCGTATACATTCAGATCGCCGAGGAAGTGATAGCTCGTCTCATTGCTTGAAACCAAAAGTTGATTATTTGCTTTATATTCCACATCTGAAACCAACTTTCTCTACCAAAAACGACAATTTGACGTAAAAAGGTAATGTTTACTTATCTCCATAACCCCAAGCCGCTGCCATGGGGAACACGCGTTAGGACGCGCATTAGGACGCGCATTAGGACGCGTATTAGGACGCGCATTAGGACGCGCGTTAGGACGCGCGTTAAGGGCGCGTTGGATGTCAAGTGATAGTCCGAGTGTAACGCACTTTTGTTTCGCGCGTACTGAAAATATTAATCACGCATTAGGACTGTGAGGAGTGAAGAGATCAGCGAAACCAAAAAGTACTATCACCTAGAGTGTAACGAACTTTTATTCTCAGGTGATCTGATAGGAAAAAATACGCCTCATCACGTGATCAACTCTTGACCAATCATATAGCAACATTCTTAGTATGTGGAATATAATGAAAAATATCCGGAGCTCTTCGAACATCAATTGACCAATCACGTTCCTAGAATACTCATGAATATTCATAGAAGGGATATAAAATAAATATCCTCACTTATATGCTATTATATACTCTTATACGCTGTACAACAGATGAATGATAATGATAGTGCTAGGGAAGGAGGCACCGAACATTATCACGCACGCATTACGCAGGTGCCATGCCGCGGCAACACAAGGAGACTTTCAAAGTAATCTTCTGTTCCATTTTCCTTCTTACAAATCATTTAATGTAGCCTGCGCAACACAAAGGGTGCTTAAAATATTTCAAGGCCAAATCGCTTGTTATTCTGCCTGAATTCTTCTTTGCAGAAAGGTCCCTGCGGAGCTAGGGCAGAACAGGAACACCTCCCTGATATATCTATACCGAGTTCTTAACCACGGTAAATACTGCGCAGTAACGCGATATGACATTCACTTGTTTCTAGTGGGTTAGTTTTGATAATGGTGGAATGCACTCTGAATGTATTAGTTGTTGTTACTCGGACAGACCTCAGATATGCTCTGTGGATATCACTAGTAACACATTGTTTGAGAGACCTGCATAACATCATCATTTTTGTTGTTGTTATTGATTATTTGGGTTTATTGGCTATGTCTAACTCTCTCTAAACCATATCAAACACTGCATAAATAGCGCAAGTATATTATGTGGTCGATATCTGCCATGCAAGGATAGAATCTATATGAGGTAACACAGTGGGGATGAATATACACAAGTAGAACATCTTCTGTTTGGGTGAATCTTGTCTATGGAAAAAGCGCATGACACTGTTCAGTCTACCCTGACTTCATATTGTTGCGCTGACAATGAAGTCACACCTGACTGAAACTGCTCCCGACACTCAATGCAGGGAATATGGCTAATATAAAAATTAACACTGGGTTTCATGAGCGGGCAGATTAATGCACTTTTACCAATAATGTGTAGCTCATTGCACAAAAGTCACGTGAATCTGACGTCATGAATCTGAAAAAAATGGTGAAAGATTACGTGTCCGAATAGTGTTATGAGAGCGTTCACCGTGACTTACCGTTGAAATTGATGGTGTGTGTCTGTACGTTCGTGAAGAATAAGTCATGAGTGATAACAATCGTAGATCTAGGAAGGAGACGGAAAGAGGGAGAGAGAGAGAGAGAGAGAGAGATAGAGAGAGAGAGAGAGAGAGAGAGAGAGAGAGAGAGTATTATACATCATACTAAAGTAAGTCGAGCTTTTGACTATAAGCACATACTTGTATATAACTTCAGATTATTCCTGAGTTTGGCTGTTTGATTTGTATTGAATACGTGACTTGCACTCACACCAATTATTGACGCTGGCATTGCCCTGTTTGAAAAGATCAGTAAAGATTGAATGATGACATATAAACAGCATTAATAGAATTATATAGACGGGCGGGGACAGAAGGCCATCATCATGTATCAGACTACATCATTTTTCAAAACAATGTCTAAAAAAAAACCCACTTTGATAAATCCCATCCTTTGATAAACACAAAACATAAAAGCCTGTAAAGATGTAAGAAACAAAAAAAAATATCAACTTGAAGTCTATCAACTTTACACGATGAATCAATCGCGAATACTTGACCATGACCACTTTATTGACATACTTTATTGATTTATTCAAAAAGTATTTTGTCATTCAACGTAATTTTTGTTCTATTGCTGATAATACCGATATGTGCACGTGTGTGTGTGTGTGTGTGTGTGTGTGCGTGTGTGTGTCTGTGTTTGTGTGTGTGTGCCTGTGTGTGCGTGTGTGTGTGTACGTGTGTGTGTATGTATGTGTGCGTGTGTGTGTGTGTGTTTGTGTGTGTGTGTGTGCGTGTATATATGTTTGTGTGTGTGTGTGTGTGCATGTGTTTTTGTGGTTGTGATTTTTGACGTGTGTATTCATCTGGTTACTTCCAGACGTTGTATTATGATTATTAACATTATACCTTTAAACGTATAATACATGTTCGTAATGTTGGTTAAAGGTAGCTCCTGCTTACACAAGACTTGTGTTTTCCTTTTGGAGGTCTCCGTCATCAATGCTTTTTCTCAAGTGTATTACTTTGTATTTTGTTTTTACTTGATGAAAATAAGATAAAATTGACTTGATTGCAGATACCAGGAAAGAATCATCTTAAAATATTTAAGTCGTTGAAAATAAAGTAAATGCGAAGCTGCATGGTGATGGCGAAAGAACAGTTCTATAACGATCACGGCCCACAATCATTACCACTTGTACTCCTTACCTTTAACCTTCATTAACAATTCAATTCGTCTGTGTGGAGGTTAAAGGGATAATTAACCCTTGAATTAAGTTTGCTTCAATAAAAGCAGACACATGAAAGAAACATATCATTGAAAGTTGGATAAAAATCCATCAAAGAAAAAAAGAGTTATGATCTTTTAAAGTTGTTGCGAGGTGCTCTTCCATATGATGTGTACAATTTGGTTATAACTGTGCATTTTCTCTAAAAGATAATACCTTTTTTTTTACACACATGCCTGTATGAGAACAAATCATTCCATTGTAAAAAAAAAAAAAAAAAAAAACAGGAAAAGAGCAATTTATGGAATTATAGTGCACACCTATATATGGGAGAACACCTCGCACGTAACGTCACGCAATTGACATTTCAAAATATAACTTTCGTATCCTTCGATGAAGTTTCATCAAACCTTCATTCATGCGTTTTTGTCATGCTTCTGCTTTCATTGAAACCAATTCAGGGCTCCGTAACATAAAGGTTTGCAATTAATCGCAAAATGGCAATGGCCAATCAACACCACTTTTACATGTGCTCTTTGTTCAAATAACTGACCAGTAAGCAATCAGAATTCGTCTTTCAAATTTGCAGTTGATCGCAAACCTTTATGTTACGGGGCCCTGGGTGCACTGTCCCTTTAAGTGCTCGTATACACCATGTGTAACAAGACAACACACATAGAATCATTAAGATTACAGGGATACAGGATTTCCAAACACAAACTCCTCCTTATGGTATGTTTTCTGTTTCTTTTTTTCATTCAATTCATGATATATCATCAATGTTTTATTCTTCTTAGATTTCCATCCGTGCTCATTTGATTGTGACATTGTGTGCATGTCGGTGTGTAGCAGCACTAAATTGCATATTGTATGATTATTTTGAATCGTAGATGGCGTCGTACGTTATTTATATATTGTTTATATATCACCATGGTTGCTGGAATCTACTTTCGCGCCCGGTTGTTCTAGGATCCTAATTTGCATAAAGGCGGGCAATTATCGTACGCTAATTGGACGCTGCTGTAGCCGGCGAATCCCGACCGCAGCCCGCTGAATCCTTTATAAGGAAAATATTGATTGAAAATCGAGCTCTTCTCCTACCATCTTCCGTTGACGACCGACACCTTCACGCGTACGGGTGCAGTAGCCCTGCATGGAGAGCCATGCGTGAACCATAATCTGTACGACGATTGATTTTACATGTCAGTGCCTAGTGGGAAATAATTCCCAGTTCGACCGAATACAGTGCGTTCTGCTCCATTTTTGAGTTTCAATAAGAAACATAGTTTCTCTCGGGAGCACGTTTTGAACCATTTTCGACAGCTAGGCCCGACATAGCCAAACAGACATTCGACCGTTCTACCCTGTCGGCATTCACGGAGCGGCACGATTCACCGCTGCTCTTTCATCATCGGCGATCGTCGTCATCCACGAGTGGCACGACTTACCGCTGCTCGTTCATCGTCGTCATCGTCGACCGTCGCCATCCACGAGTTGCACGACTTACCGCCGCTCATTCATCGTCGTCATCGCCGACCGTCGTCATTCACGAGTGGCACGACTTACCGCTGCTCGTTCATCGTCGTCATCGTCGACCGTCGTCATTCACCGAGTGGCACGACTTGCCGCTGCTCGTCCATCGTCGTCATCGTCGACCGTCGTCATCCATCGAGTGGCACGGCTTACCGCTGCTCGTCCATCGTCGTCATCATCGACCGTCGTCATCCACCGAGTGGCACGGCCTACCGCTGCTCGTCCATCGTCGTCATCGTCGACCGTCGTCATCCGAGTGGCACGGCTTACCGCTGCTCGTTCATCATCGACATCATCAGCATCCATCGTGAGCATTCTTAATTACCCGATTTGTTTCGTGATTCCGTTTATTATATCATATATTATCATCATATGAACATACATCCTGCGTGATGTAACCTTTTGTTTATTATGAATTAAACCTCAAGAAATCTACTTCTTTGAGTGATCGTCTAATTTCTGTCCTATCTTTCCACAAGAATAAAAAAAAAGGTAATTTGATCGTTTGTACATAGCCACACAGCTAACAACACTCCCGACGTGATCCGGACACGCATCAAATTACAAAAGGTGTTTACTCATTGTAATTTACATTGCACTCATGCTATGTTTTCTATTTTATGAAATCATCTTGTAGACAGCTGTAGAAATCTCAGACCACAATATAGTTTATTCTTTAGTGTGTAATCACAGTCATGTAGTTGCTTTTGAGAAGGAAAACAATTTTACAGAAATCATCATGTTAATTTTCGGTACCTTTGGCCTTTACGTCACCTATGGGTAACCAATACCTTACAAGCTGTGCTTTTTAGGCTTCCCTGCATAATAGTTTGTACAATTCATTTTGTTTGCCAGCTCAAGATGAACTGTCCTGATATATATTTGTTTATACCTTGTTAATTCCTTATATTCAATTGTATTTCAGTGTTGAAGATTATTATGGAAAAATAAAATAAATCAAATCAAAACAAAACATGTCTCTAAAAGGAAAGATTAACGTTCAGTTGTGAGACGGTCCCGAAACAAACGGTGTGTTTTAAAGAACAGATTTAGACTGAATTGCGACACCGTCTCAAGAAAACAACCCCCCCCCCCCCCAGATGAACATCTAAATTGGACAATGTCTCAAACAATTCGCGTATCTGAAAGACGAGTTTAAAACGTAAGTGCGAGACTGTCTTAAATAAAATATTTATCTGAAAGTACAGTATAACACTTAATGGGACTCTTTCTCGAAACAAAAATTAACACTTCAGCGCGACACTGTCTCAAGCAAAAGAATAGATTAGAGTCTGCCAGGAGGCATGAGGCATGCAATACTATCTGTGAAGTTGTAGTTCAGCGACCACCAAGAGAGCTGTAATAATTCCGATTCACTCTTTCAGTGTTTCAAGGGCGCATCTGTAAAGAATAGTGTGACACCTTAAGAGCATGTTGTCAAGGCAACTGGTTCTAAAATTATATGGCTAAAGCAAACATTGGTGATCATAGCAGGAACTTTTTGTGGGAGTGCCCTACACGTGAAAGATGCTGTTTAGAACATAATAACACATATGACGACACCACTTCGGTACTCTTTAGCTAGGCTACTCATATTGACGACTTACAGGAATTTGATGGTACCGTACGACTCCAGTGCCTGCCACGTGAAATCCATCCTGAGCGTCTTGTCGTCGTTGTTGGTATGGGTCACCATTTGGTTGGCCGACGTGCACATCCCGTAGCGCGTGCCGGAAGGCAGCGAAGTGAAGACTCCCACGACCTCGCTCTCGTCGAACGCTTTTACGGCCTTGATGGCGAAGCCCCGGTAGAAGTCCTCCGGGCTTCTGTTGGGGGCGGAGTTTCGCAATAGGCTCACTAGTGAAAACGAGAGGAAAATTTATTGGATGATTTACTTCAGACATATATTCACACTGTTCTTGCTGCTGCTGCTGCTACAATACTACTACTTCTACTTCTTCATCTTCTACTACTACTACTACTACTACTACTACTACTACTACTACTATTACTACTACTACTACTACTACTACTACTTCTGCTACTACTGCCACTACTACTACTACTACGACTACTACTACTACTACTACTACTACTACTACTTCCATTACTACTACTACTGCTACTATTACTACTACTACTACTACTACTACTACTACTACTACTATTACTACTACTACTACTTCAATTACTACTACTACTACTGCTGCTACTACTACTACTACTTCTACTACTTCTACTACTACAACTATTACTACTATTACAACTACTACTACTATTACCACTACTACTACTACTTCAATTACTACTACTACTGCTACTACTACTACTACTACTACTACTTCTACTACTACAACTATTACTACTATTACAACTACTACTACTACTACTACTACTACTACCACTACTACTACTTCAACTACTACTGCAACTACTACTACTATTACTACTACTTCAATTACTACTACTACTACTGCTACTACTACTGCTACTACTACTACTACTTCTACTACTACAACTATTACTACTATTACAACTACTACTACTACTACTACTACTACTACTACCACTACTATTACTTCAACTACTACTGCAACTAATACTACTATTACTACTACTTCAATTACTACTACTACTGCTACTACTACTGCTACTACTACTACTACTTCTACTACTACAACTATTACTACTATTACAACTACTACTACTACTACTACTACTACTACCACTACTACTATTTCAACTACTACTGCAACTACTACAACAACAACAACAAATACTACTACTACTACTACTACTACTACTACTACTACTACTACTATACTACTACTACCACAACTACTACTTCTGCTATTACTTCAACTTCTGCTTGTACACAGCTTAATCAATAAACATTTTTAGTACGCGCTCCTGTTTCTTCTTTGTAACAGATTAGTATACTAATACCTCTAATAAGAACTTTTCAATTCAATTTAATAAAGATATACTTACGTGATTTGTTGGTATACCTCTCGTCTATATGCGGGACACGTGTGATTAGTTTATGCAGTAAATAGTATGTTATGTTATGTATTAGTTATGTAGGTCTATAGATATGAGCAAGTTTTCTTTCGAGGGAACTGTGCGACAAGTAGCTCCTTCATTCTCTTTATTTCTACATTCTTCTATTTCCTCTTCTTCTTCTTCTTCTTCTTCTTCTTCTTCTTCTTCTTCTTCTTCTTCTTCTTCTTCTTCTTCTTCTTCTTCTTCTTCTTCTTCTTCTTCTTCTTCTTCTTCTTCTTCTTCTTCTTCTTCTTCTTCTTCTTCTTCTTCTTCTTCTTCTTCTTCTTCTTCTTCTTCTTCTTCTTCTTCTTCTTCTTCTTCTTCTTCTTCTTCTTCTTCTTCTTCTTCTTCTTCTTCTTCTTCTTCTTCTTCTTCTTCTTCTTCTCCTTCGTTTCCTTTCTCTAGTCAACCAGCTACCATTGTCCCGGAAACCACGAGGTAGAGAAGAGTACAGAGAATGTAATCGCAGGGGTTCTGTTCTTCAGTTAACCACAGTAAGTCCACGATTTAAATGGATAGTTCACCCTGATTTTAAAGTTATTTCAATAAAATCAGACACATGAAAGAAGCATATATTAGTGAAGGTTTGATGAAAATCCGTAAAAGGATAAGAAAGTGTTCTTTTAAAATTTTGATTTTGTGACGTCTCCCATAATGTTGTGTACAATATTTTTCGAAAATGTACATTATCGAAAAAAGATGCGCATCCTTTTACTTGTGCATTTGATACATCATTAAGTTTTTACATACATGGAAACAAATCATTCCGTTGTTCAATTTTTTTTTTGTAATTATATTGTAAACAACATATGGGAGAGCACCTGACATGTGGCGTCACAAAATTGAAATAAAAAAATAATAACTTTTTTATCCTTAGACGGATTTTCTTCAAACCTTCACTTCTTTCCTATTACTGTTTTTATTGAAACAAACTGAACTATCCCTTTAAGATGTATTTGAATCGCGATAATGTAGATAGATAAGATACTAGTACAAATCAAACATGCCACATTCAAACACATTAAATTATACGTGAGAACGATCAGAAAATGATGGGTGACCGTGTTGCAATTATCGAAACAATGTTTTGATTAAAGATTTGAACTATATACGCCGAAAAGCATAATATTCATTGAACAGACGAAGAAAATAAGGGAAAGCACTGTTGTAGAATCTACTGGTTTTGAAGACTGAATAGAGAACCGTGTAGAGCAGCTACCTGTAATGGGCGAGCCCACATCATATGCAGTTTGTGAGCCCAGGAAGATGACAAAGGGAGACAGGACGTCTTGCGTGGGCGGATGGATGATGTTGCTCTGGTTGTCGAAATGCTGCGGGATGAGCGACGCACAGGCCTCATCAGGTGCACCAGTGGGGTAACCCTGCACGCCCAAGAACAACAGGCACACGATGGTGACAAGCACAACGGAGTACAACTCCCTTAACGCCATTGTTGATCCCGCGAATAATTTGTATATATATGTATATAGCTAGATATCCCGATAATTGTGTCTTAAATCCCTCTCTGTAAGAGAGTAAATCCTCGTCTTGTTGATGTTGGTTCTGGGACGCTCCAGGCTTCCTAAGGCGCTTCTTAGAACCACCACTCAATAAGTGATGTGAAGCTAACAAACTCGCTACGCCTTAGATAGCCGAGATGGTCGACTAGGCGGGTCTATTGTGAAAAGGAGTGGTTGTATCGTACAGAAGGGACAGTATGGTACCTAATATGATACACATATGATAAACACACACCTCACTCGTACGCAGATAAAAAATAACACATAATAGCGGATATGAAAAGCTCGCATTCTTGGCTTTTGAAACTTTTGTTTGGCCACCGGCATGGTTGAGCGAACTCCGTGAAAAGTGCTCCCGCTTCGTCATTGAACTTTATGGTTGTGATTTTTCATGCAAGAAGTATTTATATAATGTCGATCTGAAGTTACACCCATGCTGGATGAAGATTGGGGTGAATTTGCAACTGCGGGGTGTACCAACAACCCATTATGTGCGTACTTTTGGGTTTCTTTAGGTAAACCAACACATGATAATTGCGCAGCCCAAAATATATGTATTTGTCATGTATCTTCACTAGTGTGTTTTGCCCAGTTAAACTCTTGTTTGGGCACACACTGGGTAAGAAAGAAAGGGTGTATGGATATCACTAATGTAAATGTCAGGGACCGGTTTCCAGTGTACTACTGCAGTTTTCATTTGAAGGGCGTGTACAACTGGAGTGACAATCTCAAGTTATTTAACTCTGGATGTGTTTCTGTCCCATTTTGTTTTAAACCAATAATATGCAAACGAATGATATCAAATATTGATTATCTCTGGGACACGATTACAGGTTTAATTCAGGTTATATGCCATTGAGACATGTTAACACCAGTAAAACACGGCATTCCTATAGGACAGTATGGAGTCTGGCAGAGAAGAAGATAAAAATTGTGTGATTGCGTGTCCTAGTTTTAAAATGAAGAAAGACTCGTCAAAGCAGCTACCTACCCAACCAACCGATCAATTACCCTGATAGTGAGCAAATTTATCAAGCAATCGTCGACCAATTAGTCAGTCAATCGATCACCTATCAATCAATCAATCAATCAATCAATCAATCAATCAATCAATCAATCACTCCATTAAGAATCCTCAATGTATCGATCAATCGACCAATCAATTATAGTCAACCTAGCAGGTAGTCACAATTTGTTTGTTTGGAACAATTTTTTTGTTTGTTTGGGAAAGTCCGCCCGATGATGTACAGCATTCGTTTGCATTCTTCCTCTGTATTTTCTCATATTCTTTTTCCTTCTTCTTCATCACATAATTTCCCCTTTAATTCTTCTTTATTTCCTCATCCGCATAACTGATTTAGTGTTAACAATACATGTATTATTCTGTCCAAGTGCTCGATTACACTGTAATGTAAACATCCCCAATACATACGTATGCCTATATCACGTGCCAAATATGGAGTTATATCGTGCGGAGTGCGGGAGGAATAAAGTTGGAACAACGGAATTGGGTCGCGTGTGCGTACTCGCCCTTCGTTCTGCATAAAAGTTTGTTCAGCAATACCGCCCCCATTGTCGCGATGGTGTTATTTGCCGGAGCCATCCAGCTTTGTAAGCCATTTTGACAGATAAATCTCTTGTCGACTCTTTGTCATTCAAATCATAATGGTTAACTTCCTTGGTCACTTGGTCCTTGGTTTTCTCAAGGAAAAAAAAAGCCCCAAACTATCTTAGCTACGTAAGTTGGTATTCTGACAAATGACTTTAGTCAAATACTGCGCCATAAGGGCAATCACAGTTATGGATCGTTGGGGACTTAATCAAAACTTAAGTTCGATTTCAGAATACCTCCCAAGAACAACATAAGATCAAAAATGATCCCACATATGTAATTGTACCTACGAGTTTACATCATGGTCTCATCATCACAAAATCATGTATCAATGTACATGTATTTCATTTCATTATATGTTTTGGTAGCTGTCTACAGTATGCGTTTTGTTTATACAGTGTTATACATTCTATAAAATCGTGATTTTGAGGCTAGACATCTAACTGCAGTGGTAATCGGCTAAACAAATCTGGAACATATTAAATATTTGTTGTGCACATCTGTTTGTGTATTGAAAGTACTGCTTTGGAATTCAAACTTGTCTGAAGCATGTAAGATGGTCGTCCACCATGTCCACTGCCTGGACTGTTAACGTATAGTCCGAAATATTAGTCACTGTGATACCTATGGAACCGCGGTGTCTGCATATGGCTCTTTTGAACGCCCTGGGAGTAAGTCAAAAAATGTCATTATGGTAACAGAATGGCCCAAATGAGACGATTAGTCTTGCTTCCATATTGCGTATTCCTTACGGTTTGGTGCGCTTTGATCAATCAGGGATGTCAGAGATACGGGAGGGCTCCCTCAACGTGAATAAGGAAACAGTCCGTGTCCATTATCGCTGTTCGTGTGGCGTAAGGCTGAAAAGAGTTGTACAGGGAGAATGACTGTGAATATGGCAGTACATAATGGACAGAATCTGGGGCCCATTGCATAAAACTTACCATTAATGGTAAATTTGCCATCAATGGTAACTACCATGGTAACATCGCTCAACAGCCAATCAAAGTCAAGGTTTCCATAGAAGTTGCCATTGATAGCAAAGTTACCATCAATGGTAAGTTTTATGCAACAAGGTCCTGGACTAGTAAGATGGTTAAAGGAATAGTTCACCCTGAAATTAAATTGGTTTCAATAAAAGGAGACGCATGAAAGAAACATATTAGTGAAGGTTTGATGAAAATCCATCAAATGAGAAGAAAGTTATGATCTTTTAAAGTTTTGTTTTTTGACGTCACGTGCGAGGTGATCTGTCATTATGCTGTGTACATTTGTACTGGAAAATGTGCATTTTCTGAAAAAGACATCCCTTTACCTATTCATTTGATACTTGATTAGAAATACATTCTTACACACAAACCTCTATGAGCAGAAATCCATCCGTTGTCAAAAACCGAAAAAAGAGCAATTTATGGAATTATTCTGTACACAGTATACGGGAGAGTGAGACGTCACAAAATCGAAATTATTTCAAGAGATCATAACTTTGTTATTATTTTACGGATGCTTGTCAAACCTACACTAATATGTTTCTTTCATGTTTCTGCTTTTATTGAAACCAACTTATCTTCAGGGTGAACTATCCCTTTAAATTGTGGACCTACTGTGGTTAACTGAAGAACAGAGATGTGATTACACTCTCTGTACCCTTCTCTACCTCGTGGTTTCCGGGACACTGGGAGCTGGTTGACTAGAGAAAGGAGAAGAAGAAGAAGAAGAAGAAGAAGAAGAAGAAGAAGAAGAAGAAGAAGAAGAAGAAGAAGAAGAAGAAGAAGAAGAAGAAGAAGAAGAAAAAAAAAAAGAAGAAGACGATGAAGAAGAAGTAGAAGAAGAACAAGAAGAAGAAGAGGAAGAAGAAGAAGAAGAAGAAGAAGAAGAAGAAGAAGAAGAAGAAGAAGAAGAAGAAAAAGAAGAAGAAGAAGAAGAAGAAGAAGAAGAAGAAGAAGAAGAAAAAAAAGAAGAAGACGATGAAGAAGAAGTAGAAGAAGAACAAGAAGAAGAAGAGGAAGAAGAAGAAGAAGAAGAAAAAGAAGAAGAAGACGATGAAGAAGAAGTAGAAGAAGAACAAGAAGAAGAAGAGGAAGAAGGTAGAAATAAATAGAACGAAGGAACTACTTGTCGCACAGTTCCCTCGAAAGAAAACTTGCTCATATGTATAGACCTACATAACTAATACATAACATAACATACATACATACATACACACTGCATAAACTTATCACACGCATATAGACTATAAAAGCTGGGAATTGGCCTCAAATATAATGAATCTATACGAAGGATGACCAATTCAAGGAACAGATTGAGAAACTAAACCACCTTTCGCACGTTTTATTTGTATATGTACGCTCCGTGTTCAGCAATACCTCTCGCTGTTTAATTGACATTCTTCACTACTAAGCTCTTGATTGATTTTTAAAAGGCGCTTAGTGTAAGCCCCCTTTTGCAGGTTTCAAGTTCAACACGGTTTAAAGGAATTGCTCTTGTATGTATTGTTTGCCTTTTACCGTTCAAGCAGGGTGGTACTACCCTCTTTTGTCAGTAGCTTGGAGAGGATGAGTCAAGGATGAGATAAGGCTCTTTATTCTGAAAGCGATACCCTCTCAATTTGCCTTCATAATCTCAAGACAAGGATGTTTCTTACAATGACACTTTCCTCCGGCCTTTCATCCAGGTCATTTCGTTAAAACTGTTTTTAATTTCAGTTTACCCCTCGTTTGGAATTGACTAGGAGAGGGAGCAACATGTATGTTCTGGAATGTCCTCTTTGAAGTCTTGGCACGCCCTTCAGGAAATCTCCCACAAGCAGTGAACATTTAATTGGGTGTGATGGCCACGTGATGTGTGTTTTGGCAGCTACCTGACATCATAAAGTGCCCAAGACCTAATGCAATTCGTTTAACCCTGATAGAGAAGTCGCACGCGAATATGTCAGTGTGATACATTTATGTGATCTACATACATACATTGTCATGCGTCAATTACCGATATATTCATCAGACAAGTCAATTGATCGAATTCGTTTAAGTAAGATTGATTTCTTACCTTACTCATTTGCACGATCTTTTCCACCAGACTAATCACATGACATGTCGTCATATGATACATCACAGCATAATCATAATAAGTGTTAATGTTTTGGAGAATAAACATGTACATGTAATCTGCACAAACTGATCTTCTAAAATATCTGGCCTCGGGGAAGCGTTTAGATGTGGGTATCTAAGTAGATTAACGCATATTTGTAAGTACTTTGGGTAAATAATTCAGACATTTCTCAATGATAAACATTACATCATCTAACTTATAATACAATGTAAATAATCAGTATCGTTAAATTTATAACGAAGGGGGGGGGGGGGCACCTTTCTTTGGTTCCTCCACCTCGTTACTTTAACCCACACCGAGGGTTCACAATAAAACTTGAAATTAAGGCTATAATATTATTTTCTTGCAACATTTAGTTGTCCCAAATTGAAGTTGATTAAAAGGATTGGTGAAAAAAATCTATTACTGGAAACGAAAAACCGCTAAACCTCGGAAGTATTATCACAAAAAGCCATGAAAGCCATGTCCCTTGTTAGATACATGCTGTTAGACAAGCTCGGAGTGTCCAGAACCAACCTGAACACCTCCGCTTCTTCTCTTTGCCCTCGTAGCGGTCACACATCAAAGTCGGCTTGAGCCCTTTGTCCAGTGGGCTTAAAACCACAAGAGGTATAAGCATGATGAAAGCCAAGTTTGAACGCGATTCTTCTCTTTTTCACGTTCTTTTTGCAGCGGCCTCCTTTTTACTCCAAGTATCAAGAGGGATTATGGTTGGGGGGCATGTCTGCTCAAACACAAGACAAAAGGAGAAGAATTGGTTTGTTCTTGTACCATAGGGTGACCACTGGTCAACTAGCTACACTGTATGTACGGTGAAAGAGATACAGGCTTTTTTAAGGGAAGCAAACTATTGAGGCGTACTGACAGCGTGCCTCAACAGGTTCCGCAGGAAACCGCAAAAATTCATTCACATTGTCAGTGTTTCTACAATAATTACCCCCAAGTAGAAAGACAGCTCAATAGATGAATTATACACTACATAAATAACAACACATTAGTTTAATAAAAAAAAAGATAATTCACGTACGTGTCTGGTGAATCTAAACAAATGTGTATTCATTGCAAACGTATTCGTCATCCAATTCCATGTTTGCGCATTCCAAGTCTTAAACATATGTTTTCGCCCCAGAAATGTAAGACCTCGCACTGTTATTTCGGATTTCAGAAGCGCAGATTTCTGTTTTTGAAGTCGAGTCACTTAAGTACGGGTAAGGTTTCGCGCCCCTTTTCTAATGTCTCCCCCTTGAATATCCCAAATATCCCTGGCCACCTGTAGAGATGATGACAAGCTGGAGGACACGGGAGGAGCTCCAGCATCATCCCTTGCCCAATTTGGACTCACATCCCGATTTCTCAAGTACAGAAAAGTCCGAAATCCTACTTCTTATGAGATCAAACGTGATATAAAGAGAGAGAGAGAGGGGGGGGGGAGAGAGAGAGAGAGAGAGAGAGAGAGAGAGAGAGAGTGAGAGAGAGAGGGAGAGAGAGAAAAAAAAGAAAGAGAGAGAGAGAGAGAGAGAGAGAGAGAGAGGGGGGAAAGAGGGCGAGGTGGATGGGGATGGTGGGGGAGATCTTCATACCAACTACCCGAGATTCAACGCGTGCGGTCTAGTATGGGATTTTGACTTCTGTTTTGTCAACTCGAAAGAAAAAACGTTGGCAAATTATGATATAAAAGGCTGCCCTGGCTGTTCTAATTTGGCGTCCGAATAACAAACCCACGAGATGAAGATCAAGACATATCTCATACCTACTTAATCCGTGTCAACCATCCAGCACACATTCATGTGCGCATGCGTATACACATTTATTCTCCCTTCTTTTTTCCCTTTTCAATTAACGGTTAGAAATTATCTGAACCAAGAGAGAAGAAATTAAAAATAATGAAGCTTCCCACAGGACGTAATCTATTTTACCTCAATTATCAATTTCCATCTGAACACGTTTACCGTATTTCCCTGAATCTCCCCCGAGACCATCTGAAGTAAACGAAGAACACCGGTTGCTATGGAAACCGTTTAGCTTCTGAATGACCACGTGAGAAAGTGATTTGGGAGGAGTTGGGGGAGAAACCATGTCGGAAATACATGTTGCAGGTCATGGGATAAGAGAAGTTCCCACTTAAACTTTTGAGAAGTACGTGTCTCTAGTTAATTGATTGCTTGAAGCGATTGCTTGAATTACAAAGTGGATTTAGTGATACACACGCTTGATGCATTACTTGGCAATTTCTCGAAAAGTTAAGTAGTTGTAATTACTGAATTTGCAAGTACAAAGCAAGTATGGGAATTTTACCCCAGCACAGAATCAAGTGTGATTTACTGATCACGATTTTATTAATTCCCCAAATATAGCAACCACGGTAAACGTACATTGATTTGACCCCGTATAACTTGCAATGGCTCTATAGAGATTTACGCATGGCTCGGGCACTGTCAATGCAGAGAGCGACAGCAAGAAAGGTAGAATGTGATTATATTACAAGCCTACACGCTTATACCAAGGAGAGAAATAGACATGGAGAAAGGGAGAGAGATATAGAGAGAAGTGTGGTATATTAAAGTGATATACATGTATGATAATTCATTTTAATATCAGAGCGAATTTTGAAGATAAGCAATCAAGTATAAAAGATGCCTCGACACGTAAGGAGTAATACAGTGTATAGTATTTCTTTATATTTTGAAAGGACATTATGGTGAAAGTAGATGACTCACTGCTTGTGTTACCGGTTGTGGAATAATCGACACAAATTACCGACTAATCTGTTATCGCGTTTTCCTTTTGACACACAAATGAACAAATGTAAATCCTATAATTTTCTCTCAATGGGCGGGAAAAAGGAAGCATTTAGGGTTAGGTTTCTGTTTAGTTGGTAAAAGCTGTGGCGGCTTGCTTAAAAGGACGCAAGACATTTTGAGCTTTTGTGCCGTGCGTCTGGAGTGAAAAGAGCGTTATGGGCTTTTTCTGAGGGTTCTTTCTCCCTTTTTTCCGGGCGACCGCAAAGCGAATCCCCCCTTTGAAGGTACAGCTTTTGTATTCACAAATTGAGTGCGACTGTAAAAAGACTGCGACGTATGAATATTGAGCACTGGGTCTTGTCGGGACACTTTGATCACAGCAGGCGTCCAATCAGAATCCAGGATTCTTCTGATAATACCTGGTAAAGAAAAAAAGGTGGAGAGAGAGAGAGAGAGAGAGAGAGAGAGAGAGACGAGAGAGGGAGGAGGATGACAATAGCGAGCTAGGATCGGGAGCGCAGAGCAAAGAAGACCGGGTTGAGCTGAGAGTAAGAAGTTAGTGGGCAGGCACAAGAGGCGAGCTGATGTTAGCGGAAGACCAGACCGGACGATACAGGATCACGCTGGACGTTCCTTGCCAATCGTAAGCAACTCGAGTTTAATGAACTACACCCTACGAATGCAAGGATGACTTCAGGTGGTCTAAGCAGACCGCCTTTAACTGTACAGCTCAATCAACCTTTCTCCGATGACCAGCAGTTCGTACATTTGTAGAAAATGGGAATACGAAGAAACATTTTTATCCAGCTAAAATCTGAAAACGCAAAGCTTACAGTAATTATTTCACGTTTATCACAATTCTCTAGGGCAGTTGATGCCCTCTCGTAGAGGTGGATTAGACAAACATTTTCCAAAACCAACGGACCCTCTTCGGGTCGTTCCGGCAGGTTTGTAGACTGTAGCAAGTCAAACAGCGACAGCGTCATCGGGACCTCGAGACGTGAGTGGCGCTAAGCTCCGGGCGCGGAGACTCGACGAACTACCTATCATCCCCTCACCTCCTTCGCACACACAACTGCGGAGAACAATACTGTCATCATGAAAAGGCCAAACAGGACGTCATCTTTTAGTCTCTTCATCTTGTTACTACTCTTGGTGTCTCCTTCGGAAGTTGTCGCAACCTGGTGGTAAGAAACATCTCCTAATCCCCTCTTCCCTTTACGTCTCTAATGTGTATTCACTCCGATAGATTGTGTGCTCTTAAACGTGAACATTATGTACCCATTTTCCATTTTTTTTTATTTCATGAAGCGGTAGGCAACAATTCTGTTGTTGATCTTACAAGAATCATCTAACGGCATGAATGTTTGACTTATTGGATTCCTAAGTATAGAACTACACAGGCTCTACGTACATAAATACACTTGATGTGTTTTGTTTATGGGAATGATATGAAACTAAGATGGGCGGCCTGCTCATGACTATTTTCTGAAATGAAATATGTTCATTGATCGATGTAATTGAATTCTAGTTGATACGTCATGTCATATAGTTAGTTTGAAGAGGTTCACATTATGGATGTATGGTTTGTGAAGATGTAGATTTATATATGTCCGTGAATTGTAAGAGCCCATAATAATATGTAAGTCACTTTGAAGAACGATGCAGTGAGGGGAAATCTTCGGATACATGAAGAGGAGTTAGAGCCAATTAACAAATTGTACATGCATCCTTCGAGGTTTTATTACCTTATATGGGAGGAGTGAAGCAGACATAAAGATACGAATCGCATTAGTGAGGGAGTCGAGAAGAAAAATCTTTAAGTTAAAAGACACAAAACTAAGAATGACCACTGAAATTCGGGAAGTTAAGTGCTATATATCAGGCCCGTCTTCATGAAAACCTGCGAGAGATGGACATTGCGTAGTTCCATGGTCATGATGGCTAGCGGAACAAGAGCGTGTTTTCGTTTCAAACATCACTTAGGATAGCATGGACTGACAGAATGTACGATGAAGAAGAAGTGCTTGGCAAGGCACGCGTCGATAGATCCCTAAGTAACTTCGTAAGGAGCCTCATAACTTTATAAAGAAAATACCATGTACATTTGCAGGTCACATAATTGAGAGAAGACACATAAAATAGGATTGACTGGGCAGAATAAGGGCAAGAAAAGACATACTATCAAATACATGTACATGGATTCTTTCGGTGCATGTGCTGACTGGTAATAGTGGTACCAGTATACATGTACTACAAATATCAAGAGATATACGTATAGCCGTGATCGCTTATATCTGGACCAGACAACGGACATTTCTAACAGTTCTCAAACCATTGCTTAAGTGCAATAAAATGTGTCGATCAAACTCATAAATATCTCGGGGGAATATTCGATTTTGGTGAACAGGTGAACATGTATCACGTGATGTCATGTGGGTCCCATGCGTGAGCTTATGACAAGCATGACAGGCGTGCATGTAGCTTTTGGCTTGTAAAAATACGACCATCCCAATCATGACGATGTGTGGATGGATTTTAGATCCGCGTGTATACGAGTGACACACATTCAGTGAAAGTAGACTGTACTTTGCGCGAGTGCACTGCTCCAGTAAGTCCCCATAATCACCCTCCATAATTTGCACTTCTTGTGTTTTTCCAAAGATATCCCGACATTTTTGTTATTTCTCAGCCATACGTGATCCCGGTTCAACATCGACGCATTATGCTCAGGAACTTGCCCGCTTCTGCCGCAGAAGTTTATTTTTCTCCCCGTTCACTTTGTCCTCGCCTCATTCCATCTGGAACTCATCCAGCCCATCTAACAAGTTGTCATCTCCGCTATTCTTTTTGTAGTGAGAAAAGAGAGAGAGGGGAGATAAAAAAAAGGGGGGCGGTCGTTTATTGTGACGAAAGAGAGTGAAACAAGTAGGGTAATATTTGCAGAAGAAATTCCATTTTCGAGCGGTATGACACGCCACTGTCCTACAGCGGACAACTTTCAGAGCGTAGGCGAGAGAAGGTCCTCTTTCTGTGTTTATCTAGGGTTGAGCCCACGGGCTTTACCGTGCTGAATCTTTGAAATAATTCAGACATCTCAAGACATCATATCATCTTTTATCTCTTTAGCGGGACCCGTTATTTTCTTCACTTAATGGGGTATTATTTAAGTTCCTGGAATACCTCGTGATCAGATGAGTGAGTGATAGGGGAGATTACCCAGACAGTTGAGACGTGGATATCAAGAAACATCGAGACCATGTGAAGGGATTTGTGCCTTCCACGTTCATTTAACTACGCGTGTATTTGTTGTTTCGATTTAAGAACAATAGCAATTCCAGGCTATTGTCACAACCTTAGAAAAAACTTATTTTTTTCTGGTAGCTGTGGCCTAGATTTATTAAAACAACGTTTCTCTTCATAAATGATGGGCCTTCTTCAAATAAATGTGAAGCTTGTGCATTTTCTAAAGCCCAACGTTGGAATTGTTCATCAATCTTCCTTTTCAATTGACATGAATGGTGAAGAGAAGAATGAAAAACCTTGGGGAGAAAGTGGAAGGAACATGATATTAAGTATGGAAAGGTGAAGAACGGGAAACGAGCAAACGAAGATTATTTAGCTTGATATCTATTATTACGATTTGGCGTGAATCCAGTCTTTTTATTTAAAATATAATCATGAGCACAAACATCCTAGTGTGTGTCATGTGTTCTCTACTTGACAGTATCGCTTATGGGTCCGATGGATCCTGTTATCGATCTATTATCGGTCTTCTGGAACATGTCTTCACAAGATATAGGGCTCCTAATGCATTGATTTTGACGCATTACACACGCCTAAACTCAGACCCGCCTTGTCAAAACGATCGATAACACCCATCACGCCCATCAGCTTCTCACCATTTCTTACACGGTAGTTTGACGACTCCTCAAGCGATGCCATCAAGATGTCGGAATTTAACGACTGACTTAATTCTTTGTATGCTACATGGACTTTCTAAAAACAATAATTAATACACGCAATTTCCATAGAGCAGTAGTTCATATGGCACAAAAAACGTTCAAATCTTTAGACCTGACACTTAAATCGCATTGTTATATCAACACGTTACCTGACATTGACTTTGTATCATATTATCTAGAGGATCTAATCGTAACTGGTGATGTCATCGGACATGGCGAAGATAAAACAAAATGTGTCAGGTTTCAAGTTTAAGTTGATTTTAATTGAGGCTGGGGAGGGGTAGGGAGTTACGATTACCATATTTACGCTATGCTAAAAAAAAAGGAGGCTCTTACGCTTTCATCAGAAAACCAATATACAGACTGTAGGATAAACAGTTATAAGAATAATCACCAGTTATTTCTGTAAAAATCACCGAAAATACTTAAATGAACTATTCAGGGCATGTCATCATCTTAGATATGCCTAAGTTTGCAAGGGCTTATGTAATTCTTACACGCATAAATGTTACGCCTAGACTAAACAAAAGCGTGCGCTTTGTTTCCGTAATGCTGATAACCGCCGATGAGTCGTTTTCAGACAGTAATACGCGAGTGAGGTGGGGGAGGGAGGAGGGGGGGGGGTGATCATTGCTCAAAAAGGCTATAATTGGAAGCTGTGTTCGCCAACCCCCTGTCCGCTCTACCCTCCCCCCCCCCCCCCACCCCACCCCCCACCCCCATCCCACCCCCCGTTTCCCCCATCTCAAACGATTATCTTATTTATCTATCGTTTACTTTTTCTTAACACTTCTTTCTTCAGAGGGTTAGCGTTGGTCATTTAGTGGTTTCTTGTTTGACCGTTCCTCGCCACATGCCTAACCGGTCAATAATTAACCGCACGGTGACCAAACAATTACACGCATGTCCAAGAATAAATACCATTGATGGTCCCTGCTGGTGCACGAAAAATTAGGATGAACCACGTGTATTTGCTAATTTAGAAAGAAACATGACAGTACCGCTAATAATGACATACATTGTTTTCCTATTGATGTACTGGCATACATTGATGTACTGGCATACAGGCAGTAGTAGTAGGGATAACGTGTTACATCATGTAGATGAATGAAAAAAAAAACCAGAATTGTTTGAACCCGCAATCTACTGCTTAACGGGTAGTGACTTAACCGTCGTGCCGTTTCTTGTTCAGTAACAATAACAATAACAATAACATGGAAACACTTTTTCGTTCTACTTTTAACAGTTTTCTTAGGATCAAGTGAAACTTTCCAATCTTATGAAAACATAGCCGCTACTTAATTTCAAGCAGACAATGTTCCAAACAACGCTGGACAATTTTCAAATTCTGATGAAAAATATGTGCTTTGGATGACGCCATCCCTTTTTAAAAGTCTTGGGAACTTTCTTTTTAAATATCAACCCATTCGGAGCGAAGCAACATCTATAGTTTTGTAAGTGTACCATGTACATGGAATTCAAACATACTGTAAAGCGTAATTTGCTTTACAAAATACTTCAATCATGATTTTACAAAATCACCAATACAATATTATGTTTTGTGAATATTTCATTGCGAAATGTAACATGCTTTGCGTGTTCAGTTTTCTTGATAACTCTCCCAACATATACCTGAATATATCATACACTGAATTAACTCTAGTATTGAGACGAGTGTTATTGACGAATACAAGTATCATAACTGTCGTTAACAGGTTAAACATGGACGTCCCATTTTTAATGAGAAACGAATACACAGACGAGGATGAATAAACAGTGTAACATGACTATGTTGAATATAAAATATTTACAGTTTTTACTCAGACTGCAGCACATCGGCCCTAAAATGACAAATACAATGCTTAACTTAATTTGGATTCTATGTAGACTAGGACAGAATCGGAGTGCTAATGTAAAATCCGACATTTACTACGTGCATTGTTTAATTCTTTATTCGGAATTAATGCATTTTTGCAAAAGTAATACATGCAAATTGTTTCTGTCTGACGCAAGGATGGTTCATGTATCGCGTAATCCATGTTGATAACATGTAGGCTGCATCGGGTGGACCACGTTTACCCACCATACTGGAGGTCATGAACACATCACATTCATAAGGACGTTTGCGGCTTTAACTCAACATCAACATCGGCAAAAATTTACGAAAATAACTTGCAGCCTTTCAACAAATAAACACACATATAAACTGGCATTTCTGAGACACGAGAGGAGTATTGATGATATTCTGTGGAAATAGAATGAATTAATCACTAATTGCAAAGGTTGACATAACCGCGGTATGGTTAACCCTCTTCGGCGTGCTTGCTTGTACAAAGTGACTACAGCATATCAGTTGTACATATTGTTTGACATCGTATGTCAACGAAGACTCCCACACACTCACGGAGGGAGAGGAGTAGAGGAGAGAGGGAGAGGCCGCCTCCGACCCGGCTGCTCGGCGCACGGTGAGCGGAGGGGCACCGATGCCGTGCGGGGCCTGGCGACACGGCAGTCACGGCCCATTTAGGCCGGTCAAAACATGACGAGCAACATATACAAGAGTGTTTAGACAGGCAGATGGAAACATACGTGTATGGGTGGTTACGTGGGGGCACCTACCTTCACGCACCATCTGTCAAAAGTGTCTGGAGGAAGGGGGGGGGGGCGCAGATGTGTCAGATATGATCTCAACACAATATTTCTTTGCTCACCGCTAAATATGTCATATGTTATCTTAGAGAGCGGGGCGAATTGAATGCATGACCCCCCCCCCCCCACCCCACCCCACCCCGCCGTGCTCTAATCGGCAAGCCTCGTGAGTCACGTTGGGATTCATTATGTATGAGAAAAAACAATATGTATATAGATATAATATATTGTACGAAATCAATATATGCATCTCTTTCTCACCTCTTCTTCCTTCTTGCTTCTACTTGACACCCCGTCATATCTCCGACTATTTCTTTCCACCCTCTACTTCATATTATTGCTTCTCATATGCACCGTCTTAATCGTCATCATTACCACCCTTTTGTCCATCATTATCATTATCACCATCATCACCATCATCATCATCATCATCATCATCATCATCATCACATCATCATCATCATCATCATCATCACCATCATCATCATCATCATCATCATCATCATCATCATTCCCTCTTCCTATCTCCTCATCCTCAACTTCATCCCTCATCACCCCTCTACACTTCATCATCTCCGCTCTCACAGGTTCATCAGTCAGCTCAGCGCAGTGGGGACTCGAATCTTGTGCGACAACATCCCGGGCCTGGTTAGTCGGCAGCGACAGCTCTGCCGGGACTACCCGGACATCATGCTCAGCATTGCCGTGGGTGCTAAACAGGGCGTGGGGGAGTGCCAGGACCAGTTCAGACACAACCGATGGAACTGCACCACACCCGATCGGGATACGTCAGTGTTCGGCAAAACAGTCCTGAAAAGTAGGTTCGATGGGAGGGGCGTCGACTCGCAAGGCCACCGCAGACGATACGGTTTTGCCACGATTCTGCAGCCGTAAGGGCCTACGACAGGAAATATGACATCATCCACTTCCGTGACATCGCAAATCCAATGACCGGATACTGCGATGCAGTCAGCCGCAGAGCCGCACGTCTGATCAGATCGTATCGCATGCGGTGGCCTTAAGAGTTGCGATCACATTATACACAAAGTTCTTTTAATTGAATTCTGTTGTGTGTGTGTACAATACACTTTAAGATCTTGCGAAACTTTTACTCAAAAATATATGTTCTTTCTACGTTCCTTCCATACTCGTTTTTGTATAAATATATTGATACCTTCATGGCTAAATATATTACATAAGGAGTTTTATTGTCCATGCATAATTTATAGATAAATTTCGAGCACAACACTAAACACTATTGACTTGCACATATTATAACATTTTATCATACCTTTATCATTAGTATGTTATCATTATCATTATTATCATCAATATTTATATCATTATTACTATCATTAGTCACGATGTGTCTCGGGCACTAGAAAAAAAAATACAGCTCTGTATACATGGTATACCAAGACTCTGTTGCATAAAACTTGCCATTGACAGTAACTTTGCCACCAATGGCAATTTTGATGGAAACCTTGAATTTCATTGATTGTCATGGTTGTTACTATTGACCGCAGAGTTACCATTAATGGTATATTTTGTGTAATATGGCCCTGGACTGATGAAAGGTGAACTCTTTTGTTGAATTTGATAAAGCGTAGAAACTCGCACGAATTCCTTCTCTGGTGTGTCTCGCGAGCTCAGGCCTTGTCCGATACTTGGGACGCCGATCATGCCGATATAGGAAACACCGCGATATCAGTGGCAATAACGGGGAAATAAGACGGGAGCCAAAAGGAAGAGGTTTAAGAACAGAAGGGTGTTCTTGTTGTCTATTTGTCATTAAAATTTTCTATGCAGATTTATTTCAAAACGCAATTAAGAACTGATAGCAAGAGCGTCGCAAGTCGCGACAAAATTATATATTAAAGAGGACTGTAAGAGCTCTAAAATATAATGACGGCAGTCCATTAAAAGAACATGAGCGTATACTTGAATTGAATTGAATCGAATTTAATTTATTCAATTTTTCACACGATTACGTCAAATACATGTATACAAGAACATAAAAATAACACGTGTGTTATGATACATACATAATTGAATATAAACAGAAATAAACACAATTATAGTATAATGTATCTACATGATATGAATTAGATATTTTGTTTGTACCTTTGTATAATCGAAACATATAACAAATGTGGGTGAGCTTATAAAAACGGAAGGCTTTTGGAGTCATAGGCCCTTGTTACAATATATATAATTATATGTTTCGTTAAACAATTAAACTGTTATTAACACATTTGGCCTATTAGAATTTAAAAAATGAGAACGAAAATGCTGTAAAAGAAAAACAAAACGTACCGGAGAAAAGCGGAAGTAAATGAAAGCGATAGAATGAGAAGTTAAAGGGCATATGAATATGGCGAGAAAATAGGACTATTCGTCTACAGCGTAGTGTATTGATGCTGTGAAACCCATCATGCCCATTGTGAGAAAAAATACGATAAAGAGAGTAGGAAGAACATATCGTATGTTATGTTTGATATCAAAGTTGCACATGATTTGTTTGAGGCCAAAGCATATCTCTTGCATTAGCACATACAAGACGAGGAGTGTTGTAATAAGGTTTCCCTGCTTGCAGTGGCGACACGCATGCCCTCCCCATGACGACTACCGTTAACTCTCTTCATACCAAGGTATAAAGAGACCACTGATTTCAGACACAATTAATGAGCCCGTGGTAATGAGAGGGTGAAATCCATGCGCAATCTGCGATGAGTGTGGAAGGAGTGTTGCATGTCTTATTTATTATTGCAGGTGATACTGATAGCGCTGGCTTGTCACCTTCGCGACACCGGGTGTAATAATAAACATCTTCAGATAGGGGTCGCCCGACCTTTGTCTCGGTACGAAGACAGGAGATGGTGAGCGAGTCGTGTCGCTTCTTCGTTGTCAATATTTTTGTCAGGATTATATTTCATAGAAGATTTTAATCGAGGACTTTGAATATGATAACCCGTAGACAAGGGTGGATCTAAGTCAATAAGCTATACGGTACAGTTCGTTGGCATCACGGTGGGAGTCCTATCAGGAATAGCTTTTTCATCATAAGTAATGACTAAACAATGGTTTATTGTTCAGGTGTCCATGGTAGCGGCATTGTTATGCATTTTGTAAAAACAACTTTTATTTATATGATGACAAATTATAACGATATTTTTTCCCAAAAAAGTGACAGAAAGTAATGCTTGAAAATATGGGTAAAATGTGACATACATACATAATAATATACGACACACATTTCTAATTTTATTGCTGATATATGTCTGCCAACAAAATGGGAGTAATAATCCTTAATCATTCCCTTTTAAAGTAGCTTAAAATAGATACATAGACATATGTGTGAAAAGGCACCATTGAATTTTCTTTAATGTTTGGGTAAAAAATATTATCAAAATGCACAGGAGGTCCATAAACATATATCCGTAATGTGTCGACATGTGAATGTTCAATGATGATCTACTCCTACACGATCACGGGAAACCAGATTCGCGTCCAACTTACATACATGTTTATACATAGGAGACACGGGGAGAGAAAAAAAATCCATACTTTTGACACACTTCCTATACCCCCTGCGCTCCCTGTCAGTTTAGTTTCCTTCAGGCGTCACACCACGATAAGCAGAAATCGAATTACGACTCAGCAGACGGAGAACATGAGTGGCCGAATGTAAGGGGCTGAAGCACACTTGACTTCTGGTGCTGAAAGGACCGGGGTAGGGTGTTTGGCGAGGGGCCGAGGAGCAGACACACTTATCCTTACCTGGACAGGCTGGTTTATCGACGGCAGCAAAGCCGGCTAATAGCACTTAAGGATCGGCTTGTCACAGCACGACACCTCTCGGTTAAAGGCACCCAGTCCAGTTGTGATGTGCGAACATTTAATCTGGGGGTGACCATTTGCTGGTTTAGATGCAACTTGTGGAAGTGGTACGATGTCGTGAATCGGCTCACATAGTCTAACGGAGGATAGGGTCTTGATTTTATTTTTCTTTCATTTACGGATGAAACAAACATGGACCAGCCAATAAAGCCGTGACATTGCAAACAATAACAATAACAGCAATAACATACACACGCCTTACAATATACATTGTATATCAATAATCATTCATTCCATTTGGTTCTTTCCAACACTACGTTTGTCACTCAGCAATATATTATCTTCTGGTTCTTCCCTGATCCATTCGTATGAGGGGGAAAGATACCTGCCCGGTACATTGGATGGGCATAGTCATTGAGGTAATGACGATTGCCCGGTGCTCACCATTTCACTGTTCACGCGTATACTCTCGCATTAAGCATGGAAGTGTCCTTTAACAGGGTGTTACATTGTATGCTCGAGCTGGGGACGTCTTTTCCTTGCAAGGGGTGCTGGGGTCTTGAGACAGGCCCAGCATGTGGGCATCGATCTTATCAAACACCTCTTCAAGCACCCTCATGATCCCACTTCAAACTGATCAAGTTTTCGTTATGAGCGGAAAGGTTGTCAATTATAAGAAAATTACATTGGCTTATCCTCTTACAATTAACACGTCAGTCGCCGGAAATGCCCTACTGATTTTTTTTTTAATATCGCTTAATTTCTAACAATCATTCATATCTGGTTGTAATTGTTGTTAATCAACATTGTAGGATTTAAAGCTGTGTGTCAGCTCATACGCGAACTGCGATAGTCAATGTAATACAATTTGAAAAGACGCAGCAGCTCGGGCGAACGATAAAAGAACGTTATGGAAGAGGGGAGGAGAGGGAAGAATTAGACAAGAAAGGCGCTTTCACGCCATATCACATAATAGCCCTTAATTTCATTCATCAGACAGACAAGAACGTCGATCGGTCGACCGATGCAGCAGTCGGAGCATCACCGTACATGCGAGCCCACCCTTTCATTCCTCCCGGGCCCAACGCGGGGCTACGCCACTGGGCCGAGGTATTGATCCGCTAATGCCTTGCAAGAACGCGATTCAATGTTTTGTGCGAAAGAAGAAAAGTGTTTCTTTTATCTCCGCAAAGACCCTCCCCTAAAATCACTCACACATAATAAACTATTTTCCCCTTATTTACCCCAGCCGTCATTCACTTGTGGCATGATGAATTGAGTTGCTTTTTTGTCTCCTTTCTTTCTCCCCGTCTTTTCTGTGAGATGTTTCTTTGCACGGAGCGCACGTCTTAAGGAGCTCGCATTTTCCACTCTGGTTGTTGAACTGAAAGGGACTGCGAGCTGCTGGGTGGTTGACGTATAAGGACAGGGGTAATTTACAGTAACCTTTGACAAGACCGAGATGAAGGCAGATGGGGTGTAAGTGGGGTTAGCGCGCTGGTGAGAGAATCTTCTTCATTCACCTGTGCATGATTGACAATCGGACCGACTCTGGCCTTCGGACTCGTTTGGTTTGTGGAATCCTTTCCGCATTTAAATTCATGAGTTTTTCTTACAACCACATGTTCACACACTACCCGTGTATTTAGATAACATAATTGAAATCAGGTAAGAATAAGTGATTTGTCTGTCTACAAGGTGATTTGACTATGACTTGAGAGGAATGTAATGAAGAAGAGGGAGCAATTTTGTGATCACATCTTCCAAATGCGACCGCCACTTCATTGGTTTGAAAATAATTCATTTGATACATCTTTCATGATTGAAAGACAAGCCTTTATAATTTGTTTGATATAATGGGTAGACATACGCTATCTCCCCCCCCCCCCCCGCCCCCTTTCCCCCAACGGTACCAAATTCTCACTTTCGCTCTTGTTTGAAAATAGAGGCGGCATGCACGTTTGAATACTAAACAGATTAAATCTAAAGTTCTTTTGTTTTACCGTGCTAGCTTTGCAGACGATTTTTTGGAAACAATAAACCTAAGAGGGTGCGAATGAGCGTATAACAGAGAACAACTGATCGACGATTTATATTTTGAAGATGTTAATGAAAGTGGGCAGTAATCATTCTCGGTTTGGATCTGTAAAGCACACTTTCCGATAAAATACAAATAACACGTAATATAGTTGTAAAAAGATAGTAATTAACGACCATCTTAAATGGTTGACTTTTTATCTTTACAGAATGTGACTTTAGGCAGTGTTAAAACGTAATACCATATTCTGAGTTAATCATATTTGGTCGTACTTCCATCCAAACTTGCAAACTGCGCAAAAAACATCTCCCAGACCCAAAACTTGGTTTCCTCTTTTCAGCACTTTCATTCAGATACTTTCATTCATGTCACCAACTTACGTCCCCTCATGTTTCTAAATTTTAATGGATTCTGAACAAAAGTGTGCAATTACCGTCTCATCAAATGTGACAGCAAAGAAGGTCTCGGATGAAGGAAAGATGGATTATTGGCTGAAAATCTGCGATATCCTCAGAAAGTTAAGTCGATCTGAGAAGGCTCAGTAAGGAGATTTAGCCCACACATTGAGCATCACAACGTCACAATGCCGGGCATAGATGGGGTTAGGAGGCTGCCTGTTCCCGGGTTGTCCAGGGGCGGGGACAAGTTGTTAATCTTTAGAAATGTGCGGCTGTCTCGTTTCCCTGACACATACTACGCTCCTTATCAAATATTTAACTTCAAACACGGATCATGATGTAGCCCACAGACATGATAAATATCCCAAGCATTTCACTTTGATGGGAATGGTGGAAAGGGGTTTTGTCGCTGTCATACACGTTCGTGGGATATTGATGTTACAACAAAATGTATAAATGAGTTCATCTACTGCTATTTTATACATGTGTTGTATGAAGTCCCTTCTTCTACCTCCTCCTCTCGCTCCTGTACATCCATCGATGTCATGTGTATTACCTATGGGTTTTTTGGCCTAGTTGATCTGCCCACGATGACGTCAGTACGGCTTATCATTGCCACATAATACATCTATCAGCAATGTAGCAGTGTCGTGGTGACAAAAACTGGATGAGCTTGGTAGCCGTCACAGACACCATCATAGCGAAAATTTCGAATTCGATTGGTTGTGCACAATAACCGAATACTATGGACATCTCATAGTCCGAGAGAGATAGATACATTCGATGATTGTGCTGGAGGGAACAGTGTGGCTCATTGGTAGAGAGTTCGTCTCTCAATGACAAGGCCCTGGCTCCGAGTCCCACACAAGTCCTTTGCAAAAGAGCCAGCCTTGTGTGTTTTCGCGCCTCCCCCCTTCGTGGGAAAACACTCCGTTCGTCGGATAGGACGCTAAATAGAGGTCCCATGTATACATCAGCCACACTCCATGCACGTTAAAGAACTCATTTCACCTTTCAATTAAGAGCAGGGTGAAAACCTGGTGGAGTGGACAGAAAGCCTCTCATGAAATACGGGTGAAAGATGCCGACCCCTCGTGGTTCATCCTAGAAGGTTATTCAGTCTACAAACGGTATCAAACATGCGTTATGAGTGCCATACGAAAGAAGAAGAAGAAGTTGATTGAGTTACACTAAACGAATACTCTCGGCATCTCACAGTCCGAGAAGGAAGGTGTCACCTTCCTGGTCCGAGGGAGCTAGATACATTCGTTAATTGTGCTACATTAACTGAACACTCTCGGCATCTCACGGCCACCGTAGACATGGTAGACGGCTCGATCCGATCAGTCGTACGACTCTACGGTTGGCTGAATCACAAGACCACGTCATAGAATCGCGAAAACGGCGTCGTCTGCGGTTGCTTTTACAGTCCGTAGGAGCCAGAGACATTATCTTGCTGAGTTACATTAACCCTTTTTGTGCTAGATAGATTGGCGCTTTACGGGATTTGTGTGTATTACTTGTGAATAAATTAGCATGTGACATGCAAAGAGTTAAACCAATAATATTGGTATCTTACGGTCCAAAGGAACAATACACACACTAGATGATGGTTATCCTTATTATGATACACGCTAATGTATCATACCTTTTAATGTTCTGTACAAGTGAAAGCGCCTTATGAGCCTGTGTTGTCTTTTATTTCAGGAGCCAGCAAGGAGGCAGCCTTCGCCTACTCCATCTCCTCGGCCGGCGTGGTACACGCCATCACTCGTTCGTGCAGCCGCGGCGAGCTACTCGACTGCGCCTGCGACCCGACGAAGCGCGGCAAGTCGACGGACGAACACGGTATCTTCGATTGGGGAGGCTGCAGCGACAACGTCAAGTTCGCCATGGACTTCGCGCGGAAGTTCATCGACGCGCGGGAGAACCGTGAACGCGATCCGCGCGCTCTCATGAACCTGCACAACAACAAAGCTGGACGCAGGGTGAGACACGCGCGGAGCAAAAAGCTCGGCTAGTACAATGCAACCTGTATATAACGGCCGCTTAAGGAAGACAAGAAATGTGGTCTTAAGAGCAGGTGGTTTTTATCTATAGCCTGCTTAAATAAGGCTTTAATTAGAAATATTTTTCAAGGAAATCAACAAAAAGTGTGTTTTTATAGGCAGATTGTCTTTCTTTACAAGTGATCGCTACATCAGATTTCACTAAATAAAACCATACAAACACATTTCATCATTATTAAATAATTAAAATGCGTAGGACTGTTACTGCTTTAGCTGATCTCAATCAATGATAACAATCATGGTCATCTAATTACCGCTAATCTATTAATTTCAACAGTCATTATATTTCTAATAAACCCATCCGTATATTTTACCTTACAACATGAAAGGAAGCTCATGTATGTCTTTAAACGATTACGAAATGTAATAGCTTTTGTGAAAGTATTTGGTCAATCGGATTTTTGTTTTGCACGGAACTATACTTTTGAAAATGGGATATAACGTGACTCGTTTGAGTTGGCACTTACCGAGCTACTTCGTGTCTTTCTGCCCCAGGCGGTCCGGCGTATCATGAGTCTGGAGTGCAAGTGCCACGGCGTCAGCGGCTCCTGCTCCATCAGGACCTGCTGGCTCGCTATGATGGACTTCAGAAAGGTAAGGATCTGGATAAATAACCCACTCTAATCCTAACCATATCCCTCACCCGTCATTCATTCCCGTGTGGACATGCTGGTTTGTCATTATGGACTGCAGAAAGATGGGGATCCGTGGTGACCAGGGAAGGTACGTCTTCCTACCCCACCATCCCACCTCAAACTTCACTAAAAATTAATCAAAAGTTAGGGAACCATGGTGACCACCACCACGAACCCAACTCCACCCATCACTAAGTAGTCATCATATGGTTGGAGCCTGCTGACGCACCATGGTACGCAAAGTACGCCACCCTTCCCCACATCACTCCACTTAATTTTGTTCTGATTCTTCCTCATTCAAAGTCTGACTTGACGACTTGACTTGATCTGACTAGTTTGATGCGATTATCACTTGATATGACGAAATGTGTTAAAATCAGCTGATCTAGATTTGACCTGACTAGATTTGATGCAACCATGGACTAGATTTGATGCAATGATGACTTGAACTGATCTGACTATATTTGATGCAATGACGTCTTGATCTGATCTGACCATATTTGATGCAATGACGTCTTGATCTGATCTGACCATATTTGATGCAATGACTTCTTGATTTGATCTGACTAAATTTGATGCAATGATGACTTCATCTGCTCTGATTTTGATGTAATGATGGTTTTAGGTGGGGGAGTACCTGAAGGAAAAGTACCACGAAGCCAGCAAGGTCAGCATCAACCAGGAAGGCAACGGTTTCCGCTTCCCATCCTCCGCCAATTCCCGGAAGCCCTCTAAAGTGGACCTGGTGTACTTCGAGCGGTCACCGGACTACTGCCGGAGGGATCCCCGGACAGGTAGGTCAGGCTCGTCACGTACAGCCCCAGCATACGCGCACGCCGAGACCAATCGTAATGGTTGTTGCTATGGTTACACGATTGCAGAAATTAAGGCAACCACAGTAATGCACCGTGCAGGCACATCTGAATTGTTGTATTTTCTGGTCTCGTACACTTGTGCACTAGACCGGAAGTGGATATGACTGACTGAAAACAACATCGGGATATCGCCGCGCGCTGCATTTTTGGCACGTTGTACGAAGAATTGCCTTGGAATCATGGACAAAGAAATAACTACCAGTACTAAACTTACTATATTCACCACCATTGATGTATAACTGGGCACGCGTATTACTAATTGTAACACTATAAGCCAACGTACAGCGTTTGCCTCTTTAGTACCATCTTTGTCATCAGTCCTTCACCAACGATCCAGTAATGCCATAGACCGGGCGTAGTTCTGTGTGCATATGCCAAAGTGATCGTTAATGTTAGCAATGCTTTTTGGTTGAGATGGTCGCTGATGGGATGCAGTTGGCACCTTGGATTCTGCCTTGGACTTCTTCCAAAACATAATGACTGACATATTCCATTTTGAATTATCATAGAAGCCCCCCCCCCCCCCACACACATACACACACATACTCACACACACAAAAAAATAATAATTAAAGAAAGTATGAATGAAATGGATAGATAACAAAAGAAAAATTATGATGACATTGATTTCAGAATTTGACATAAATAAAACAATTTTCGTAACGCAGAAATGTACTTTTCCTTCATTTTTTGAACGCAAAACATGGCGAGTGAATCGGTTTGGATTAAGTGGAATATGTTTTTGTCTTGGTCTGTACAGGGTCCTTAGGCACAGCAGGAAGAGTGTGTAACAAGACATCGGATGGCCCTGACGGCTGTGACGTCATGTGTTGTGGGCGGGGCTACAACACAAAGCGCGTGGAGCAGACGAGACAATGCGAGTGCAAGTTCCACTGGTGCTGCTACGTCCAGTGCCACGAATGCACGGAGGCCGTCGACGTCAACACCTGCAAAGGCTGGCGGAACGACCGGCTCCCCGTCGACAGAAGCGCAGGACGTGATGAGACGGTGGACCGGAACACGGGCGCAGCGCGCAACCGGGAGATTTCGCCTTACCAAGACGATGGAGAAAACAATGGCGTAGAGCACAGTTACCATACAGCAGAGGAAGCAAGTACGACGCCCTCTCCGGTGACAGACGAGCCAGATAACTCTCCAGAGATATTTAGTCTGGAGACCGCCCCGCAGACTGCCATGCAGACCAAAAAGTCGAAAAAGAGAAAGTCTCGTGATCGTGATCGGAATCGACCTCCGAAAGATTAAGTAATCGCGACTTGTGATTGTACCAAAAAAAAAAAAAGACAGAGAGACGGTCAAAGGAGAATGTTTCTTTCTTACACTCTTCAAGGCCCTATGCCACAGGTCAGGAACAGGTCAATATGTAACATTGAATTCGCACTGTATAGACATGACTGACGATCCACTCACACGTTGTTCAACGCCCTAGGAAATGTTGGATAGGGATCTGCAATGCACCAGTGAAGCATAGTCTGAAAAGGAGACGACCTCGTGTTACCAAAGAAATGTTCTATACATCACAAAAATCAACTCATCTTGTTCTTCATCAAGCGATTTATTTGAATATGATGAGGCAAGCAATAAGTGTTTGAGTGTTATGAAGAAGGACTAAAAACATTGTAATTATACCAGTACTCTGAAGAGTGAAATTATAATAATGGTTGATCTTCCAGCCTGAGGGATCCAGCGTATGACGTAATGAGGCGGACGGTGCCGTCTTTCCGTCCATCCGTCTCGAGCATTTCTGGATGAATTTGTATCATGTCTGCTTGAAAGGGTACAGCCACCAATTAGCCAGGCAATATCTACACATACAGATGGAAAAAAAATGATCTTTGAGTTATTCAATATTTTGAATTATTTATACATAATGTATGCAAACTTATCTATTTTCAGTGGAGTATTCATTTTGCTTGTATGAATGATACAACTATGCTGTACATGGCTCTGCAACACAGTATTATGCAATTAATTTTCCTTCAATATTTATTTGAATTCTTTACATTTTGATGCATTTTCACAAAAGAAGGCTTTTTATGACATTTGATGATTTGCACAGTTTGGTCTAAAAGCTGGTTGAAACTGAATGGAGTAGCTGTTTTTCCTTTACCAATTAACCTTCAGTCATAAATTGGAATAATAATTTAATTTAAAAGAGGGTTTCGTTTTGTTCGTATGTTTGTTGGTGCATCTGGCACCAGTGATAAAAATGAATTCTATGGAGCGGTGTTTCGTTTGGAACCGAAGGGGTTGATGCACAGTCCCATCCTAGAATCCTCCCAGTATATTGATGCAGTATGAGATTCACATCACCATGTTGAAGCTCAGGTTTTCCGGGTCATCCCATGGTATGCCTAAAGTGAAAGTACTCTATATATAACATTAATCGAACACGATTTAATAATGAATAATTGAGTCCATGATCTAATGTCATTTAGAGAACTATCACCAGGCCGCACATTGAAAACAGTGCTCCGCCCAACCCCACCGCCTAGCCGCGCCTTTTCCCGCCCTTTCCCGCCCTTCCCCGCCCACCCCGTCTCACTAGCACCCACAACCTCACAAAACATTCCGGGTGAATTTCTCACATCTGAATAAATTACATATGCACGAATACTCATAGTAATTCATACATCTGTAGTCTTCCCCATAGAAAACAAATATGCAATTGTTTGAAATTGCCACAATCACAGTCTGTATCGTGTTATATGTCTCTCTAAATATATTATATATATATCAACTGACTATTACATCTGCCTATTTTCAAATTGTAACTAAATTATCATTTTCTTAATAAAATGTACATAGAACTATTTTTTTTTCGTTCGTTGTACAACTTATAAGTGACACCTCTTAACCTCACTAAATAAGCACGCATATACACACATGTGCACACAAACACAATCATACTAATGGTTAGGGGAACCTTGGAATCTCCGTAGCCTGTTAACACGACTCCCTTCTTAGACTATTGACTTCAAATTATACTGGATATAACACAAAAAGAAATACAACTATGTAGACACGCATCTCGCACTATTGCGATTAAAGAGCGAGATAGAGTGGAGAGAGAAAGAGAGAGCGGAAGAGAGATCAAGGATGTATGAATCCTTGGATAGATAGAGAGAAAAAGAAATAAACACAACAAAAAAAGTAAGTCCCCCCCCCCCCAAGCAAAACAGCATAACTTTTATCAAAGAGGTTTTGGGCAAAATGATTTGCCAGGATTGTTCCTTAACTTATTGACTAGCTTATGTGTGAAAATCACATTAATCCAATAGGTCATTCATGAGTGGGAAAATTTTAAAGGCAAAAATGTCACTTTTCAAAAGTCACAAGGGTATTTTTGGAATTCTGTCATATGAATTTTTGATGAATTCCATTTCTGGTGCATAATTTATGTCCTTTCAATGTATATCATCCATCTCTCGATGCACTAACACCTAACCCATTGTTCTGATTGAGTGAGCAAGGTTGAACAAATACTCATCTCTCTTGAGTTTGAAATTTTTAAAAACCCTAAATTTTGGTGAAAAAAATAAAACCGGATATTTTTACAAAGATGTAACATGACCTGTTATGTAAACACAAGAAGTCGTTTTCGTGTGATGGTTAACAGGTTAGGTGAAAACACTTTAAAAATCACACAAGAAATGCCAAAATGCATTGTTAAAACGGCATAAACATTTACCCTTGTGACTTTTGAAAGGGGACATTTTTGCCCCTAAAATGTGCCCAATCATGCAACTAACTGGATTATTGTGATTTTTGCACAGAAGTTAGTCAATAAATTAAGGAACAATCCTGCCAAATCATTTTGCCAATATTCTCTTCAATAAAAAGTTATGCTATATTACTTAGGGGGAAGGGCTTACATTTTTGTTGTGTTTAGAAAAAGAGAGAGAGAAAGAGAGAGAGAAAGAGAGAGAGCGAGAGAGAGAGAGAGAGAGAGAGAGAAAGAGAGAGGAGAGAGAGGATGGGGGGGGGGTGAAATTGACTGAACAGAGAGATATAGAGAGGGATGAAATGGAGACAACAAAATTGGGAAAACTTTGTAATAGAGAATAGGAAAGAAAGAGCGAGAGACCAAATGGCGTGAAAGGGCGACATCTCACCAAGGATGTATGCTACACTTCATACAGCATTGATCTAACCAGGGAGGTGTGAGAACAGGAGAAAGCCCCAATAATAATGTATACCTACACCAGTCGCGTTCAATGATAGCACAATAGAATACTACTAGGTGTAAAAAAAAAAACACTTTTTAACCCACACTTTTGAAAAATGATTAAAAATGAGTTTCAACTCAAATCGAGCTGAAATTGGCACAGTCAAGGGAAGTCATTTTTTTTTTGTTCGAGATAGGTTTTGTGACGTTACACCCCTCAAAACCGGAACACAAAATATCCTTGGAAATGTTCCGGAGTAACAGCACTGATCACATTTGCAAGGTCATGTTTTCTAGGTTTGTAAAAGCGATGGGAGCACGTGCGCAATTTTTTTCTGGTTTGGTGCCTGACAATCTGAAAGGAAACAAAACATGTATTTCCAAGGATGTTTAAGCACATGGATATATATCGCTTTGAACAAGGTTTGATGCCGCCAATTAATATTCATGACTAGCAACTGCTCTCAACAATATGATGCATACGCGATTGCGTCACGTTCACATGCCCTTATAATAGGTCATATGCATTCCTATACATGCCTACATTTCAGCTTTCGCTACTGAACTTTTAATGAGATGGAAATACCAGTTTGGGCGCAGTGGGCCACGTTTTTCATGTTACTTGCCCGAAAGGAAAATATCTGAAAGTAACGTTTCATGCAATTTTGTAAGCAGGTATGATGCGGAACATTGTGAAATTGAGACTTTCATACTGCAACTTGATATCATGTTTAGAGCCTTTTTGCCATATTGTAACACTTTTCCTCGATTGAATCTTCATAGATGCATCGTAGGTATGTCACAACTGCGCAAGCATATGGGGTGAGGATATTTCACCAGATTCTTCTGCGCATCCGATTTTGTTTATACGTCAAATCCAGGCAAAAATCATCCAGAGAATCGGCGGCATCGAACATCAAGATCAAAGAGAAAATCTTTGTAAAGCGTTCTTTTGTAACTAGAAGGAGAGTACAATCAATCTGCATTAATTAAACGGCAGCTGGATATCCATGTTCTTAAACATCCTTGGTATTTCATGTCAATCAATGGAATGGTAATGGAAATGCATACACAAAGACTGTTCAGTTCCTAAAATACCAAACTATCAAAGGCTGAGATATCTAAAATAATTAGCATAATTCTAAAGTCCCAGATTTTTGTACCAAAACCGGCTGAATATGGCGGTCGTTTTGAAAATCCGAGATGGCCGCCGTAGTGGCTTGTAAAACATGGCAACATGAATTTTTAGATTTGGCTAACTTTAAAGCTATTGAAAGAAAATGTTATAGTATTGAAAATCATCCACTATTCTGAACGAACTTACATAAGGAACCCGACTATCTGTGGAGACATTGTTTCTCATCCAAATACAGTCGTGGTGTCTCCAGCCTTCTTCCAGGCTGCTCAAATTACCACATTTCTGCGGTACAATAAGATTGATTGATTGCATGATCTGAAGAGAAAAAATCGTTTAAGTAGATACTGATTAATTTTTACTTGGATATCGTTGGAAAGGTTATTTGACAGCAGATTGTAGCCTTTTCATTTTTTTTCTGCCAACTAACGTAAGGTGAAACCAGAAATGATTAAAGTAGAGTACGAGACTATCATCTTCCTGGAAGGAAATAGACAACCACACAAATACTAGGTTCAGCCGCTCCAAAGAAAAAAACACACAAAGCACTACGTGTGAAACACCCATAATTTTCACTGTCAAGTGATAATAATTGAACGGCTACAACTCAAATCAAGCTGAAAATGTAAACAACAAATCATAAATTAATCTGCCCATTAAAAACCCTTTTAATGTGTAATTGGATTATGTGTGTCAAATAATGAAATCCGTACCTCACAACACCTTTGTTACTTCAACAATGCTAAGCCACAAAAACAACTCCATCGCTTACTAACATAACCTATTGAAATGTTTGCAAACATCTCTTCGTCAGCGTAGTTACTATGCATTTATTGAACTGCCTCACACAAGCCATGTTATGTTGTTCAGGAAGACAACGATGCATTTTGCATTAATTACTTAATTAGGAAAATTTAAGCCAGCCTTCTGGTTGTCATTGGTAACTTTTAAGAAGTATACATACAGTTGTCCTCAAAATTATTCATACCCCATTGAAAATAACAGTCTTTGTTAGATTCTTCCTTTGTAAAAGCTATTATGTTGGTACTTCCTGTGTATCTTTTGTCTACTTGTTGCTATGCACAAATCCACATATGAGTTGGCTAAACTTCATTTGCATAATAATAGATAAGTCCAAAAGTTATTTTTCCCTCATGTTCAGAATTATTCATACCCCTGACAATACCTCAACAAAAATGTTCTTTCTTCATAGTATCCATTATTTTCCTTTCCTGAGAATGTGTTAATCTTTGTCCTATAGTTATTTCAAGATGTTCCAATGGATTAAATACCTTTTTTGTTGACCAAATGTTAAACTATTGTCAAACACATGGCATCTTTCCATAAGACTTTAAATAGAGGAAACGTGTTCTGGTCATTCTCAGTTTCTGATCATCATGGCCAAGAAGAAGGAGCTCAGTGAGGACCTAAGGCAACGTCTTGTGCGTGCCCACATTGAAGGAAAGGGTTACAAGGCCATTTCGAAGCAATATGATGTCCCTGTGGCAACCGTGCAGAGCATTATCAACAAGCACAAGAAGTTCAATACTGTTAAAAACCTCTGTAGGCGTGGCAGGAAGAGAAAGGTGTCCCCCAAACTTGCCAGGAAAATCTGCCGAGAGGTCAACAACAACCCCCGGACCACAACCAAGGCCCTACTTCGAACGCTTGACCAGGCAGGGACGAAGGTGTCACGGTCCACTATTGAGCGAGTCTTGCACAGAGGAGGTCTCCATGGACGTAGGCCTCGGAAGACCCCGCTGCTCAGGAAGAAGCATCTGGAGGCTCGCCTAGCCTTTGCTAAAGGTCATCTAAAGCAAGATTCCAGCTTTTGGTCAACCATCCTGTGGTCTGATGAGACAAAGTTGGAGTTATTTGGCCATATGGATGTTGAATACGTCTGGAGGAAAAAGGGAGAAGCATACACTCCAAAGAACACTGTGCCCACCGTCAAGCATGGTGGTGGAAACATAATGCTATGGGGATGCTTCTCTTCCAGTGGCACAGGCAACCTCGTCAAGGTCCAAGGAAGCATGAGAAAGGAGGATTACATCACGATCCTTGATGAAAACGTGAAGGAATCCGCTGAGAAACTCCAGCTTGGCCATAATTGGAAGTACCAGCAGGACAATGATCCAAAACATACTGCCAAGGTAGTGAAGAAATGGTTCAAGGACAATGATGTCAACGTCCTCGAATGGCCAAGTCAGAGTCCTGACCTGAATCCAATTGAGAACTTGTGGCGAGACTTGAAGACCAGAGTGTTGGCTAGGAAACCGACCAACCTGTCCCAGCTTGAGGCTTTTGCCAAGGAAGAGTGGGCCAACATCCCCCAGAAGACATGCAGGAAGCTTGTGGACACGTACAAGAACCGTCTAGAAGCAGTCATAAGAAACAAAGGCTATGCTATTGACTATTAAAGAAAGACAATGGACTCAGTAAACCTAGGGTATGAATGATTTTGAACATGGCATTTTTTGAAAATCCATGAATAAAATACCCCTGAAATGATGAATTTCTTGAATTGTGTATTGTTGTTATTCTTTCACATGTTGGTCACATATAACTGATATACACACTTGACAAAATGCATTCATTTCATCACAAAAATAAAAAATCATAAAAATTAACAAGGGTATGAATAATTTTGAGGACAACTGTACCAACGTTTAAACGATAGTAAAACTATGATTTAGGAACGACATTTGTTATGTACAAAGGGTATCGTAGTGTTCGATTGTTCGAATATGCCATTTTCGTAATGTATTCACAACTTGTGACGCTTTATTACCTGTATTTATTTACCTGTATTTAGTGAATCAGTTACCTTTGAACCTTTAAGTTGTTGCTAATCGGACAAACCTCAGACAATCTTTAGGGTTCCATGAGTAACGTATTGTTTGAACGAGGTGCATACAATTTGCATCCATAATGAAAATGGCTTACTAAACGATACGATGTATTTCTAATTAGACAATGTCATTCGTTGACTAACAAAAGAACATGTCTGTTTTGAGAAATTTGTCAACCGTTCAGCCTTCGCTTAAGTTCAAAGTTGATCTTGATGCACACAATGTGAATTAGTTTGGGGTGAGCGAAGAGAAACTTTGATGAAATCGTAGAAAGAATTTGGTCCGTAACTTTTTCTGACACCTCCGGACATGAAATTAAGGTTGCTTCCGTGAAAGGTGAAATACTCAAACGATTTACAATATGTTGGTAAGGAAATAATGTGAATATACATGTAATAGACCATACTAAATTGAATCCGTTTCCATTTGTATGAACGCATTGTGAAAGTGTTGTAGTAGAATATCGGACTGTAAATACAAACTTGGCATACACACCCAAACACAAACGCATCTGTACACAGGCAAATACGCACATTAAATTGATACCATTATCGTGCTTAGTCAGCTTTTCCATATTAGTGGGTTGGGGAGGGGGGGGGGGGGGGTTAACTTCACCCATAATCAGGTATATATTACAACAAATGCACTAAAACACACACATATAAACACACGACTGCACATACATGCACGTTTAATCCGTTCTGTTTTTACACCCATTGTTCCTTGTATCTTTCTTTTATTTTTATTTCGAATGAAAATTGTCCATCGACAGGGTAGATAGAGACGAGCGAGCAAAGCTAACCGGCAAATCTCGAGAAAATTGTCTTTATATCAATGTAGTGCGAAACACATCATATTTCATACCGGTATATAATTTATTTATGTACAACATTATTATTTTGCGAGAGGCACCTATATTTGGTCAATTGAAGATGCCATGACAAACTTACGTTTCAAGATGCACCTTATGATTTAGAAGAGCACTTTATCGTCCCAAGAAGACGCACAATCATGTCTGTATATATGTGTTTCTTGACGGTGCAAAGAATAATTATGTTGTCAACACAAAGGAAATTTTGTTTGCAACAACGTACTTTGTAAATTTCATTTGTGCCGACAAAATGTACTTCGCGCTGCCAATATCCGCTCAAACCAGAAAATGTTTAGGAGGCAGCTGCCCCCCCCCCCCCCCCCCCCAAAGAAAAAAAAATCTGTCTACGCTCATGATAATCACACTCGTGTTGTGTTTGGGATCAATAAGCACTCAGTAAACGATTTACAAGATTTACAAGACTTGTATTTTCAGAGTGACATATGAGAGTCTAATTTATGAACAAGTACATTCAACTTGTGTAAATGTCAACACTGCAATTTAACATCCTAGTTGTTATTGTCATACAAAATTAAATTAAAAATTGCCTGTAGACTTATACAAGCTAATTTGATATACATCAAAGATATCATGACTCATATCATTCCAATTGGCTAAGCTATCAAGCCCTTCTAGACTTATATAAAAAAAAAAAGAGCATACAAACACATTATAACAGGGCACACCCAATAACATGGACATGAACATGGAGATAATCTACATATACAAAGATTTGTAAAACCTTCCTGGGATGCTTGTTATCGGCATCCTTCTATCAGTCAGTATGTTATTGACTAAGTTCTCTGTGTACTGTTACAAATGTGTATAAGTTGTACATATAGCCATACATGTAGCCATTACATGAGCTGCTTTATGTGCTTGTGAAATTCCTCACTGGTGAAATAAACATTGCGCAATGTACTGCACAGAAGATTCTGGAATGTGAGAAGACTATGGCAGATGATATTTACATGCAGGAATGCTACAGCTAGCTGAGACTCATTAGCATAATAAAGGAGCTCAGATGGGCTAGTAATGACTCATCAGTGTAATCTAGGTCAGGTCAATATTGTTTGTCATGTTTACAAGCATAGGTACAGTATATGTACAATGAAGAGCTTACTAGATATATTGAGAAATCTCTAGAAGTACAAATAATAGAACCTTCTGGAATGTACAGTTTGTAGTATATATATGAGTTGTTTGAGATAGGAGCTCAGTTTCATATCATCTTGCTCCAGTCACCTGTGATAAGAGTAACCTGCATCTAAGATATTGTTGTGACCCTGGCTCAATACCTACCTATGGATTTATACGAGGACTTTCTCTACGTGGATAAATACCTGCCTGTTAAATAGCGCTTATGAGATCCTGCCTGTGAAAGCGTGAAAGCTCTGTGGATTAACATATGACCATCTTGGATCATCTATTTGGACTTGACTATCTGGAATACCTGCTCTTCAGCGTACAACATTGGGATCAACATTGCGATCATAATTTGGGAATACTGGATCGGATTATCAACTGGACCATCAGCGAGAGCCGTGGATCCATTGGACTTCAGTATCCTCCAGCACTGTAAGCTAACCTGTATCCATACATTGTAAAATAATCTATATACATGTATTTATTTCTTGATGTATTGAAAGTGAACGCTTGTCTTGGTTTTGAAGGGGAAAATACCCCATATAATAAAGAACACATAAACTAAATATTGGTATCATTTTGTGCGATCCTTTCTGGCGTGAACTGATCGTAACAGTACCTATATGAATTAATATTTCACCAAAAATGTACTTGCTTGGTGGTGTAATTACTAATGTGGTCAAATGTGGTCAATATTTGTAAATGTCCAGCCTTAAAACGACCTCTATGAAGGGTCGTGTTCTGACTATTGGGTGGCAGGCAGAAGTAGGTCAGTCTGTGTTAAGGGTTTGGGGGCAGCTATCTCGAATACACCAATTGACCTTTAGAATAAATGGGTATTTTCCCCAACATGTTTGCAGCTTCCACATTAAAATTTTTGTTTATTTTGCTGTTTTCTCTATAAAGAAAGCATTGTCCGGGAGATCTGATCAAACTCCATTTTCAAATGGCCAACATACTCTTTGTATGATTGGGATCGGAGTTGGGATAGAGTTGTTAAATTTGGGGGCTCTCTTCCAAAAACGAGCTGGTAGGGGCTGTGGTCACCGAGGTGTGGGGAGGAAAAGGAATTGTAGGCATAGGATGTAGTAGAAATGTATCTAACCCAATCGATGCCAAATTGATTCAGTTTAACTTTGAGAAAATTTGAGAGGGTTCGGATGTGCCGTCCAACGTGCAGACTCCCACGATTTTCTCCACTGATGACCTTCTGGTCAATGTTCAAAGCTAAACACAAGGTAGTCACCTCGTACTAGGTGTTAAAAAACTGTTGACATCCTTCACAACTCTTCACCTCACACACTTTCGCGACAGAAAACCGTTTCGCACCATTGTCTGATCCTTTAATTCCTTACATCAAATTGTGTGATACGGTATATCTCCTCACAATGCTATCATTTTGGGACGCCCACACCTCGCCCTGCCTTTAATATATTAAACCTGCCCAGTTTGACAAATTTTCACCCACAACCTTGATATGGCACCTGCACTCATCCCAAACCGTGCCGCATCATGGTTTTGGGGTACTCCTGCCTGGAATGTCCAATTGCCGAGGCCCTAAGGAAGATCAATAAGCGTGGTATCTTAACATCTTCCAAGGAATCACCTGGTAAAGTGCGGCTCTACATCAAGGTAAATTTCATCTTCCAAACAACAGTTAACCTTATCATCTTTACACCAACAATGGCCACGTGAACATTCAAACATATTGCACCTGTCATCATTATCGTGGTGAAACGATATCATTGACATTGACACTGACATATCATTGACATTCATGCAAAGCATGCAATGTCACCTCCGTATTATTAAAAAGCTATGGAGCCCATGGTATTAAACAAAATGCATTTTTTGCAACATTTCACTTTTAATTTAGCCCTACATTTAGGAGTCTGCACATTTCATGATTGCAAAATTATAGCAAGTATTACACCAATGTGAAGAGGAATTATTAAACTTTCTAACGATACCACAATCATGTACGATAATCTAGCAGCAACTGATATATTACCCCTCAAACTTGACAAGCGGAACCTTTTTGAGGGGTTTGTTATATAAAATACACACACAAACACACACATATGTATATTACTTAGGGGTGAGCATTTATGGCTTTAATAGAATCACGTTGAATATGGCCTACTAACAACACGTGAAGCAATAAGATATTTATTGGCATTCACGTAGTCCACCAAACACCAATGCACATAGTGCACATATAAAGCAGGGATGTGTTAGGAAGGAGAAACAACTCAAGCATAATATATTCAAACATCTGTATGGATACTAAAGCGTGCTAATGAATGTCAAAAGCATTCCACAATCAATACAATGCTTTGATGTCCCATGCGCGGCACCGACATTTAGCTGAGCACTGTCAACTTGGAAAGCAATATCTTTAATTCACTGTTTTGTCTCTGGAAGCTAAGTTTCTCATCACATTTTTGTGCAATTTTCAAGAAAGTTACAGGCAACACCACTAAACATCCTGTACTCGGTTTTCTTCTAAATAATTGTTGAATGATGCACAAACGGAGATATAAGATAATATTCTTACTTACACAATTAACAAATTTCTTCACTTTCCGCAGATTTCTGCAAATGTGGGATTCAATCATTATCAAAATGATATCTTAAGCTGTTCATTTTCATTAACAGAGTTTGCGTGCATTTGCATGCAACTGAAGTATTTTAGTGGAAAAAAGGTTTCTTTTTGTTCGCTGATATCTCTTTTCCTCACAGAAGTATTGATGCAATCCAGCAGAACTGGACAAGCGAAATTAGACTCTACATTTCTTTTGTTCTATCTGAGAAACTGTTGCTACGCAATCCTGTTCGTTATTATTAAAACACCTGAAAAGCACAAGCTGAGAAAACATTTTTTCGGCGGTGGCACGCATGGGTTCAAAGAACGAAAGTTGCTTCATATCCTTCCATAACACATCCCTGCATAAAGTAACATTTACAGCCAGGGTGTACATAAACAATGTCGTCTCACGACAAATAATAAACTGAACATCGTCTGATAGCGAAGTATAAAGTCGAGTTCCGGTAGGGGTCATGCTAACATTTTTGCTAAAGAACAAAACCGATAGCCCTGTAAACTACCAAATAAAACGAATGATATCTAGGCATTACATCATGTCTTTTATTACTTTATTGGCTTAGAAACTCGTTATTAGCTTACAAAATCTTGATTGGCTTACAGAATCTTTCGGTGCTATTGGGAATTCTATCAGTAAACAAAACCTTCGTTGAATCGAGACAATTTTCGCCATACAAACATGACTTGTAGTGAATAACTGTGCTAGTGGGCCTGACTGTAATAACGGGACAGGGTGATATGACATGTTATTAATATTATATTATTATATTATTTATTAATATATTATTTATATACCACTCTTTTATGTCTAAAAGACACACCCTTTGTATCGATTGTCAAATGCTGATTTTTAAGGAGAACCCTACATATTTAGTATCATCACAACTTTGGTTTATGAGTTACCCTGGTTTTAGTTTATTTACCCGATTGCACTGTATAGCTTTCATGATTTTCGTGAACTTTCTCCCATCTATCGCGTGGCAATGTACCGCATGTTGATTTGACAAAATGTGTATCCCATCAACCAAATGGAACACACGTGTTGTCCTCTCGTGACATGAATTAGGTATTGATTAAAGGAAACGCCTCCTTTCCAGTTGAAGGCAGAGGATAGCACTGGTTAAGATTATGGGAGCTGTCGTCATGGGAGCGGCCTTCTGTAGTGTCCACAGTTCGCATTCCTCTTTGAATTCAGGATCACAGGGAGATCTCATCTCAAAGTGATTTAGATTGATTGACAACAATCGAGATCCGTGATCGAGATCAGTGATGGTCCCGTACAGGTCCCGTCATTTTAACCACTACCATGGCTTACCTTTAAATTCAAGTGTGGGAGTAGAATATCAGATTGATTACTATACTTAAGATGATGAGTTTGTAAGTGCATTGCCCATCATGTTTATCCATGGGTACGTGTGGGCCTGGTAGAATGTGAGAGCCAATAAAAAGCCCCTTTTCCCCCTCAATGCAAATGAAAGGGCAACCCGCCATTCAGGAGTGCTCGTAAGGGAGTGGAGATGGTGCACACATTGTGGAAAATGATGACACACCTAATTTAAGAACATACATCATATTCTAATTGCGCGGCACCATGAAGATATACCAGTATTATGAATTGCAGATGTTCACTCTTGTGGAATCCCCTTTATCAGAGGAACAAAGCGTCTGACCATACACCATACACCATATACATACAGCTGGCTCCTTGCAAGGACTCGAACCCAGGGCCTCGCCTATGAGAGTTAAACTCGCGTCCAACTTTTATCTTTTCTTTTTTACGAGAGTCAGATTTTTACCAAGAGAGGTAAAAGTGTTTAATGCATGAGAGTCACGGTAGGATCTATATCGCTACCCTTTCTCTTGGACTCGCATACGTCATATTGGATTTGAGTACGGAACTTTCAATGGCCTTACCGTTCAAAGTTCAATAAACCGATAATAAAATTAATGGCAAGGTCGGCGACGGTTAATGCTCACTGTATTGATTGTTTACACGCACTAAAGTTGTATCTCATCGCAAAAGAACATTATTCCGCACGAACGAATGATTACATGTTCAATCTCGCTCAAGCTCACCCACCAATAAGTAATTCAGTCTTTGCTGTTGATAAGCGCTAACATGACGCCCTCGTTAACCATGGAGAAAATGCGGCGGTTTTCTCGTCTTGTAGGGAAGTACATTTTCATCCTCCTGGTTCCCGTGGCACTCTGTCCTATACCGATTATCATCAACAGTCCGGTAAGTCCGTTCTTGTTAAACGTGGCATGGTTGAATGTTGGCCAATAAATATAGGAGCGAACTGGATACACCAATGTATTCACAAGAACAAAGAACTCCATAATAATGAGATTGATAGATTAATCTGTTTGAAAATAAGCAAATAAAAAGAGTAGCTTGATATGGAGAAAAACAGCAAAAAATGAATGGTATAATTGATCTTCTCTTCCTGTAAGTCACGATATAAAGGGAAAAAATGGCTTTAAACCACCTTTAATCAACTCAGGATTACGGAATCGCGGACGTCTTTCGAAAGCGAAACTTTGGAGATAATCCTTCTGGTGTTCTTGAAATAGTTTACTTTGTAATTTATTGGGTTAAAGCGCATAAGCATGTACGTGTAGTTCGTAGGATCAAAAGTGGTCTCCTGATGTCAATGGACAACCTAAAGATTGGTCTACTGTTTCCTTTTGATATGAGCAGTACGTTTGACGTGGTTGCTCACTCATGTTTGTTGAACACTTTAAGAAACAATTTTAGGATTGATGGCAAGGTTTTTGAATGGATTGAATCCTAAAGAAAGCAAACAGACAATCGAAATCGATAACGTTGTCCCTGATGCATCCAATGTGCCTTTTGGTGTGCCTTGGGGTCGCGTTTATGTTCTCTGTTGTTTATATACTGTATACAACTACATATCCATTTCTTCTGAACTTAGGTTAGGTGGTCTGTCATGAATGACAGATCACCTCTAATTCCGTTAGAATTTTCTTTCTTTATTATTGTTTATTTTTATTCCAGACCCCCACTCTTTTGTGTCACTTGTATCTCAGCAATGCATATGCCATGTTTTATCAAATGGTCATCATGTATAGGGATATATATGAACCTATCAATCCCTGGATTTCAAGGTCATTACATAATAGTGACGTCATGCACGAGCAATTAAATGAAAATATATAATATTTCATGTAGCTCTAGAACTGATCATCTGTATGTAATGAAATTCGACATGCATAAAGTGAATGACATGACAATTTTTTCAATAAGAAAAAACGTGCGCGTACGCGCACGTTAGTGCAATAACGCGCGCAAAATTTAGAAATGCTCAAAATCAACTCAAAATTGTTTTGCATATGTTTCAGGCCATTTTTAGCATTTCGAAAATTTACACGCGTGCGCGCGCGCGTTTTTCCGTGCGTTAAGAAAACGCAACGTCGGAAAACCGTTTTTTCCACTAGATTCATTTTTCTGACACATACAACACCTCCTGTCATTTTGAACTATTTCCATGCAAGTCCGCGCGTCCGTCAATACGTTTTTGTGTGCAAATATTGCAAAAAACATGACTATCTTCAATCGGCCATAGCTCCTCAGAATGGCTGGTGACTCCAATTTTTGTTTATATTCTTAAAGATTGTGAAGTGTAGATGTTATTTCATGTATCATTTTGTCGTGACAGACATCGTGACGTCATCATATTGCCATATGAATCGAAAAAAATGAATTTTCATGTATGACGTCATGAACATTCAGTAATCCTGAATTTATTTTCTCCCAAATTTCAGTATGTTGCAGCTGAGACATTGTTCTATATATGGTGTTGTTGCCTTTATATTTTTATTTCCATTCCGTCCTCTTGGTATAAATTTGATTATAGGCACTGATGTCAATATCGGAGGTATGTACGTGTTATGTCAATGGAAGGTGCATTTATTTCCAATCATGAAATAACATGACGATCTTCTAGGAGCTTTTGCGTTTTTTCATTTGCGTGAGTGTGTGTGTGTGTGTGTGTGGGGGGGGGGGGGGAGCGCTTTCCCAAATGGGATTATTGTTATTTTATTACTGTACATGTACTCTACTTTTTTTTATTTTTAATCACATGCTTCCCAGTACAGACTTTGTAATTTCAGACAATTTTTACATTCACTTTTTTTTCAATAATCGGCAAAAGTGAAGTGTCATTTTCCAAAATGGGATTATTGTTATTTATTAATGTACATGAACGCTATTTTCCTTTTTTTTTGTCACATGCTTCCGTGTACAGACTTTGTATTTTTTTTTCAATTTCAATTTTGTTTCAATAATTGGCAAAAATGAAAGGTCAGTGGGCAAGTTTTTTAACACCTAGTATTTATAATAGTTATTATCAATGCTGATGGTAAACCAATGCGTTCTACAGGGAAGTGTCAGATAAACAACTCGAAAAGTAATTTATTCCAATGCCAGTTGCGCTCATTGATAGCACAATAGAATATCTTATGCGTTTGGCTCTTTGATACAGTCACGACCGCCGCCAAATAGGCAAGACAAATGTGTGATGCATTTTGAGGAATGTAGATTTTATATGCGTAGAAGATTTTAGATCCACTCCATGTACGAAATTGGATTTGCAGCAGTAGTACTTGTTATAATGCATGATCGTCACTAGGGGGTGGGTGGATGGGGGGGGGGGGGGGGGGTTGTAGAGGGTGAGTTAGTTTTTGTACAAACATTTGAAATATAATGTTCTAAATAAAGCGAACAGCTTTTGTAGAAAATCCAACTGAAATCCAAATCCTTATTTTCGAACTGCAGGGAATATATTTGCTATTTATTGGCAGTTGAACTAGATGTCCACATACTACATTGTGGTATATTGATTGGATATGTTTTTTCTGTTTATATTTGTGTGAGCAGTCTTCAAAGTTTATTCTGGAGTCTTCAAATCAGCTCACAGAAAATTCACACTCCTCAGTTAAGCTTTCAAAGAATTGTGAATAGAATTATGTGTACACAAAAAGGTGCCATTTAGGGTATTTATTTGCCCACCACGATTGAGCGATGTTATAACTGGAGGTGTGTCAGTGTTGCCAAAGCCGCGATTTAGGCGCAAGAATCCTCTACTTTTGACTTTCGCGCCGCGACTTGCAAAGACTTAACGCTACTGCTCGACTTTTTCGTAACTTCTGACTTGCTCATTTCTCCATTGCCAATTATACATTTTCACCTCGTATCATCATGCTGTACAGCCTTGAAATAATGATATTTCCCTTTGGGCTACTTTTTGCTACTCTTTGCGACGTTTTACGGCTATTTACCGCTACTTGGGCTGAGAACTTTTGGCAACATCATGCTACCCGAGGTATAGCACCCAATGAGATCACTCACATGCCACAGTATTTATAAATTCTGTGGCTTTATGAAAGTACTACAGACAAAAATGTATAAGTTTCAGAGTTGCACCCTACACTGTGAACATGATTATATATAAATCATGCGATTGAAATAACTTTGTGGAAAGACAGAGTTAAAAAAAAAAGATCCTGATAACAAATTTTAAAATTGCAAATTCAAATTATTTGGTTGTGTTATTTGTGGCTTCACCTATATCTAAGTAGAGCGACCATATACTATACTATACTGAAACGCCACGAGAGAGGAAAGATATAGAAAAAGGTGACAGAAATACAAAGATAAAGAACAAGAGAGAGGGGGGAAAGAAGTGAAAACAAGACAAACAGAAAGGGAAAAAAAGGAAAGGTTAAAAAGAAAAAAGAAAGGGAATAGATAAAGGAAAGAAGAGGGGGGGGGGGGTCTAAAAAGGAAACATGATATCTAAATTCGATAATGGATAATGAATATTTCAATACATGTGTCTCATACATTGTACATTTTAGTTATAGACTAGTTTGCTTTTGCCTCTATCTATGCCACCAGCAGCACTGCCTGACATTGGAATTGGAAATTGTTGTGCATTTTCCCCCACACGTACCCCTCCTTGAAAGAAAAAAACACTGGTGACGACACTGAATCCTGTATCTCCGTTTTTTAATCAGATGTCGAAATCGTGGCGAAATTTATATCTATATCAATTTCTAAATCATTCCATCCCCTGCTGCACATTGTGTGTTAAATGAATGGGAAGATTTTTTTTTTTTTGATGAATTGGTTAACGCGCGACCCCAGTTCGATTCCTGGTGTGGGTAGGGTCAGCTTTTCATTCCTTTTGCAATGTTTATTTTCCTTCCTTCTTCTGTTCTATCCCTTACGTTCTCCTTCTCTTTGAGATTTTCTTTTCCATTTTTTTTCTCTCGCCCCTTTGTCTTAAATGACTTTTAATGACATGTTGTTAGCACATATACATGTTTTGTTGTTTATGTGCGTTATGAGTTTTCTTGAGCGTTGCCTCTGAATTCTAATGAATAGACGGTGTTATCATGGAAGGTCTACGTTGTCATCGTGCATTTACCAGCACATGCCTTTGCATGAATTTGCCAATACATACCGCCTTATACTTATCTCCAAGTATTTATCGTTCCTCTTTAGTTTCCCACTCAATCCGCTTCTTTGGTGTGCAGGAATGGAATTCTCTTGATAGTAGTATAAAATGTAGTTCAACCATCACACGGCTTAAATTTCTACTCAAATAATCTGTATTTAAAAACTTCAACTATCAATGCCAACTATTCATTGAATAATTTGCTTGCAGTGTACCTCTTTTCATAATTTTCAACCCCTGTTCTTTCTCTCCTCCTATTTCCCTCTCGTCTTGTCGCATTAACGAGTGTGCGTGCGTGATCTATGTGTGTTATTAGGTAGGTTACCTTTATAATATTTATTCCATTTAAATGTACCTGATTATTGCTGTTTATCATTATACATGTATTTAGGAAGGAACCCACCGTTAAGCAGATTGTTGCAGATTGTTGCGGGTTTTTTTTATAATGGCTAAATAAATAAATGCAATGAAATGACAATGCATCACTACTCTGCGGCTGTATGTTTCGTTAGAGAGGAGCTTGTAGGTGATTTGGAGTGACGGGGTGATGCATTGATGTAATTGAGCATACCAAAATGATTTCCTACGTCAAAAATGTGTAATGTACATTGATGTCATCACAGAAGTTGCTGTTCTTTTTTTGCTAATGAATACTGGAATAAGAGAGTGAGCACGAGAACACATCAACAGCAATAGTTATATTACAGTCCTATGATTATTACGCATAATTGTTGTTATGTATATGCTCTTAACCTCTTACCTTAGTTTTGTTTTGTATTGCTTGTACTATACTGTTATGTTTGTTTCGGGTTACATTTTTTTTTTACATTGTTATTGCTTTACTTTGTTTAATTTGAATGTGGAAAAAAAATAAATGAAAATGAGAAATAAAAAGCAAGAAGGTCACAAAGTACAATCATTTTTCATTCATTAGCTATTGCCACTTTAAGGCATCTAGAAGTCCAAGAGAAAATGAGGTGCCGAGAAAAACTCTTCTCTTATGAAATACATTGAAAATATTTCAAATATATTCATAAGATCACGGCGGTGAAAGGCCAGCCGAGCTCGAAGTTTCTTTACTTCAGCCCGAAGTGAGGCTTGTGTTTGTCGGAGGGAGCGAAGGTCGTGAGGGTCATTGACTGTTTATGGCACCCTATTCAGATACTTTGGTACAGTAAAAAACGGGGAGATTAAATACATAATCACTTCTTCGACAGCACCCTGTATTTGTTGACGAGATGCAAAATCCGACATATGTGTGTGTAAAAAGTGGAGGGTGATCTATCTGTCGATATGATCATAACGTCGAGCAAACTCTTCTTTTCAGAGCTTTCCTGTCACAAACTGATACTTGGCTCTTTACTTAACCACGTTTACGCATTTCTCCGTTTGCTTTTTGAGCAGCTCTTTTCAGAGTGTCTCCGAAATGGCTCAGACAGAAAAAAAGCTAATTAGAACTACACACAGTTTTTTTCCTTAAAAAATAAAACATTACATATTGACCCAAACTTGCACAGTGTTCAGTAAACATTACCATGACACGGGTAGCACATCATCCAGAAAAAGTTAGGCAATCACAAATCATGTGGGCTCAGCCGCCTACCGTCATGACACGTACGTTCAACCGCAAATAGCACATAGTACTGCGTGTTTAAAAACAAACTAATTTGTCAACCAACACCATTTCACCGAAACAACATTTTTTGTGTACAAAATCAATCAGTGTCTACTGTAATATATCAAATTGACTTTGACTTCCGTTTACTTTCAAGGGCTTCTCATTATCAAATATCCCTAGATTGGCGACATCACCTTCATCGCTCTGCTGATGGGAATCTTCTGGATCACGGAAGTTCTGCCCTTGCCCGTCACCGCTCTCTTCCCCATCGTCCTCTTCCCGTTCTTCGAGATCAGGGACGCAAACTCCGTGATCAAAACCTACTACAACGACCTCATCTTTCTGATCTTCGGCGGACTTGTGCTCGCAGCCGCCATCGAGAAACAGAACGTCCACCGCCGGTTCGCTCTCCGCGTCTTGCTGCTCTTCGGGACTAACCCCAGAAGGTACGACGCGATTTCCCCGGTCAGGCCACCTTGTCTTCTTAAAAATATATTCGTACCAGGATGATCAGCTAAAATATTGATATTTCACTCGCATATCAATAACAGTGTGTTCTTTGAAGAACTGTTATCCTATTGAAGATGAGCGGGTAAAATATCGATGCACCTCCGCCTTCTTCTGTCTCGAGTTCAGGTTTATGAAAGTCTGGAAGCTTATTGAACGGTGCCTTTAACGGTCGAGCTTGTTGAACATGGTTGTGTTCGTTTTAGGGTAGGGGTGGGCGTCATTGGGATTTTGTTACTTCCTATAGACACTAAGGTAAATGTGGAGGACGCCCCCCCCCCCCCCCCGCAGCACATGATTTCCACTCTCCGTGCTGCACAGAAAAGTGTTTCGTTATAAGTCAGTTCCTTTATTTCTTCTATATTATTAAACGTTTTTATTTAAATAGGGCTATTTAATCTTTCTGTCACTTCACACATTTTCTGACAAAATTTATTAGACCAACATGATGATTATGTAGTGTCTTTTTAATATATATATATATATATATATATATATATATATATATATATATATCAATAATAAAGATCGATTTAAGATTACTCACGAACCGTCGGAACTTACACAACACCGTTCAACTAGGAGCGAGCCGAAACTTGTGCGTGTTATTGATAAATTCCTATGACCAAATACATCTTTATATTGTCTCTCATGATGATTTGTAAATGTTATCGTTGTTAATAACTTCACCCATTCATTCACCTTGCAGGTTGATGCTGGGCTTCATGTGTTCCACCGCATTCCTATCCTGCTGGATCAGCAACACCGCCACCACCGCCATGATGATCCCCATCGCTCGAGCCGTCCTCGACGAGATCGACAAGCAGATCGACGACGGCGAACAGGTGAAAGGATGGCAACATACTTACATTAGTGTATCCAAAGAAAGGAGGGGTTGGAGGACGCAGCCATCTATTCACAAAGTTTGAATTTCATTTTTTGCTGGCAAAAGTTTCAAGTTTTAAGTCTATTTATTTACCCAATTCATCAGAAAATGGTATTAATTTTACACAAAGGTTATACAACATAGAATCAATGATACCCAACACTTCCTCAAAAGCTTTTGGTGACACGTTCTTAATCAGCCTATATACCTTCAAAATGTTACTTTTTAGCAGCATTTGATTTATTAATGAATAGTGTCTTATTGTCAGGACGGGATCTGTTCAGAGCATCACCACAAACTAAACGGCGACGATGCATCTAGCCCCGCCAATAATGGACACGACACAGGAAGGTGAGCCACGTGATCATTGATGATGTATCTTGGGGGAAATATGCCGTGCTTTACATTTTCCATACCCCATATACGAGGAAGTTGTCCCATGATGCACCGCGCAGGGACATCCGGATATAAACACAACTAAAAAAGTACCCCCCCCCCCCCCCTCTAAGCAAAATAGCTTAACTTTTCATCGAAGAGGTTTTAGGCAAAATAATTTGGCAGGATTGTTCCTTAACTTATTGACTAGCTCATGTGTGAAAATCACATTCATCCAATTAGTCATTCATGCGTGGACACATTTTCAATGCAAAAATGTAACTTTTCAAAAGTCACAATGGTAATTGTTTATGCCGTTTTAACAGTACATTTTGGCATTTTTATTCACTCAAAAATTCACGAAAATGACTTCTTATGTTTACATGACAGGTCATGTTACATCTTTGTCAAAATATCATTTTTTAACCAAAATCAAGGGGTTTTAAGTTTCAAACTCAAGAGGGATGAGTATTTGCTTAAACGGTGCTCACTGAACCAGAACAATGTGTTAAGTGTCGGGATAGGTGTTAATCCATCGAGAGATGGATGATAAACAACAAAAGGACATAAATTATGCACCAGAAATGGAATTCATCAAAAATTCATATTACAGAATCCCCAAATTACCCTTGTGACTTTTGAAAAATGGCATTTTTGCCTTTCAAATTTGCCCACTCATGCATGACTAATTGGATTAATGTGATTTTCACACAGAAGTTAGTCAATAAGTTAAGGAACAATCCTGCCAAATTATTTTGCCCAAAACCTCTTGGATAAAAAGTTATGCTATTTTGCTTAGGGGGTGGGGGGGGGGGGGGCTTACTTTTTTGTTGTTTTTATTTGTCAGTCACGTCTGCTTTCGGTCTCATACAGTAGTAGGCCTACATCAGACCGGACGCGTACATGATTGTAAACAAAATCCTTCATCCGCAGTACGGGGATTTGCAGCAACAAACCTATTTGTTACAGCTGTTTGTGAGCTACATAAATATCTGCTTTGTGTAGCGTTGTAATTACCATTCCATTTTATTTATATGAAACACATGTTTCGTTCCCTTTCAATTTGTCAGGTACCGAACCATGAGGTACTCTCATTGTATTTATAAACTTAGAAAACATAACCTGGCAAACATGATTTGATTTGATTTGGTTTGGTTTTATCTATGCACGGAGCCATTGATCAGCCAATAAGGCTGTTTTTTTCAGAAGTGCCGTGCCTCATAAAAACAATGAAAATGATAACATACACATTCAAATTTAGTAGGTCTACACCAGACCGGACGCGTACATGATTGTAAACAAAATCCTTCATCCGCAGTACGGGGATTTGCAGCAACAAACCTATTTGTTACAGCTGTTTGTGAGCTATTAGACGTATGATAAATCCCTGCTTTGTGTAGCATTGTAATTACCATTCTATTGCTTGATTTGAAAAACATGTGTTGCTCCCTATCGATTTGTCAAGCACCGAACCATGAGGTACTCTCATCGTATTTACAAACCTAGAAAACATAACCTGGCAAACATGATTTGATTTGATTTGGTTTTATGCATGCACGGGAGCCAATAAGGCTGTTCTTCAGAAAAGCTGTGCCTCATAAAAACAATAACATTAATAACATACACATTCAAATGTTCAACATAAATCAATGAAACCAAACATAACGATTATGAAAAACAATGAAGATACATGTATATACATTTTACGAAACGAACAAAGCAAGAGACACATACGAATAGTTATGTAACAGTGTCAAACACATAGGGGAGGAGTTCTGAGCAGAACAAAACAACTGCGTGTGTAAAATCGATACAAAAAAAACCCCCTAGATTTTCTTTTCTAGTTCTTTTGCAAATGAGTTCAAATCATCTAATGTTCGGGTAGGTTCTGATAATGAATTTAAATCTTGGATACTGCGGTATAGGCAGCAGTTTCTTACAAAGTCTGTTCTGGGTTTAAAATTCCTTTTGAATTACGAAGGTTGTGGGAGAGGCGAGGTTTAAGGGTAATCTTATCACACAAGAATAGAGGTAATATATTGTGGAGTAACTTAAATACTAGCACAGTCGCTAGATCCTTCCACCTGTTTCCAACACGTTCCACGTTTAATCTGGTATAAAGCGTTGTATTATTATACATCCTATCGACCATTAAAACGGTTCGAAGAGTTTTATTGTGCATTACACTGATACACTTAATTTGGGTTTTCCCTGCGGTTCCCCAAATATAAGAACAGTAATCAAAATGGGGTTGGATATGACATTTACATAGTGAAAGAGCAGTACTTTGAGAAATGAATGTCGGTATTCTCTTTAAGCAGTATATTCCGGAGGTCAGTTTACTTTTTATACGTTCAATCTGTTCATTCCATGTCATACTTTCATTCAAGGTTACGCCCAGATATTTACACTTACGTGCTTGACAGGTGAATTGTTAATGTTAATTACTACGCTTTCAAAAGTGTGCCTTTTGCAACTTGATGCAATAATCATATATTCACGCTTACTACAATTCAATAATAATTATGTCACATCCAATGAAAAACATTTTCTAGATCTTCATTAATAAGTCGTTCCAATTTCACACGGATCTTTGCTGGCATAATAGAAATACATTAGCGCTGTTACTCCGGAACATTTCCAAGGACATTTTGTTTTCCTGTTTACCTTCACCTGTATTTTGTATTTCAATTCAATGGGAGGAATGCACTTTGAATCTGTTAGTTGTTGCTACTCGGACAAACCTCGGACATTAGAAATGTATTGTTTGAGTGACGTGAATAAAATATGCACACATAACAAAAATGGTATATTACACAAATTTTATCAAAATTTCCCTTCGCTTACCTCCAAACTAATTCAGTTTGTGTATCAAGACCAACTATGAACCCACAGCGAATGCTGAACGATTGACATACTTCTCAAATCAGATCTTCTATGTACAGTGTATTGTTTAAAACACCCGAATGTCTTGAATTTGTATGAGGCAGCGACCACGATAGATCAAAGGAAGTCTATCCGTGCACCGTCCACATCCATGATAGATCCACGATGAGACAGGGGTGTACATGCATCGTGGGGTCAACGAGGGAGTTCGCTTCAAAGGCGCCTCAGTCCAATGTATCATAAAGTAGTGGCGGATGCATTTTTTCCCTTCAAAATCACACACTGAACACAGATGTTAATCCCAATCTACGAATGAACCAATCAACTTATAACACAGGGAATGTGCCCTAGGCAATAAGAGGGTAATACAACTATAACCTATAAAACTTACAATCTGTACCCTGTTTTCCAATTTCCCGATTTCTAAATCCTGGATCCAAATCTGCAATGCATATTTCTCGTCAGGCTATCACGATGATGAAAATCAACCTGTTTTTAGGAAGACAAGCAAAACTTGTCCTCCAATTTCCCTAATTTACAAATGGGGCTCCATACCTCCAGGGTGGTTTTTCACTAAGCTGATCGTAAGTTACGAACGACTTTACGAACGACTGGTGATCCCTTCTTGTGCTAAATCAGATTCTCAATGAACAACGTGTGGTACCGCATTTAGCACAAGAAGGGATCACCAGTCGTTCGTAAAGTCGTTCGTAACTTACGAACAGCTTGGTGAAACACCCCCGGAACAGTGGACCAAGTAGGCCTATGCCACTTTCTCCTTTTCTGGATGAACATAAAAGTGACACCCTTCCAATCCACTGAAAACCCCTTACCGCTGCCCTGTTTCTGTTTCAGGGTATAACCCCTCTCATGTATTTTGCCAACGTGGCTTCCCTAGTGTCGAACTGACTGCTCTACATGCGGAGAACGGGAAGATGGACCACCCTCGTCTTCCTCTTGCCGGGGGCCGGGCCCGAGCCGCAAGTCGAGCCGCATCGCACGCCCGCTTCTGCAAGGGCATCATCCTCTGCATACCCTACGCCGCCAATGTCGGCGGCACGGGCTCCCTGATTGGGACCGCTCCCAACGTAGTTTGTGCGAGTGTCGTAGAAAGGTAACCGCATTCCCACACCTTTCATTTGATGACTTTTATTATCTCTTTCTCTCTTCGAGGCACTTTTTCTCTCAACTTTCAAGTTCTGTTCGTATGTAAATCAAATTTCATGAATATATATAATTATAAACCACAATTAATTTCAACTGTTTGTGGATTTCTTCTGGTGGCTTTGTTTATTTACTCTAAATCTTAAGACCTGAGAGAAATAAATGGAGTGACCGACGAAAACTGGGAAGGGGTGCCTGCACTCATAAAGCACGCTCATATTGCCTTCATTAGAAATTCCGTGGAAAAGAGGCTCCAGGCGACTAAATTTGAATTAATGATTACACAATATGCATTCTTAAAGACCCCTAAGAAATATGAATTGACGTTATAATAACTAACGGATTAAAACTAGAAGAAAATGAGATTAGAGATTGGAACATAATATCATAACATGTTCGGTTTCCTTTAAATGAAGAATGGGTGGAATTAAACATACATGTACCTGTTTCTTTTATTTATTCTCGGACATGATAACTCTCTTGACCGTCGATTCTCCGCAGCCTATATGGGCCTGAGGCGGGGGTCAACTTCGCCACCTGGACCATGTTCTGCTTCCCCCAGATGGTGGTGTGCGTGCTGCTCATGTGGGTGTGGCTACAGTTCTTCTACCTCTCAGATAGGTAATTGGGTTGGAGTTGATTTAGTTTGATTTGATTTGATATGATATGATCTCTGTGTCATGGTGGTGTGCGTGCTGCTCATGTGGGTGTGGCTACAGTTCTTCTACCTCTAAGACAGGTGATTGGATTGGAGTTGATTTAGTTTGATTTGATTTGATATGGTATGATCTGTATGTGATGGTGGTGTGCGTGCTGCTCATGTGGGTGTGGCTACAGTTCTTCTACCTCTCAGACAGGTGATTGGATTGGAGTTGATTAAGTTTGATTTTATATGATATGATCTGTATATGATGGTGGTGTGCGTGCTGCTCATGTGGGTGTGGGTGCAGTTATTCTTCCTCTCAGACAGGTGATTTGATTTCGATTTGATTTAGTTTGATCTGTTGTGATATGATCTGTGTCTCATGATGGTGTGTGTGCTGCTGGTAATTCAGGTCTTGTGAATAAACTTTCCCCAGCGTCCTTTCTCCCCCTTCTCCAGATGTAATGGTGGTAACAGACAGACCTCTGATCTCTCCGACCAATCAGGCAACATCAGGAAGATTATTAGAAAGGCTTATGATGAATTAGGCCCCGTCAGGTTAGTAAAATGTGTATTCTTACATAGTTTACTTCTTTCGACGGGACCACTCCCTTTATTCATATCCCTACTAGTACTACTTCAAATGATATCACTAATTCTACTACTACTTTTAGTACTACCACTACTGCTATACTACTACTACTACTACTACTACTACTACGACGACGACGACGACGACGACTTCTAATACGTGTACTTCTTCTGTAAATAATACTACTGCTTCTGATATAACTCCTTACTGCTACCGATACTTCTACTATACTACACTGCTATTACTACTACTCCTACTGCTACTACTACTGCTTCTACAACACTGCATTACAAAAAAATATTGATCATTATTTTAAGAATAACAGTTTTAACCTCGACATGTTTATCAGGTTTAAGCCATACATGCTATTGAGGAAATCTGGAGTAAAATTCTTTCTGACTTTCGCTTTGAAAAAAACATGTACGTCTGTCTCATTACAATGCATGTACATCGTCACAAAGCTAGACATTTCCCCCGCTCAACATCCTTGCCAGTTTCGCAGAATGGGCTGTACTGCTTCATTTCGTCGTTCTGATCGCGCTCTGGACATTCCTGGACCCGAAGATCATTCCTGGATGGGCATCGTTCTTCCCTCCAAAGTAAGGAGAATTTCACATTGCCAAAGAA